>OY720457.1:18137500-18412500 GCA_963082715.1 Harpalus rubripes
ATCAAGTATTATTAAATTAGCCCTTTGTATAAGCGAGATATGTAAATTTAAAACATATACTTTTTGGTTTTTATAATGAAGCTTGCTAAGGATTAGGATAAAAAATAACAAAAAAATAAATAAATGGATGTTAATGTCAAATTACGTCAAATACGTGCAATTTTATAATTGGGTCTATACTTCATATTGGTCTTGCCTACAAGGAAGTCGTGTGGTGTCCACATAATATTTTTTCATTTTGAAATTACTCCTAGACTATCAGACACCGCGAAAAATATTTCATATAAAAAATTAGATATTTTCATTGTCTATCGAGAGCGTAAGGCGTAAGAAAATATTTTTTTATCGGTAAATTTTCGAGATATAACACGAATTTACATTTTTTAAATGGAACCCATTCTTGATTTTTACTTTAAGAAAATGCTTATTTTTTCTCTTTCGGTTGGTATAAGGGTTATCATGATTTATAAAAAAAATTAAATCATACCTTGTATACCTACTTATGTTAACTTAAAAATATAGAATTAAAATTAAATCATAAACCAAGGTAGGTATGGAATAAGTTACTTAAGTAAAATAAAATATTATTTTGAAAACTATTAAAAGTCTTGACAAAAAATAGGAAATTTCATGAAAAATGTAGAAAAATCTAAGATTTAAAGGATAAAACAAATTTAACATACAATAACCTTTATACAAGTCTAAAGAGAAAAAATAAGTATTTTCTTAAAGTAAAAATCAAATATGGGTTCCATTTAAAAAAATGTAAGTTTGTGTTATATCTCGAAAATTTACCAATAAAATAATTATTTTCGTAAGCCATGGGATAGACAATAAATATATGTAACTCTTGTATTTGAAACATTTTTCTCAATTAATGATAGTATAGAAGTAATTTCAAATGAAAAAAATTATAGTCGGACGTTAAACGTTGAAGCCACCACGGGAGTTAAACGGACAATAGTGTCTTCGATCAGAAGCCCTCGGAAAGTACCCTGGTGACCTCAGGCGTTATCATGCTTATAACACCCTAGACACTTTAATTACTATTTTTGAATACTCAACTGTAAACAACTATCTACCTTCTTAGCAACGAGTCTAATGGTACATTTTTACGGCCTAGGCCGGTAATACATAGCAACGTCCGGTAGGTATTTCAAAATTGATTATTACATAATGTGTAAATTGTAAATTAAATAAAAAATGCGTGTAAATTTTTTTACCTTAACAAGGCATCACAGCAAACTTGTTCAAACAAACACGTCGCTTTTGTATAATAATTATCCTAAATAATTTGCTTTCATATGTAATTGTTGAGTATACAAAATAGTTATTTATGTACCTAGGACAAAAAACTGCATATTATAGTAGAGCTTGAGTTTACAAACAAGCGAGGCTATAATATGCATTTTTTGCCGAGTATGCATTTTTTGCCGAGGAGCATATTGCATTTTTCTGTCTACCTTACTAATAATAGATCTAGAAGGGTATTACACACAATTACAATAATATTAAATCGTAGTAGGCTTAGCGGACGAAAAAGGTTTGCGGACGAAAAATGATGGCTTAGCGCGTACGAAAAAAGGTTTTGCGGACGAAAAGTAATAACCTGCTGAAAAGTGTCATTTTTCGTCCAAAAGCTAGTACGTAAAATTTCACTTTTCGTTTAGGTACACAGAAAAAATAATTATACGACACACGGCCGGTAGCTGCATTACAGTCTCGTTAGTTTACGTGTCTCGCCCGTAAATGCTTAGCTATCGGCCTAATGCCATAAATAGCTAATAAAATTCTAGGACTTTAATGTTTCACTTTTTGTTTTGTAACATTCTAAAATGTACCTAGCTTTAGAAACCAGTACATATGGCATAAAATAATGAAGAGCATTCTAAAATACCAACACTATTGATATTTTTAGGGTGATTCTCGACATTTTGATACCTAATATCTGCCGTTACATAGCATGTAAAATTAATCATGCTTATTGATTCAGAAGTAGATTTGTATGATCTACAACTTTTATTTGAAGCTCTTTTTACCAAAAATAATTAGGGGAGCAAGAAATTACGAAAGTATGATTTTACATGTTAAAGTCTTATATACGGGTGTTCGAGTAAGCAGGCTGTAGATTATAGACACAAATAACCAAAAAAATCCTATTCATGAAAACATGTATATAATATTATGCAAAATTAATAATATACTACATGTGTCAAATATATGTATATACTCCATATCCTTGATTTATTAATTCCTTGAGAAATGTCCTGAGTGAATTAAAAATACCCCGAGTCCACGTAGGTGATCGCATAGCTGTGCCTAGTTACATAATTTAAATACCAAATAAAGAAAATAAATGCGTAAAAATAAATAATATAAGAGCTAAAAACGTGTGCGGTACATACATTAATATACTACAGCCGGTGACAGTGGACCAAACAAGTTTTAGATGTGACGTTTCCTTTCATTCTTTCAAAAAGAAAGAAACGTTTCTTTCATAACTTCACAAGAATTTTCATTCATACATAGAAGAATGCACGAGGTTACTCCAAATAATAAAATTTTTATTTTTGTATCAGTGTACGATGCAACATAAAAAGACATAAACTCGAACTGAACTAGTTTATTTAATATAAGCGCAACGTAATACCTATGAAAAAGAATATTTAATTAACTAAATAATATACATATTAGGAATAAATTTATCGACAGTATTTATTCTTAAAAAAATCGACGTTTCAGTATACACTTAAATTCGCGAGCACATAATTATATTCGTTGAAACGTTCCGTTTTATATTTATCTAAAAAAAAAATGCAAAAAAATACATACACATTTGTTCGCTCTCAAAATCGACAGCAGAATATTCTGCTCTTCGCTGAGTTTAATATTCATAGCCGAATATTTTAATTAAGTGTCAGATTAAGTTTTAGAACGGTTCGTATAATTAGATATTATAAAACAATCGAGATTAGATTATGGCTAGTCGCGCACTACGACTTTTTGCCGTGCGGCGTAATCGTCGCGTCGCGGCATTTTGCCGCACTTCATTTTCGTATTGGGTTTTTATTAAGATCTTAATAAAAACCCTTACTTTACGAAAATGCGGTGCGCCCACTTGCGGCATAAGTGCCGCAGCGGCAAAAGAGACGCAACATGTCACAATTTTATTGCGGTGCGGCGACGAACATTTGTTTTGTGATATACAGGGTTATACGACACAACGCGCAGTACGACAATTCACCGCAACGTAACAGCAGCACCATTTGGGATGTACATATTCGTTTAAAAGCTTACTTCTATGTTACCTAGTCAATTTTATCAACGAAGATGCCTTCTTCTGATCACTTGCGACTTCTGCAAGTGATTTGGAGCAAGAGCCTGATATTAATATAGACACATTAAAATTAGAAATAGAAAAAAGACCGCCTTTATACAAGAAAACCTTAAAATGTAAATTTATTAGTTGAGTGTCTTTGTATGTTATATATGGAACAACAAGTTCCATAAGTTCATTGAATGAAGGATTATCCCTTAATTCATAAAATATTTTGCAAAACTGCTCTTTATTCAATCAAACAAAGAGAAATTACAAACCGCACTGCGCGCGTTCAAATAATCTTGTGTTTTTCTATCGCGCGGCAAAATACCGCACGGCAATTTGACGCGCGACATATAGTCCCAGTGCGCGCTTAACCTAAAACGATACAAATATTTGCTAATAAATTTATAAACAGTGTTTTATGTGATTTTCCATCCCAAATATTTCAAGTTGACGGATAGCAGTTTTTGTTTTTCATACGTAGCCTACTGAAAAATAACTGTAAAAATAAAATTTATTTGAATTTCAACTTAATTTTTTTTGCAATATTTTTGTCATTTAAGGATAAAAAATAATTACATGGTTGAATTCATAAAAATACTCCATCGAACGGATTTAAAAATATATGCCATCCAATTAAAAGAATGCAACTTTGTGTTAAAAGTTGAGAAATACTAGTTTTTTAAAAAATGTCTCCATTGGCCTTCAATAAGATCTTCTTATAGTTTTTTTTATTGTTTGTTTAAAATATAGAAATTATTTGAGGTAGCTCGTTTAGCTGTTACACCCTGTATAGTTTATAATAAATAATTCATTTCAATTTGTTGAAATAACTTTTTTGTAATTAGGATTATTACTAATAATGTATATCGTAATATTTAATTAAAAAATATTAGAATATCCGAACTTTTCGAATACGTGAACTATTCGAATATTGTACAAGCAATTAAAATTCGAAACGTTTATGGTTTATCGGTCTCTATGGTAACAATTTATGGTCATTATAAATCGAAAAACAGACTGAAATGTACACAAGCGGTGTTGATACATTTATCTGTTTAGAAATGTTATTCATAATCGTATTAATCGTCTACAAAACAATTAATAAAATAATATATAATACAAAACACTTACATGTAAAAATTTACGATCAATGGAAATTTTGCATATTAATTGCATACCTGTATTACTGTTTTAGATTATAATTCAAAAAATATTTATAATTGTAATATAACTAAGCTTTTGCAAGAAATGTTTATTCTTGTGAATAATTTGTTAAATAAAATATCAAAATCATTAAAACGCACAATAGAAAATTTATATGTGTTTGGAACAAAAACTGAATTTATGCGATGAAAAGAAAGTTTAAGATTATGTAAACAAATATAATTATTTAATTGTTTATATCTGCTAAAGTTGTTAAAGATTTTGTAATTATTTATAATAAAATATGCTTATTATTAAAACTTTATTTCTTTTCCGTGCCGTTTTTATATTTTTGAGAAGTGACCGGAAACTTTTGCCAAGTAATGTAAGTATGTAGTATGACTAGCAAATGAAAGTTGACGTATAGATTATTTAATAGATGTAATTTTTTTTTAAACATTTCCCAATATTTGATTTGAAAGGAAACTGACCCTTATGTATTCCGTTACAGAAGATTAGAATTGTCCTCAACACCTGAAGGCATTTAAAATGACTTTAGCAACTGGATCAAGGATGTATTTAAAAAATTTAATAACGCAAATTCTAGTTCGTTCGTCTCAGGTGTAAGCAACTCTCGAGTCAGAATTACTATTAGAGGAAATTACAAATAATCCTATTTCATAGAATTGCCAAACTAAATAAAAGATGAAAATATTTTGTTATAATCAACATAAACGAAAAATGTTTAAAATATTTTAAACGCACCCCTGTTTTGATATTCCAGTATTTAAATGGGTTCATGCAAAAATGTCATACCTGAATATTTCGTACAATTCTATTCTTCTCTAGGGTTTCAAAAAAACCACATCTATAAAATAATTTAAACATCAACTTTCATTCGCTAGTCATACCATACTCAGATGGCGAAAAAACTGAACTATAGGTGGCAGGCCGGACGGTAGCAAGATGGCGGAGGAATAAGGATTCCTTATTGCTGGCAATATGCATTTCAAAGTGCAAAGTATTTAATATGGAGAAAATTAACATAAAGTTAGGTGATATTTTTGAATACATTGATCCTGCACGTCCTATAAAGGAAAACGAATCAGTTTTTAAGGCACGATATGTATTTGCTTTGTGGAATAAAAGTTGATGGATCAGGTACAATACTGGGATCTTGTTTAAACCAGTCATTTGAATGGAGAACCTCATATGATTGACATTTTATTAAATGAGAATATAAATTACTGGAAAGCAAAATTTAGTTGTAGAGCACGATTGGGAGGCAAACATATTGTTGCATTATTGTTGCGTATGAATAGGTTAGTAAAAATCAAAACTATATTTATTGTTTTACAACAAAAGTTATCATTATTATTATGCTATTAATTTATTTGTCTATGGATTTGTGTATGACAGAGCAGAAGAAATAGAAAAATTAAGTTGTATCGATTTGGAACAATTAAGGGGAAAACTTGTTAAAAAGGATGATAAATAGTATAGTTTGGCTATAAAATTAGAAGAATTTAACTATCCTGTTTTAAAAAAAATACTTGAACCGATTGGAGACGTCAAAACTATATGAAAAGAAAATTTCAAGATCCTATTTTGTCACTTGGGATTTAGTGTAAACTTACACTTTTTGACTTGTAATTACTGTTTTGTGGCACTGAGCAGTACCTATGGCATTTACTGATCATTATTTAAATGGGAAAATATAATATACACTATATATGTCACTTTCTTTTACCACAATTATAAATTAAACCTGTTTAAAATTACATATATTTCTATGTATGCTATCAACGTTTCCTTATTCCTCTAGTTCACAAATCTGCCGCCAGACGTCACCTACTTTGAATTTTTTCGCCAATAAATAAAATAACTAGTACCTACAAATATAAATTGCAAATAAAACTTTTCCTCCTGACAGCGAATCTGTTTGCACAAATACCCAATATTTCATTTTGTTTTAACAAATAACATTTATCCATCTCTGCGATAAGCAAAATCAAGCAATTTGTCGTGTATGCCTAGCAAGTGATTTGTCCGACTGTACCACCTGCAGCGCCAGTGTAAAACAGTGGCAGGATCTCATACTAACATATATAAAACACAGGAGTGCGACTGTGACAAATATTTAACAGAAAACACATAAATAAGCCACAGATATTTTACTTAGATAAGTCGTACTCCACAGGGAGTCGCTTACCACTACGCGGCAAACGTATAAGTGGTAATGTGAATGCATAACAGATGAATCGCATACTTGAAATGGTGGACGAAGATACACGCAAGAATGAAAAGAGAAAAAAGCACTTTCGAAAGTGTTTTGTTAATGGGGGGTTACTATATTTTATAGTCAACGTTGATTACATGTTATTAATAATAAATAAAATTAAAATATGCTTCATTGGTGGAAGAAACCGCAGAGAGATTTAGAAATTTTTTGCACCATAAATGTCTAAATTTAGAAATTACTATTAATATGTTCATACTAAAAAAGACATTAAGAAAGGATAGTATTTCGAGGAAAAATTAAAAAGTAGTGAGTCATATTTAGGAACTTTAAAATCAATGGTCAGTTAGTGGACTATCGAAGGCTCTCCCAATTTTGTTAAGACTGTCAATAAGTATTTTAAATTTATATTTCAGAATTTCGTACATTTAATAATCTGCTTTTATTTACAGATTTTAGTAATTATAATACAAATACAGTCAACTAGATAACCATATGGGCGGAAAATAAATGGGTGATTGTCGGTTGGACTGGGCGATACCTAAGTGGGCATCGGATGTCTGTGTGATAAAAATTACAAAAATGTGCGTTAATATTAAGTTATTTTAATGTTTAAAAAATCAGAGCACCAATCTTAACTATTTCTCTTTTTGCAAAAAATCCAGCAAATTGTATGCGTGCAAAATTTTAGTTTCTGTCGCCCAATGGTAATAACGGTCATTCAGTTAACCATCGTCCATTGTGATTCGTTCAGATGACGTTGACGATTGCCCTATTGTCGCCGTATGTGTAATTTCTACCACAATTAAGGTGCATTCACAAATTAAAATTAGGTTTAGATTTATGGTTTATACTTTAGATTTAAAGACTTTGGCCGCATATTATGTAATGACTCCATTCACACTTCAGAATTTAGGGTCTCTAAATCCAAACCATAAAGCTAAACATTGCAAGGTCCAATCTTTAGGTATATGTGGAGTACGATAATCGACTGGTAGCAGAATGGAAAATTGGGAAATGATGGGACACGCAGTCTAATGTAAATAATTTATTTCCTGGCCTACGTTTCGACTGTTACTACAGTCTTCCTCAGGGCTAGAAATGGTCAATGATTATAAACGGTAACGTGGAGATCCCCCATATGACCCAATGGAGATAACAAAATTGAAATTTATTAAATATATTGTATTTATATAATATATCAAGTCAAATAATTTTAAATGGAACTCAGAGAAAACTCAAACAACTTTTCTAAAAATTTAAAACGTTCCGAATTTTAGAAAAAACGTGTACTCCTCTCAAATTCAGAACGTTTAAAATTTTTAGAAAAGTTGTTTGAGTTTTCTCTGAGTTCCAACTTAAAATTATTTGACTTGATATATTATATAAATACAATATATTTAATAAATTTCAATTTTGTTATCTCAATTGGGTCATATGGGGGATCCCTACGTTACCGTTTATAATCACTGACCATTTCTAGCCCTGATGAAGACTGTAGTAACAGTCGAAACGTAGGCCATGAAATAAATTATTTACATTAGACTGCGTGTCCGATCATTTCCCAATTTTCCATTTAGGTATATGATTTAGTTTGACGTCACAAACTTCCAATGAGAACGAGTTTGAAATGATATATATATATATATATATATATATATATATATATATATATATATATATATATATATATATATATATATATATATACATCCTTCTTTATTTAGTATCCACTTGGTGGATTCGGCTTTTTAAACAAATGCAAGAAGAATATGGAGACTGGCATAACTTAATTGCAGAAATATAATCAATAATGTCAAGCGAATGACAGTTTCACGACGAACATGTGTCTTGTTGAGTACTGCTCTACCGATATTTTAATCTTGTTTTTGAAGTATTTACACAGATGTCTGTACATATCAAAACTAATTTTCAGGTAATTTAAACTTACATTTATGAATGACTTACCCAAACCTAAACAAAAACCATAAACCTAATTTTCATTTGTGAATGCACCTTTCGGCCCGATATTTTCATCACCGGTTAAACAGTCTGTTAACTGTCGGTTATAAGAACAATATGGCATCGATATGATATCATAAGTTGTAAAAATTACACATGAGTCAAATTTTGGATGCCACATTGTTCTTATAACCGACAGTTAATAGATTGTTTTACCGGTGATGAAAATATAGGGCCTTATACTATAATATCGATGCTATATTTTCTTTTAACTGACACTTAAATTAACAGACTGTTTAACCAGAGATGAAAAGACCGGGTTTGTCATTAATATGACATACATTATATATATATATATATATATATATATATATATATATATATATATATATATATATATATATATATATATATATATATATGTGATCCTCACGTCATCAGTTTCTAAAAATGAACAATCATGTTTACGCCTGTATTTGTTACTTACATTCTGAGTTACAAAGATAGACGTAAACATGATTGTTCATTAGAAGTTCAGAAACTGATGTGAGAATCACTACATTTAAAACAGGGAGTAGATTGATATGTTATTTCCCGTAGGTTGTATTACACGGTGAATTATTGATAATCATCAAACTCAAACAGATTGGTTGGCAAAAAAATGATAGCGTGGCATTCGTGACGAAAATTCTACATTATACGAGATTATGCCCGGTTGCAGAAACGTTAATCAACGCATTGTTCGATTAGCGGTTCATCAAAACGAACAAATTCGAATCAATTTACTTGTTCTTATGACATTTAAATCATTGCTGTCAAAAAATCGCGTTGCATTTGTTCGTTTTGATGAGCTAACCGAACAATGCGTTGATTAGCGTTTCTGCAACCCGGCATAACTTCTAATTAAAAAAATTTATTATTTATCTTCTCATAACGATATCAAATGATAATTTTTTTTTAATGTGAATTGTGTTTACTTACTGTGACTTTAAATGTACCTATACTTCATTTCACGTAAGAAAATAGTAGATGGCACTTGAGAGCCGACCATTTTTACATGCATCAAATAAATAATTTAAATTCGTGAAACCAAACTTTGTCAATAATAAATATTTATATCTGTAAAAATGTATAGGACCTGAATATTAATAATTACAACAAAACATGGTTGAACATCACTTAATTCTGTAGATTTTATTTGATAACTGACAACTGACAGGTAACATTTTTTTCGTTTTTGTGAACTAGATTTACTTTCTGACCAATCAAAGGGCAGAATTTATATCCCTCTCTAAATCAATGGTATTTTCTTAGGTGAAACTAATCAATTTTGTACATTATCTTCCGGCAGTTGTATATATTTTATACAAATTTCATACAGGAAGTTTCTAATAACAGATTGTATATATTTCCAGTAAAATTATAACACAAATTGCAATTGACACTGACATCTTTCAATCAGAATTTTCTTAATATAGCAGCTGTTTCAAACTTATAGCATATCTGGCGAATTTCCGAAATTTTATTTCTTTATAATTTTTTAACTCTATATCTATTTAACATGAAGTATAAAATGCAGTCAAATCGTAACCAAGCACGCACGAACGCACACACACACACACACACACACACACACACACACACACACACACACACACACACACACACACACACACACACACACACACACACACACACACACACACACACACACACACACACACACACACACACACACATCCATCATCGTGGAAATAGTAAAATCGTATTCTAGGGACCCTAAAACGTGCTTATTCATCAAAAACTTACCGCCGAATTTTTTGACCAAAGATAATACCTTCCTTACCTAAAGGTGACGGAAGATAAAAATCTCAAATAATGCAATGCTCTCAGTACAATATGTATACTTATATCCTTTGTCATTATTGCATTACTGTTATTTTCATTATGTACCCATTTTATCAATAATTAAACACAAGTTTCATATTTTATGTCTTGTGGTAAAAATATGTTAATAATTTAAAAATAATTATTCATTTTTCTCACGATCGTATATGTTATTCCATACACTTTACTAACGCGGATATTAATTCTATCTTCATTTCATCTTTTCGTTATGGCTGTAAGAAGTAAGAAGTACCTAACATATTTTTAGATAATACTTTTCCGTATAGCTGTCGAATGATCATTCTATGTATTTAGGTAAACAGCCTATGTGTTACGTAACCGTCATAAAATCATTTTCAAACAGATTGTCAGATATCATTTCATACCAGATTAAATAAGAAATGAATTATATTTAATATAATTTTAAATTTGTAGTGACTGAACAAATTAAGTCCATTTGTGTAGAATCAAGCATATGTCTCCAACACTTGATTTCATGTCTTGCCAAAATTCGCATTTGTTAATATCTCCAAACAGAATACGATAAGGCATTATATACCGTCAATATCCGTTTTATGTCTAATTCGTAATAGTAATAGAGTCCTTAAAGGCTCATTCACAACTATGAAAATAAAAATTAAATTATACATAAAAATAACGAAATAACCACTAAATTCTTATGACAGTGTTCATTGGCCTCGAAAATAAATATAAACATAGGACATAAGGACAAGGATTTGCAAATGTTATATATTTTACACAAACACAAGCACATACATAACATTTGTCATTTGCGTTGTCAATTTACGTTCTGATAAAGAATTTATAATTTAATATAATTTAAAAAGCTGTTTAAATATCTGAGGTGGCCAGCACATAACCTCTCGCTAGATACCTGGTTGTACGCATAAAACGAAAAATATTTTTAAATACAAATACATATATTCATGTCTCACTACAAAATAAATCTCACATTTGCAAAATCTATGGGATATTTTAATATAAATTATGTACAATACATACATTTTCTTTATATTCAATATGCACACGCACACGCACACGCACACGCACACGCACACGCACACGCACACGCACACGCACACGCACACGCACGCGCACACGCACACGCACACGCACACGCACACGCACACGCACACGCACACGCACACGCACACGCACACGCACACGCACACGCACACGCACACGCACACGCACACGCACACGCACACGCACACGTCACACGACATCATCGTAAAAATGTTATAATCGGATTCTAGGGACCTTAAAACGTGCTTATTTACTAAAATCTGGATATGCGATTTTTAGCATGAATTCAATACCTTTCTTAGCGAGAGGTAAAAATAGGATCGCATGTATCGATTGCGTACAATGCGTTAAAAGGTATGAAGTCGATATTATTGCTTGTTAATTAAGAATATACTAAATGACAGCTGACGTAAATCTACGTTTTATTTTAGAAGCTGTGAACACCAACCACAAAGTCTTACGGGTCGATTTTGTTCACATCTGTAAGTTTTACAGATCTATAAATCCGTAAAAACCTGACAAAAACACATCTTTTTTGTAGATTAATATAATATTATACATACCTAAGAGTGGCAGATTTCGTTGCGATTTTGTTCATTATTTACAAATTTACGGATCTGTAAGACTTACAGATGTGAACAGAATCTACCTATTAAATATACATTTCTTATTTCGTAGATCGTGTACAATCAATATCATTATGATTTTAGAAATTTTGTACGCTAAAATTTGTACGACAGGACTTAATCTTACGCCAGCATTTATACGACAAAATATTTGTACGAGTGAAAATTTATATGCCAAATACTTAATACACGACGCATACGATAATAAATTTTCTATTCACAATCGATGTTATGTATAAGTCAGAGGTGGCCAACCTGTGGCGCATGCGCTAAACTTAGCGCATTGAATGATTACAAGTGGCGCGCGCATTACATCCTTACGCCTACTTATTGTTTTGAAATAGGCGCTATAGTTAAATCCATCTATTCAACACCAGAGCGCTCTCAATACAAATCATACAGCCATCTTACTCACCAGTTCATCGCGATCGCCCCCTTTTCCAAGAGATCAGCTCTCACTATTGTAGATTGGTGCTCCAATAAGCTTGTCTTTTGTAACACGAGGAGGTCTCCTAAAGCTGCTGATGTTACTAATACTTTGACCTCAACGATGAGACACTGACTCTAACTGGTGACAAGGATATCGTGAGAAGGAAGAACACACATACACATACACTTTACACTTGATGAACACTACGGACATGGACATATACTTGTGGAGATTTACTGAATAAATAACTAAACTTTTTAACTAAATGATTACATTATTATTAATTAAACATAGCCTAACATGTTACATTCCGTAATCCAGCGGGCGGGCGTTTAGCACGCGCCCCAAAATTAAAACAACACTACATGTTCTAAACAAAACACGTCTGCACGACGCGACGAACTAATCTAGACCCTCTCATGTTTACTCCATGAGTAACTAATGTCGGCTCTCTTAAAACAAAGTGCTATCTTCAGGACAGGATTATCTTAAGGGTACAGGGTGCATAGGCTAGAGTATTCAAAGTCACGCACATATACATAATAATTTCTAAACTTAATGACCAACAAATAAATGTCGTGACTATCATAATACGATAAGAATTTCTAAACTGAATTTTGACATTTATAACTTAAATAGATAAACAGAGTTAAAATATAATTATTGAAACTAAAATTTAGAAAAGTTTATAAGAAGTTATTTATCTGTTATTACTCTTACCCTCGCCATATCACACTTATTTCTATTAGGCGTACTTTAATTAAATTAATTTCGTAATTGAATTATAGCTTTTCCTTCCCTAAGCGAAACCCCTATTTCTATTTTTCCAAAACTAAAACAACGTAAGAAGGTAGAAAAGTGGTTGAGGTGTATGGCGCATCTGAATAAACTTAACATAATAATCACATTTCAATCAATATTTCAGAAAAAAAAATCGAAATATGAGTATTTACTTTGACTCCAATGTGACTTGATAAAATACATTCATTTTCAAATACATAATAAAAAATATATCCCATTGTATAATATTGCTTTAATTCATAATAAAATATTTACGTGAGACAACTATTAGCAAATGAAAGAGTGACAAGCGTGCCGCTCCATACGATTTTGATATTTGCCGCTTAGTTAGTACGGCAGTATTACTATTCCAATGGGCGTACCTTTTTAGATACAATTTAATTGAAGTTTTAGATCTTATAGTTTCAGAAATCTTAATGGCAATAGCTGAAAATGGAACACACTATATTTTAAAATACATTGGCATAACTATAATTTCATCCATCCAGTTGAATCGAACCAAGGTACCTCAGATCCGATCAGAAATTGTACTGTCTCACTATCAAGCCCATTTTATTATTTATTTCAATTACAAATTTTTCCTCAATTATTCGATAAATATCCAGAAATCCATATTGTATTTTAATCCTTTTGTAAGTATCCCCTTTCTATCACACACTCCACTCAAGCACACGATGTAAACATGTTGTCACCATGTCGCATGGGGTCCTAATTATTTAGGGAATTGCTACATGCCTTGCGAGGGTGATCTGTTCTGTATGGGGCTGCGGTTTAATTGGACCGCCAAATCCTCCGACTTGATCCTAAAAAGAGGATGTCATTCCGTCTACCGCAAACTACACTCCCAAGAGATGGGCCATCGTTTCAATCAAGCCAGAGTTGGAGGGATTCTTTCTTTTTTACTGAGGATTACAGAGTATTAAATGATATTGAGGGTTGATCATCGCAGATTGTTTTCTAGATTGTTTATTTGTACCGATAGTAGGAATAATTAATATATGCGGTAATCTCGCAAAATCTGCACTTGTATGTTAATCTAGATTACTACAGATTACTGATGTTCCAATCGTCATAACTTCATATTCAATATAGATTATCATGTCGAATTTGGATACTAAATGATTGATTAGATTTTCGGAATTTTCTGCCATTTATACACGTATTTATACAAATTATTTCATAAATTTATTAAATTGTAACCACTTATGACCAATTTTGGAATCATAAAATTAAATACAAATTACTGTATAGATATCATTATAATATTATTACTATACATATCGTTCAGGACAATAACTGTATCCCCTATAAACAAATATATATTCATGCTACTTCATAAGAGGATCCTATTACCATACAGACTAGACTAATTTCACTGAGATTAGTCCACGGTTCGCCCTGGAATATGCTTGCTCACCCAGTAAACAAGGTTGCGCGTCTACTTAGATGCGTAAACAACATAAAGATTGTGATAAGGCGAGGGTAAGAGCAATAACAGATAAATAACTTTTTATATTTTGCGTTCATAATGAAGACCTTCATTTCGATACGCAATTTTTTGTTTTAGACGGTTGGTACTAGATAACGTTTCTTTAACCCATTTTTATCTAATTTATTTTTAGTTAATTGACAATTCATTTTAATAATATAATGTCGAAATTATTATTTTTTTTTTTTATTTAGGGAAGATTATTTACATGAAAATGTACAAATGGTTACAAATATAATCACAAATTGAGTAAGTAAATGTTATTGTAGAAGGCGCAAAATATAAAAAGATAGTATAAAGAACTCATTTTATAAGACTTTCCTTCGCACTTGTCAATTAGAAAACTCGCTAACGCTCCTTTTCTAAATTTTGACGCGTGCGAAAAAGACATGTCTTATAAAACACGTTCTTTAATATACTATTTTATAAACTTTTCTAAATTATAGTTTCAGTAATCATATTTTAACTCTGTTTATCTATTTTAGTTATAAATGTCAAAATTCAGTTTAGAAATTCTTATCATATTATGATAGTCACAACATTTATTTGACTATCATTAAGTCTAGAAATTATTATGTATACGTGCGTGACTTTAAATGCCCTGGCCTATGCATCCTGTACTCCTAAGATAATCCTGTCCTGAAGATAGCGTTTTGTTTTTAGAGAGTCCAGATTAGCTCGTCGCGCCGTGAAGACGTTAGTTGTCGGAACATGTACTGCTTTTTTGGTTTTGCGTGGTGGCTCATTGCCAGCCCACGGTGTAACAATGTAATTTGTTTAATCTTTAGTTTAATTGCGTTAATAATGTTTAGTTTAATCAATAGTTTATAATAAGTTATAATAATCATGTAAATAAAAAGTTAGTTTAATCAGTAAATAACAAGTAGATGTCCACATGTCCGTAAATTCTGTGTTCAACAAGTGTAAAGTGTAAGAGTTATGTGTTCTTCCTTCTCACCAAGTCGTGGACGCTAAACATCCAAGCGTCCACTAGTAAGTGTAAAGTGTATTATCGTTGGAGTCATCAGTTTAGTAGTAGTCATCATCTTCCGCACCGCCGCGTGTTACAAGATTGATGTCAACTTCACTATTTCAATAAATTGACATCATAATATGCTACTTTCAACAGCTCATTTATGTATACCTTGTAAATTAATCCGTAATAGTAATATTTTTGTCCCCATTTAAGCAAAAATGATAAATAATTATAGTCTACATGCGCGTAGATAATATACAAATTTTAAACAAGTACACAACATCATTGTCTACGCGTAGACAATGACGACATTTATATAGTACATATTACAGGCACAACCCTGCTAGTAAAGTATCATTTTCAGGTCTTCTTACATAAATTACTATTTCGCGGTAATGAAAAAAGAATAAATAAAAATCTATACCTATGCACTATTTTATTTTCTATTGCGAAGAAATATAAATAAATATAGTGATCGCCTTGGAAAGTAACTCTCCGATCCCTTATAGACAAGTTACAGAGCTAAAAAGTGATCAGAAACAGCTCATTTTCTGGAAGATCGCAGAAAAAAATAAGTGCTTGAATCTGGATCGTGTGGTTTCGGTTTCAGATCAAAAAATATCCAGATACCCAAATAATTGAATGTTGAACTATGATGATTTTGGATCAAGATTTCAGTATCAGATTTCAGATCTAGATTTGAGTACTGGATCTTGAATCCGAATCTGATTAACGGATCCTGGATCTGGATTTCAGTATCGAATTTCAGATTCTTATCTGTGCGTCTTATGTCAGAAATGAACAAATCTGTTTATGGGGTAATCCTCAATGAATTTCGGTTTGGTGCTGTTTTAAATTTATTGGTAGCCGGCGTATTGCTGATGTTACGATTTATGATAGACACTTTTAGTATTTTTACCACCCGTTAAAAATGTTTTTTTAGAAATTGGCTACATGCTACAAGAAAAACCCCTTTTTTTAAGTACGTGCACGATGTAGATAAGGTACATTGTCGCCGCTCGTTACGAGCACCTAGCTATTGTTTTAAGGAAATGAATATTCGAAACCAGAATTAAAATTCGGATCCGGAAAGTAAAATCTGGAGTAGGATCAGAATTCAAGATCTCAACCTGGTTTCGGTATCAAAACATATAATTACTAATATCCACTTCGATATCCGAATATCGGATATCGGAAGAATTAGATATTTTGAAATCAAGGTACTCGGATCCGCAGCACTACTATACATTTCTAAAAGAATACAATAGTATATTAAGTATTAAGAACGATAAGGACAGTTTACCGATCGAAGACAATGCTTTTTTTGAGATCGGTAATTTCTTAACGTTAACTAATTAACTATTTTTTGCACGATCGACGCACAAAATTTAAAAGAAAAATAAGATTTGAAAATTATTTTGACATATTAAAAAAAATTATTTGTCATTTTTGAAGTAAGCTTTGATTTTTGTTTTTATTTATTTACCGTCTCGCCTCCTGAACGGTAAGTGAAGCACATCACCAGTGGCGTACCTAGGGTGGGGCAAACAGGGTAGGTGGCCTGGGCGCCAGAACCAAGGGGGCGCTGCTTGGAGCTCTTGGAATCCGTATGTAACTTGGGTGCCAGAATTTGAAGTGTTAAAACTGTTTATTACTATGCGTATTGACATTTTTCGGAACTGTTGAAGCTCTCTATCTGTTTTTTCATCGTCTGCTCAACGCTGGGAAATACTCAAAAACGCTGTGCCCATAGTTATTAAATATGAGTCTAAAATAATATGGAGTGCAAAAGTGGAAGCTGTGAAGCCCATAAGCAACTACCTTGACGGCATACTCCAAGTTTTTGAGACTATAATGGATGATGCAAATGAAACGAGTGAAACAAGAAGTGATGCTACGCAATTGTACAACCGTATGTTGACACTCGATTTTCTGACTCTACTTGGATTTTGGACGAGAGTACTCATTCCTATTGATAGAGTTCAGAAAAGACTGCAAGATATAAATATGAACGTTCATGATGCCTCCTTAGATTTGAAAGGTTTAAGAGATTATTTTCGCAATGAAAGAGAAACTTTGGTTACTGAAAGTCTGGAAATTTGACTTAGTCTCTGTCAAAACTCGGATGTTGAAACCGAAAAACGCCAACGGCGAAAAATCTTCGAATAGCCATGCAAATAATGGTGACTATTGCAGTTTCCATCGCTAGCTGTGAAAATTAAAACTGATCTTAAATTATCTGAGAGTCTAAATGGGTCAAGATCGATTAAGTGATCTTGCTTTGATGAGCGTATTATAGTTATTTTGTTATATATAGGGCGCGAGCAGGCACGTGACTCGAGCGGCCTTGACGTGCTTGAAATCAGCTGATTTGTGTGCGCATGTCATTTGGACAAGAACAATGTCACATTGACAATACCAATGTTTTGATTTATTTTGAATTTTCACTGCTAAAATGTTATTATTTTTAATTTCATATGTTTTACTGCTTAATAATTATTGTAAAATAATAACATTAAAGCAGTTCAAAATCAAAATAAATCAAACCATTGGTATTGTCAACGTGACATTGTTCTTGTCAAAATGACATGCGCACACAAATCAGCTGATTTCAAGCACGTCAAGGTGGCTCGAGTCACGTGTCTGCTCGCGCCCTATATATGGATATTCTTATCTCGCTACACTAAAGCAAGAAATAAGTAATCTTGATTTTATATTGTTGACAGGGGGCGCAATTACGACCCTTGCCCTGGGCACCATTTCACTTAGGTACGCCACTGCACATCACTTACACTATTATTCACGAAAGATGACTATTCAAGGTCATTTGTTCGAAAAAGAATACACAACACTTTACAGCAGTAGCTTAGCAACTTTTTGTATTAGAAAGAGAAAGATTATTTGACCAATGTCTATTTAATTTATGTGGTGTGACAGATATACGTAAATACTGGCATTACTTTCTAACACACTATAAATAATAATGGCATATGTCGTAGAATTACAGATACCTAATTATCTACTGCAATGCCCTCTGTGCTAATATTTACCCAGTGGCGTTGACGTTTAAATCAAATTATTATTCCTTGGTTTATAAGTTAAGTCTATGTTTTTGTATTTTGCAAAAACATAAGTGAAGAACATAAATCTTTCAGAAAGGCATTATTTAGAAAGAAACATAATTTTCAAATGAATTATTCTTATTTCTTCAGGTAAAATGTGTCCATAAATATTTCATGTTGCATGCCTATGCAAACGAAATGCAATGAAGTTATCTGCAATTAATATTATATCTGACGGCTCACAAATGACCTTGAATAGTCATCTTTCGTGAATAATAGTGTACCGACGTGAGTCACATTACTTACCGTTCAGTAATTTGTAAATAAAACCTACTGTCTTGGAAACACTATCGGTAAATATAAAAAATCTGATGTGGCCAACACATAACCTCTCGCCAGATATTTTCCCTGGTTGTACGCATAAAACGAAAAATATTTTTAAATACAAATACATATATTCATGTCTCACTACAAAATAATTCTCACATATTTGCAAAATCTATGGGATATTTTAAAATAAATTATGTACAATACTTACATTTTCTTTATATTCAATATCCTGAAATTTTCTTTTTCTACTTTCCTTTTCTTTTTCTTTATATTCGTCATTTTTTCGCAAATTCCTTTAATATTCTTTTTTACGTATATTCTTTTGCGTTGTTGACTTTTTTTTTATTTTTATAATCTTCATAATAATATACAAATATTTTTGACAGAGGCATACAAATATTTTTGACAGTGACATTTATGTGTCAATTACAAACATTTGAATTTCTTGCCTTGTAGTAGTTTGATCTGAGATTTTTTTACATCAAATTATTTTATATGCCTTTCTTTATCTCTAAATCTATAGAAGATATAATAATGAATTTATATTTATCGAATAAAGAATTTAACGTTCTTTAATATAAGTATTTACATAAATTTTCGATAAATAATATTTAGACGATTTTTTTCTTGTAACTACTACTTCCGGTTGTCCAATTGTTACCAAAACTGACTGGACTCTTCCCATTATTGTTAGATTGAGGAATCCGTAGTTAAAAATGTCTTAACTCTCATAGTATTTGAGATATAGTGAATCCAACATCCACACACACACACACACACACACACATCCCCACACACACACACACACACATACGGACATCATTGTAAAAATGTTATAATCGGATACTAGGGACCTTAAAACGTGCTTATTCATTAAAATCTGGATATGCGATTTTTAGCATGAATACAATACCTCTCTTAGCGAGAGGTAAAAATAACTCGATCGTGCAAAAAAATATATTATTATTATTTTTTATTATTATTATTATTATTATTATTATTATTATTATTATTATTATTATTGTGGGAAAATTCTCGATTGTGATGTGAATAAGGTGCTAACAATTACTCGAAATCTCAGTCAAACAGCATTTATTCTTAGAATAAATTATGTTTGACTAAGATTTCGAGTAATTGTTAACACCTTATATTCTTATTATTTGTGCGAAAGTAGTGAGAAATCTTTGAAACAATTTAATAATACGTGGTAGACGTTTTGTATCCCAAAAATAAATATACAAAGTTACTTTCCACGTTTTTCACCTGTATTACTTTTATATGTTTACGTTACACGCCCTCAGGGGAATGTAGCAAACAAGTTTCGACTCGCGCAATAATTTTTCTTACATAATCCTTAGAATCGTTTCGTATTTAGTAGTTCTTTTTAAGAATAGACTGATTCAAAATTAATACACATCCATATATTATAAAGTGAATATCACCAATCTTCTCATTAATATCTTTCCATGTTTCAAGTTTTGAAAATCAAAATATGAACTTCATAGTGTACGTTGTTTGCGTTCTGCAGCTAGCGATGACAATTTTAGGAACAAAAGATTTCGTACGCACCTAAGCGATTCATTAACATTCCTGTGATTATATCCAGAAACAGTGAATTGTTGGAGCGAATGTGATAAAAAATTTACTATTTGATTGATGTATGCTGAGTAAAAAAATTTTTCACTTCCTAAGATGTTTAACGAGTTTTGCTAGGGAATGATACGCAATATTTCATTGTGTCATTAATTATGAACGTATCCATCTTAAATAAGTAAAAATCAATGAATATTACGGTAAAATATGGTAGTGTAAATACGTAAACTGTTTACTGGCAAGGTAAGCAGGTATACTGTTAATACTTCGAATGATGAACACGCAACATTTGTTGTAACTTTGTATGGTATAACTAGCGAATGAAAGTTGACGTTTAAATTATTTTATAGATGTGGTTTCTTTTGAAGCCCTAAAGAAGAATAGAATTGTACAAAATATTCAGGTATGAAATTTTTGCAGGGATCCATTTAAATACTGGAGTAGGAAAGCACATTACTATGTCTGGCTGAAAATAGATGGCTGACTAGGGTAATTGAATATCAAAACAGAGGTGCGTTTAAAATATTTTAAACATTTTTCGTTTATGTTGATTATAACAAAATATTTTGATCTTTGAACTATTTAGTTTGGCAATTCTATGAAATAGGATTATTTTTAATTTCCTCAAACAGTAATTCCGACTCGAGGGTTGCGGAATTATTTTTTTTTAAATACATCCTAGAATCCTCTTACTAAGGTCATTTTAAATGCCTCCTGGTATTGAATACAATTCTAATCTTCTGTAACGGAATACATAAGTCAGTTTCCTTTCAAATCAAATATAAGGAAATGTTTTCAAAAGAAACCACATCTATTAAGTAATCTAAACGTCAAGGTTCATTCGCTCGTCGTACTATACTGTTAATACTTCGAATGATGAACACGCCACAATTGTTGTAACGTTGTACAGACATATACAAAAACTGTATGTATTTTTGGTAAGAGGCCGAGTACACTAAGCAATTGGTTCTAATTTTGACCACCCGACTTCGAATATGTCTATGAGCTCCCTCTACTGTAAAATTACATTATTACCGAAATCCACGTATAATGCAAATTGAAGCAGCCAGGATCATAAGTTGTAATTATATGGCGTATTCACAATAGTTATGAGTGTCCATTAGGCTACGAATTTATATACTTTAGAATTTCAGTAATTTTAAGAAGTGATAATTGAATTTGCTAGAATCAAAAAGCTGCTGTTTGGATATAAAAATTTGTTAGTATTTATATTGTTCAACAAAAAAGTATTGTATAAAACAAAATAAGTAAAAAACAAAATTTGTTCAAAATGAAACAGTAATTTTTATTTTAAATGTCACTGAATTTGTAACTTTTTAATTGCAAACACTATAGTGTATTCCGAAATTGAACCACAGTAACCACTGAAAATGGTTACGGTTTAACCATGGTTATAATTTTACCGGCACCGGGCTGGAAAAACGGAACGCTTTACTCTTAACATTTGGTAACCAGTTAGCAGCTAACTTGTAAAATTTAATAGTTGAAAGTTGAAATCTATGAACAAACTAAGTCTAAAAATGTGACACGTATACACGCAAGTGTAGTAAAATGCATATTACAAGAACACTTTGTCGTAAAACGATTTAACAATTGCATCTATAAACCAACTATGGGGACCTTTAATTTGCGGTTACATACCCCTAATACATCATACAAATAGGCAAGGACAGGGTCGGTCCCTTTACATTAAGAATTATTTGAAAGAAAGTATTTCACGATATTTTTATATAAGATTTAAATGTTATTAAAAAAACAAGTACAACAAACGATAAATTTTAAAATTTATGCAGTACGTGGTCACTGTATTATTAGTACCTTTAAAATATGTCACATTTATCTTATAATATAATTTTTTAATTATAATTTACAAAATATACAATACAAGAAGAAGCAAGTATGACTAAACATCACTATCTGAATCTGAATTAGTGTAATACTGTCTAAATTAATTATAAGTTCATTGAAATTTGTTGTATGAAGAAAATTGTTCTCAATTTTTTTACATGTTACAAAAATTATTAAATGCATATATGTATATAAGATAAATGTGACATATTTTAATGGTACTAATAATACAGTGACCACGTACTGCATAAATTTTAAAAATTATCGTTTGTTGTACTTGTTTTTGTAATAATATTTAAATCTTATATAAAAATATCGTGAAATATTTTTTTTCAAATAATTCTTAATGTAAAGGGACCGACTCTGTCCTTACCTGTTTGTATAATGTATTAGGGGTATGTAACCACAAATTAAAGGTCCCCATTGTTGGTTTATAGATGCAATTGCTAAATCGTTTTACGACAAAGTGTTCTTGTAATATGCATTTTACTATACTCATCTGTCATGTACCAAAATGAACCATGCCACAACCGTCAATCTAACGCGGTTAGCTTGGTGACGGAAAAGTTATCAGATCTTTCGGTAAGCGCGTTCCGAAAATACCACCGGTTCCTGAAAAAGTAACCGGGGTTAGCGTGGTTCAATATCGTATATGTATTGGATTTTAAATGATAATGAAACCTACCAAAACCTATAAAATGTTTTATAAAATTTTGTCATGCGATACAAAATATGGGTTTGTAAATTATATTTCATTAAAACCACATTAGTAAAAAAAAGTTAATTTATCTGTTATCTTAATGAACAATCAAAAAATCAATCAATTTCTTTTTGTCAACAAAGTTATCTTGGTGAAAAAACAACGGATGTCTACTCCAGGTTTGAAAATCTATATCCCCATAAACAAATTCATCAGATAAACACGGTGTTTACGTGTGTAAACAGCACAACGGGCGCGTAACATACGAGCAAGTACAAAACAAAAGTACAGCAACAGCGAAGAAAGAAAACAAAAGTAGTAAAAACAAAGGGTGCGAAAGAAAACGATCGCGCCTCCATTGTTCTCTGGGAAGACAAAAGACTGGCGGGGATTGGCTACGGACGGGGAGAGAGAGCGTATCGCGTATTGATTCGGGGTGGCGGCGTCCAATGAGCTAAAACAAAGTGCGCGGCGCCCAACGACGCTAGATGCTACGCACGGAGAGGAGAGACGCCTGGAGGACGCACGGAGACTGACGAGACGAGAGGAGAAAATTTGCGTAGGGACATGTGCTCAAGGGTTACACTACTCCCTACTCTACGAGTATTTACTATTCAAGCAAAGTTTGTTTTCATAATAGTAGGAATTATGGAAAATAAAATTTGATATATGTGTAAAAATTATGAAAAGGTAAAGGAATAAAGACTTTTAGCAGTTATTTACACGAATGAAAGCAAATAAAATTATATGTATATGTAGGTACCTACTTTATAAAAAACCGCCACATTTTAAAAATGTATTAATAATTATCTATTTGACCAAACAGACGATTTTAAGTACTGGTATTGTGATAAAAAACGAAGTACCGGAACGCTAAATGCCCCCTTCCTCCCTTTATTATTATTTTTTAAATTAAAAATATGACATTTTTTACGTTTTAATTTAAAGTTATGAAATTTATAGATAATAATATTAATGTTATACATTAATATTATTATCTATATTATTAAATTTAATTCAAAGATATTATAAAAAATGTAATTATAATATAATAACATTTCGTACTGGACTGCTTGTGGAAAAAAGGCCCCGGAACCACGTTCTGCCGCGTTCCAGCTCCGGTACACCCCTAATTTTAAGATCGTAAAACGTGCTATTTGAAATGAGCAGAATTTTAATCAAAATAGGTACGTTACCAACGTAACCTAACCAAATATCTTCTAAATTGCGGCTAACCCGAGGGTTAAACCAAAAACTTAAAATATGTAAAAAGTAAAAACTGTTTTGTGTGTAACATTTAATTCTGAATAATTTGCCGTAATATAGATAGCAGAGCAGGAAATTGAAAAAAACTACCACTACCCGGTATATCGTATTTTTTAAAGAACAAGAAATAGTGTATTATGTTATTAGGAGTAGAAAGCGGTCCTTTTGTGTTGAACCCAGCTATTGCGGCCGAGGCGTCAGCCGAGGCCTGGCACAAAAAAGCGTTCTACTCCGAATGACATATACTATTTTTTCTTCAAGTGTTTCAAATAATTTTTTGACATTTGTTGGAATTTTTTTATTTGTAGAATTTGCAATTTCAGTAATAGCTGGCTGTGTACAGTACAATACACAAATGATACAACATCAAATAACAATTTTCAATATGATCTGTGTTGCTGTGGCGACTGCTGCTGCCAGCGGTGATCTAAGAAGCTAACATTTTTTTACTAGTACAACAATAACAACATTTTTGTACTAGTAAGACATTGAATATCTTCTATAGCGTGTATACAGTAGCATAATATCATATTATAATATGCTTGAAGAAAAAAAAATATTTTTACTACATAACAGTATTATTACTATAAAATATATAAATATATTATCGTATATCATATGAGATAATTAAACATAATTATAACAGGATTTAGCTATATTAGATACTCGTATGTGTAAATTTAGTATCCATAAATTTATTTATAGTAAAAGCTACGTTTCCAGCTCTTAACATAGTCACTGTTTTAGTCTTTGTTTTTGTTTTTTGTCTTATGTTTTTGTTAGAAGATATTGGCCATTTCCAGCTGTTAACATAAGCACAGTCTTAAGTTTTTGTACTTATAATGTTTGTTCACTCAAAAAAGGAACACATATATAAAACTCTTTACAATGCTTCAAAAATTATATAGTTATTAATGATATTAATGATGAGTAGTAATCATTACTCAAATTAAGTAATAATGTAATTATTTTGTATAATTCCAAAATAACATTTGAAATAAAGCACGAAATTAATATGGTGAACGAGCCACAATATTTCTAATATTCCACTTTAAAATTTCAATATTGTCTGTGTATCCATAAGATATGATATAATTTTATTTGTTCTTATAATATAAAAAATATGATTTTTTTTCTTTCTGTTGTCCATATTTATATTATCTTAACACAAAAATAATAACATAACCACCAAAATAATGACAGATACAACGCGTAGAACTACTGCGCAACATAAAAAGAGATAGCGCTTACATCACTTATCTCTTTCCAACAGAACAGCGACAAAGACTATGACGAAAGTATGAAGCATGCAAACTTTGTGTTTATGCGCTATGACAAAGACAAAGACTAAAGACTAAAACAGTAGCTGGAAACGCTCAAGCCATTATACGTATGACAAACTTTCAAGGTTATGACAAATAACAAAAACAGTGACTATGTTAAGAGCTGGAAACGTAGCTTAACACAAAAGGAATGCAAATGCATAAATTCTTAAAATATTTCTGTAATCAAACAATCCTCATTATAATTCCTAAATTAAACCGTTTTAATTCCAACTTTTGAAATAAGTTAATTATCCTTAAATTGTTAACATATGACTCAAATCTACCAGATGGTGCACTGGGAGTAAAAATTATTAATTTCTCATATATTTATGAAAGAGTAGTTGTGTTTAATTAGTTGTTAATCAGTCCGATTTCACTTTTTATCAAACGGTTGGCATTCTTCCCAGAAATTACTTGCTTTGGCGGTATGTAATTATCACATCTGACATATGGTTAATTGTTTCTACGATTTCGAATTGGATATTATTTTAAAATATTAACTTTTGAAGAGGTATAAGATGTAAACCATGTGAAATTAAATTATATTTTCTATTTGTATGTAAGTATAAATTTTACTTACAAAGTTTTCTACTCATATCCTGATTTCTAATGTAGTAAAATTTCAGCGGTAAACCTAAAACCTACATTCCGTTGCTGTAGATTTTAATAATGAAACTTTTTAAAAAAATAGATTTTGGACTGTTGTATAACAAAGGTTACTTTCTTTTGCAATGATATAATATATAATAAATGTTAAGGTATGTACAAAATAAAATTAAGGTAAAAATAAATATAAACGTAAAATTAATTTAAATTTCAATTGCATTACTCTCAATATTTTTGTTATGTTAGGATATAAAATTATTACATGATTGAATTCAGAAAAAATACT
Source organism: Harpalus rubripes (assembly GCA_963082715.1). Classification (NCBI taxonomy): domain Eukaryota; kingdom Metazoa; phylum Arthropoda; class Insecta; order Coleoptera; family Carabidae; genus Harpalus; species Harpalus rubripes. The sequence continues at coordinate 18,164,463 of OY720457.1, forward strand.
CTATCGAATAGGCCTAAAAATATATTTAATAGCTATTAGTAGGAATGTTATGTATATCATAACTGCCGCAGAGAGCGACGATTTTAAGACATCTAAAGATGCATTCACAAATGAAAATTAGGTTTATGGGTTTTGTTTAGGTTTAACTAAGTCATTCATAAATGTAAGTTTAAATTACCTGAAAATTAGTTTTGATATGTACAGACATCTGTGTAAATGCTTCAAAAACAAGATTAAAATATCGGTAGAGCATTACTCAACAAAACACCTGTGCGCCGTGAAACTGTCATTCGCTTGGCATTATTAGTTATATTTCAGCAATTAAGTTATAAGTCTCCATGTTCTTCTCGCATTTGTTTAAAACGAGGAATCCACCAAGTGGATACTAACTAAAGATGGGTTTATATATCTATATTATTTCAGACTCGTTCTCATTGGTGAAGTTTGTGACGTCAAACTAAAGCATAAACCTAAAGTTTGGACCTTGCAATGTTTAGCTTTATGATTTGGATTTAGAGACCCTAAATTCTGAAGTGTGAATGGAGTATAAACCATAAATCTAAACCTAATTTTCATTTGTGAATTGAACACTTTAAGACTATATTAATAAACTATTATTCACGAAAGATGACTATTCAAGGTCATTTATGGCTCCGTCTGATATAATATTACTTGCAGATATCTTCATTGCATTTCATATGCATAGGCGTGCAACATGAAATATTTATGGACAGATTTTAACTAAAAAATAAGAGCAATTTATTTGAAAATTATGTTTTTTTCTAAATAATGTCTTTCTGAAAGATTTATGTTTTTTACTTATGATTTTGCAAAATACAAAAACATATATTTATCTTATAAACCAAGGAGTAATAATTTGATTTAAACGTCAACGTCACTGAGTAAATATTAGCACAGAGGGCAGTGTAGTAGATAATTAGATATCTGTAATTCTGCGATATACGTCATTATTATTTATAGTGTGTCAGAAAGTAATGCCACTATTTACGTATATCTGTCACACCACATAAATTAAATAAACATAGGTCAAATAATCTTTCTCTTTCTAATATAAAATGTTGCTAAGCTACTGCTGTAAAGTGATGTGTATTCTTTCTTCGAAAGAATGACCTTGAATAGTCATCTTTCGTGAATAATAGTGTAATATTATTTTTTGAAATTATCTCGTTAATGCTACTTTCAGAATGCTATGGTTAACAGAACAATTTTTTCGACATTTGTCAATATGACAAATATTCAAATTGTGTGCTTTATTTCTCATGTTTATTATTTTAGAATAAAATAAACCGTATGTTGAACGAGAAACTAACGTTATCTGTATTTAGTAATGAAGAGCAATACTTTCATTTTATTTTATTTTCATTTTGTAGATAGATGGTGACAAGTCAGTATGGTTATAATATTACCATACAGATGCCAGTTATTTCTTAGTTACCAGTCTACTTTTGTACATGTAAACAATAGATTAATATCCTGAAACCGGTAAATAAATATAACTTTATGCTATAGTTTGAGAACTACTGTTTAAATGTCTCTTTCGTCTACTATAACATTTATTTGAATGATTTTCTTCTATTTCCAATATACAGAAAATAATCGAGGTGTCCCGTATCCGAGAAACACCCTGTACATTTAATAATAGTTAATTATAGAAATATAAATGCGTAATATAAATAATAATACCTATTTCTCTATTTTTTATGCTTACCCATAATTTTTATTTCATTGCAACATATTTAAGAATGAATTTTGCAGACAAATCTGTTTTTTGTCCATCCCATCCCTCTAAGTTGAGTGAAATGAAGTTTGATCTTCCCTTTCCCTTTGACATGATTCAATTGGCTGGCATCGATTGCTTTGCTGGTGCATTGTAAGCGGAAACAAAACTGTCTCGGCACAGCAACAGCACCCGTACCGGCATCGCGTCGCAATGTAAATTTGCTTTCAATTGATGCAGATATTTAACGAGCTAATTTTTATTCGATGGAGTGTTTGTTTGTGCCGGAAGCGCCAATCGATACTTGTTGAAATGCCATTCTCATTCTGATTCTGCTCTACATTACGACACTACGGCTGCTCTTTTGCGGATTCTTACGCGAACGCGAACGTCACGTTCATTCATCCAACAATTCATTGTTCTCACTAATAACGACACCTATAGTTTTTTTCATTCATCAGATATTAAGTTTATAATTTAATCTTTTCATAAAAAATGTACACAACGAAGTTCTTTACAACTTTACTTATATCATAAAAAAAATTAAATATACTTAAGTACTTACTTGATATGAAGATGAAGTACGAGTATAAAAGGATTATACCATCCATTGTCTCTACGGGAGATAATAAATAAAATTGGAATCTGAAAAAAAAACATTATTTAACTTGGTACAGTTTTATTTACAAATGAATACAATTTTTGTAATGAGCCAGTAACATTTTCGAATTAAGCAACATACTGATGTACCATTTGAAAGTTTCGTACTGAAAATTTGAAAAGGAAAATATCAAAAATGAAAGTTTCATAAGCTACACTGCGCATGAGCTGCCCAACTCTCTGCAATAGTTATATTTGGTTAGTCTACATGCTGGAACTTGTATATTTTTCGAATATAAAATTCAGGATTCAGTATAGTTTACGTATGGTGATAATTAAAGGTAGAATTTGGCGATATTTGAATGACACAAATAAAAAATCTGATGTGGCCAGCACATAACCTCTCGCCAGATATTTTACCTGGTTGTATGCATAAAACAAAAATATTTTTAAATACATATATTCATGTCTCAATACAAAATAATTCTTACATATATTTGCAAAATCTACGGGATATTTTAATATAAATTATGTACAATACATACATTTTCTTTATATTCAATATCCTGAAATTTTCTTTTTCTACTTTCCTTTTCTTTTTCTTTATATTCGTCATTTTTTCGCAAATTCCTTTTTTATTTTTTACGTATATTCTTTTGCGTTGTTGACTATTTTTTTTATTTTTATAATCTTCATAATGATATACAAATATTTTTGACAATGGCATACAAATATTTTGACAGTGACATTTATGTGTCAATTACAAACATTTGAATTTCTTGCCTTGAAGTAGTTTGATCTGAGAATTTTTACATCAAATTATTTTATATGCATTTCTTTATCTTTAAATCTATAGAAGAATAATAATGAATTTATATTTATCGAATAAAAAATTTAACGCTCTTTAATATAAGTATTTACATAAATTTTCGATAAATAATATTTAGATGATTTTTTCTTGTAACTACTACTTCCGGTTGTCCAATTGTTACCAAAACTTAATCAACTCTTCCCATTATTGTTAGATTGAGGAATCCGTAGTTAAAAATGTCTTAAGTCTTATAGTAGTGGAGAAATCGTGAATCCAACATCCACATATACATCCACACACACATCCACACACACATACGGACATCATCGTAAAATGTAATAATCGGATTCTAGGGACCTTAAAACGTGCTTATTCACTAAAATTTGGATATGCGATTTTTAGCATGAATACAATACCTCTCTTAGCGAGAGGTAACATGATACTTTTTATTTTAAATAGTTTAACACTTATTTTTTTTAAAAATTGTATTACATTTTGAATAATAAATTTTTATTTGGTTTTGAAGGTTTTGTATTTCTTATTTAATTTCAAATTAGTTAATTTGAGATCCAAATATTTCAAATTCAACTCACAAATGTTAAGTTTCTTGAAATTTAAATGAAACTTTCGTTGAAAGTTACACTGAAATTTTTATATGAAACTTTCATTAAAATTCATAGTGAAACATTTTGTGAAACTTTCAATAAAAATTTCAGTGAAACTTTCAAAAATAAAAGTTTCCGAAATTTGCACATCACTAAGCAATCTTAAAAATTAGTATTAGTAAGAAGCAGCTGCATTAACCTTATGTACATCGTTCCGAAAGATATTTTACTGGGTTCTGAGGATTTCAGGAGTTGTAAGGCAATCGTCCTACAGTAAAATGAGAGGTGGGAAATTTTGTATCCTAAAGGGCCTCATGGATATACCTATACATATACGGTTTGACAATCTGGCCGCTTTTTATGAAATGATTAGTCGTTTTATAAAAAGACGGATTTTCCATTCTGCCTACGGCATATACGTGAACTTTAAGGGCTAAAAGTAGTATCTCTGACTAGTCACGCATTATCCATGACTTGGGTTTTTATCGCTGACTTACTCCAATGTGGAGGAGTAAGCACAAGGAACAAAGGACGTCAGTGATCCTGATTCTGTTAGATGAAACGTATCGGTTTAATTTCCTTTGAATATTTATTTGCGCTACTGTCTCTTAAGCAGGGACCCGGAACAGAACAGAAACGAAAACGTTAAACGAAAAAACATCCGGAACAGAAACAGAAATTTCGGTTAATAACGTTATTATTTTGTACCTAATACACACTTCATTTTAAATTTATTTTTAATGATTTTAACAAGTTTGTTTATATTTGTGCCGCAGGAAATTCGCCAAACATATAAAGTGTTGGGGATGAAATAATAGCAGGATTGCAGTCTAAAATTTCTATTATTATTAATGTGTTGCCAATCATACGATAATTATCATATAGGTATGTGATATATACAATAATATGGGCACTTGTACGATTGTATTAAAGTAATAATTTGCCTACGTGACATAAGGTAATTAATGCAAATTTTAATAACAGTCAAAAACCCATAATTTTTATTATAGACTGGTTCTTTTTCGGGTTGCTGGGCCGTGGTACTTCTTCTTCAAAAAACACGGCACGCGTGCAAAAAAATTCTTATAAAATGAGACCTTCATATTTTGTTGTGATTTTTGTAAAGGCATGTATAATAATCATATTTTATTTTTTAATTACCTATTTATTTTATAATAATAATTCCTAAAATTATAAAAAATAAGTTTGAGAGTTTTTTATATAAAAATATCTAGAACGAAAAGAATCGGTTCGGAACGAATATTTTTTTCGTTTGAACGGAAACGAAAATTTTTTATGCAGGAACGATATTAACCGAAACTAAATTATTTTTTTCGGAACTGAATTGAAACGAAACGAAAAATCTTTTCGTTCCGGGTCTTTGCTCTGAAGCACAGGGATGTAACTTTACGCAGTAAAATATAACTGCAAAAACCTCAGAAATTGGCGAGCTTCAAGATAGAAGGGTCGAAATGAATATGTTGCTGTACACAAATGCATTATATTTCTGTCGTTTTGATTGATTTTACTAGAAATAATTTGTTATGTCAAACAAATTTGAAATATGTTGTCATTAAATTAACCATAATAACCAACTTCAAGTATGAAAATTCACAAAAAATCAGAGAAAACAATTGTTCGAGCTTGCAAATTGATAGATCGATTGATCGATATGGTCATACAAAGTAAGTCAACGAAAAAGAGTCAGAGATATGATTGTAATGTGATAAGGCATTCAGAATTATAATTAGGAAATTCAGTTATGTGAATTCATGATTCATATTCAATTTAAAAACGGTTCATAAGATTCACAGTCAATTCAAATTTATACGTATTCAGTTGAAGAAGGGATCTAAGATCTTCAGAAGTAGTTTACTCTAGTGATGCAGCGAGATCTTGCATTTTCGAGATCTCGTCTCGAATTTCTGGAATTTTCGAGACGAGATTAAACTTATTCTCGTCTCGACAATTCGAGACGAGACGAGAGTAATGCCTTCGAGATTTGCTCGAGACGAGAGTGCAAAGTCGAGATCTCGAATTTACCTATAAAAGCACAAATTATTCATCGGTATATATCAATATTTGAACTGTCTCTTCATTTACATTCATATTCACTTATTCATTTTAAAATTATTTTGAATTTTAGCAAAAAAAAACAAAAGTGACACTATACGAATATATAATTATAATTACCAATATCTGCGTACAAAACAGATTGACACGCCCAGCAACGGTTAATAAGTCCATAATATTTCGTATTTTTTATACCTAACCATTTAAATACCAGACAGTAAAATAATCAGTTTTAATTAGAGGTACTCGCTTCTTTGCTAATTATAAATTCGAGTCGAGTCGAGATCGAGAGAAGGCAATAAAAATTATGACGAGACGAAATACAGAGTAATCTCGTTTCGAAACTTCGAGACGAGGCGAAAGTGGATTTATTCTCGCCGTTTCTCGTCTCGCGGCATCACTAGTTTACTCCTAGATCCATGAAATTGCTATATATTTTTTATGTTCTGCTAGTGCAAAATCAATTGAATATGATTGTATTTAGAATTGTTTATTACTTCATTTGTTTTTATTTTATATACTTCATAATTATTGATTTATCGACAACCAATAGGAGTCGATATCGATGATGTCACCATATAAACATTTATGACCTAAGCGTACGAGTTAAATTTTGAGCAATTTGTTACAAAAGGTGTTACAAGTAAATTTACAGATGTTGCACAAATTACTATGATAAAACAACAAATTATTATGAACATTTTCGAAATGTTTTAATTTAAACAATTGTTTTAATTTCACGTTTACAAAATGATGTTAAAAATCATAACTTATTACAGAGAGGATATGTTGCAGCGAGTAGAATATATTTATGAAAAATAAAACAAAAGTTGAAAGCTGGCTTATAGCATGAAAATCATTTCACAACACATTTTCTAATTATATCTATAACAAGTACAACCCAGTGTGAAATTATATAAACCAGCATAAAATTATTAATTATTTATTCTTGTGTGTCATGGTAATCTCCTGTACTTTGTCTCGGATGGGTATACAAAATCAATTAACCGGAAGTTGGAGTAAAAATCACCACACACCGTGAGATGATATCGGTATGAGTATGAGTGCAATCTATCAATTAGCGAATTAAAAACGCAAATACCCGTCTCACTAGCGCCATCTGCGTTCGTGGCGGCGGCCGAGGCAAAAACCAGAGTCACCTGTCAGACGCGAGGCGCGAACACAACACATCCCAGCTGTCTCGGCTTTAATTGATGCCGTAAAAAGGAAGATCACCGCATCGAGAATATACCAGTCATGCTACGATGAGAAACGGAATATGAAATGAGACCTGGAAAGCGAGCTGTGAGTTTGTGCTATGATCATTCCAAAGGTGATAGTAGATTGTAGAGTAGGTGATTACATGCTAAATATTGCTGTGAAAAAATCAAATATTATAATTTTCGTGGGATAGCAACAATAGGTCTGTTCGTTCCGCTACTTTGCGTCTACGGTTTACTGCCGCCTCCATACAAAGTATATGAGCGCAGCAGTAAACCGTAGACGCAAGGTAGCGAAACGAACAAACCTAATAAGTGTGAAGTAGTGAATTAGGTGTTACAAATTTCAGTCTGTTCTGAGTGTTCTGGCCTTTATTTTGTATTTAACTAAATTCTCTGATCGTAAAGTGAAAAAAGAAAAATCTGGTGTGGCCAATACAATACCTCCCGCCATTTACAACCCGAGTCACAAGAAGATTAAGTTAATCTTTATTTTTATATTAGCGAATTTTATTCTAATTTTGATAGTTTATTTCTTAAAATATAGTCTAATCTAAATCAAGTAACTACATTTTTAAACCCCTCAACAGGATTAAATCCCAATTACAGAGTGGGTTCAAATTCACACACATCCATGCCTTACTGGGATTCGAACACAGAGCCCCGAGGGCATTCATGACATGAGGCGTTGCTCTAACAATTGAGCCACCGGAGCTATAATAAAATGAAGATTGAATTTTAAATATCGGGATAGAATAGAATTCACCCGTGGAATTCACTAATCCAAAAATTAGGATTAGCTTAAACATTGTAGTGACTCGTTAATTTTTATGAATCTAAATACATACCTACATATTTACTTATGCTGGAAACAGTATTGAATTCCTTTTCTATTGTTCTATTTACTTTTTTTCTTTTTAAAACGTTACTAATATTATTTTGAAATGATTAGTTCTTTGATAGTGAGATTTATCTGTCAGTTGGTTTCATACATTTGAATAACTGCGTTTTGTTTGTTTAAAGCGTAGGATCTGGATTTAAATTATAGATAATTTTATAAATTTATCCATAAAATATACACAAAAAGTATTAATGCAAATCTATAGAATATTTAATAATCTTTAATTTTTATGATAACATTAATCTCGAAAAAATAACATTTAAAGGTATTTTTCGAAGAAAAACTTTTTTGAGCTTCTAGTAAAGTGCGAAAATCTAATGGGCTCTTTCCATTACAGAAAAAGTTCGAAATACAAGGTTTCAAAATTTTCTGAATGATAGTATTTGAGTTAGAGTGGAGGATCCACACACACATACACACAGACATCATCGTGAAAATGTTAAAATTGGATTCTAGGGACCTTAAAACGTGGTCATTTACCAAAATCTCGATATGCGATTTTTAGCACGATCCCTATACCTCCCTTACGAAGGGTAGCGGGAGGTAAAAATGACATTAAATATGCAGCTTTAAGGATGTGTAGCTCAGTACGTTACTTTAATTTGAACAATGTCAATTACCATTTTTTCTTCTTAGTACAAAAATCCCTCTCACACCATTTCCATTTTATTTTATATAAATATCGCATAATAGTTATTTGCATATCAAGGCCGCGAAATCATTCTTTAGCGAGTCCGCTTGCGGCCGAGGCAGGACAATTTAGAGGGCGCTAAAGGATTTCGCGGACAAGGTGTACTCACTATTTTTGTGCTACCGTAAAAAATATGTAATTACATATTTTATTGTAATTAAATAGTTTAATTTATGGAAATAGAAAGACGGCTTTGATGGGTTTGACATTAAATTTAGTAAACAAAATAATTAGTTTTGTAAAAAATCTTTGGAAAGTAGAAAAAGTTATTTTTAAAATAACTATTTTATAATATTTATTGTATTTATTTTTAAAAACAAACCAAGAAACTTATTGCTGTTATATTTTAGAAACCTCACTGTCACTGTCATTGTTATATTATCCGTTATGTGAATTCTCAAGTGTTCAAGTGATTTTATGTTTTAGGTTGCATTCAATTTCGCGGCCGTTACCATATCAATGGATGCGAAATTGAATTTCGCGACCTGCATTGCGTCTGCGAAATTATTAGTTCGCGTCCGGTTGCACAAAATCACAATAAACATTTTGTTGCAAGATTTATTTGCATGTATGTGTATATTTCTGCCGATTTATACATATCTATTTGATTTGTAGCACTAACATTTATCTGCTAGTTATACTGGGTGTTCATTTTAAATGGGCCACCATAGCTATCTCGCGAACTATAAAAGCTACAAAGACGGTTGGGCCAACAATTTCTATTTCACAAGACAAATTTAAAGAAAAGAAAAACAATTTTTTCGATCAGTGGTTCTCACAATACAGGACATAACTTTTTTTTATTTTAAATGAGAACATAATATTTTTATTTGCTCATTCGTTAAAGAATTCAATTCTGAATTCAGAGATATAATATTTTTATACCCTTACATAACGATTTTTTTGAGAAAAATGCATGTAAAGTTTATATTAATTTGATTTAAATAGTGCCACTATTGGAAAAAATGAATACATGTTATGTTTATTATATAGAATTAGAGTGCCCTGACCGAAAGAAGTCAATTTTTTGTTCTTGTAATTGATCATAAATGTAAAAAATAACACGTATTCGTTTTTTCCATTCATGACACTCTTATTATAGCCATATTTTAATCAAATTAATATAAAACTTTATATGCATATTTCGCAAAAAATCGTTACGTAAGGGAATAAAAATATTATATCACTGGATTCAGAATTAAATTCTCTAATTACTGAGCAAATAAAATATATATGTTCTCATTTAAAATTAAAAAGTTAGGTCTCGTGCTTTTAGAACCCCTGGTCCAAAAAATAAGTTTTGTTTTATATAAATTTGTCTTGTGAAATAGAAATTGTTTGCCCATTTAACCGTCTTTGTAACTATTATAGTTCTCGAGATAGCAATGGTGGCCCATTTAAAATGAACAACCTGTATACATTTGAATTTTTTTCATTTTTTTTCAAAATTTATATCATCAGATTATCAATATATGTATACTTTAACATGTAAAATCAGACTTTCGTGATTTCCTGCTTTCCCAATTATTTTAAATAAAAAAGGTTCAAATATAAGTTGTAGAGCATAAAATTCTTTTTACATGCTTTTCAACGACAAATTATACCTTGTTTCATTTAAGCCATTCAGTATTGCAGAGCATAGGGAGTAGTATTGACCTCTCTGATCGGCTGAAATTGTAGACAAGAGACAAGTTTACCCAATCTAATTTCGACTACTTCAAGTTTGCGCTGTTGCCAGCTCCATCTACTGAATGGCTTAAATGGAACAGAGTATAGGAATGAATATGTCGAAAATTATCTGAAAAATGGCAACAGCCATGGAACGGAGACAAAATAATTGACAAATGCCTGAACATGTATCCGTCAAGTTAGGTTAGTGCATTTTTATTATTTGTAATATTTGTTCAAGTGAATAATTATAAATTTAAATTAATAGACAATTGTTCACTGGAACGGAAATTAGAAATAATACCTAATAAAAATAATAAGAAATCCATCAGAGGATGCATAAATTTTGCTTCAGACTTATGTTTTTACAGTCCATTCAATGAGAATAAGAAATTGCAAGGCCGAGCAAGTGGGGGTACTAAAAAAATATGCTAATAATTAACAGACCATTCTTCGAATATGTTCATACATATCACATTTTCGGTACTTACAGTCAATGGAAAACAGCACAATTATCAACCTATAAAATAAATTTACTTATTTTATTTCCCGCCATTGCATCTCATATGAAATACAAATTTATTCCATCCACACCTTCAGCCAATCACATTCTATATTCCCATTCTATTGTTTCACTCCACCATAACAAATCAATCCCACAACTCATATGGTTAGAATATTTAAATATTTACACCTGGGGCCCACGTACTAACAGGTAAGAGTGGCTGCTGGGGCAGGGTGAAGGGGCACAGCACACACATCACAGGAGGCCGTGGCGGCTGCGATCGTCAATCACCCGCCGCTGATAATTACACGAGCGCGCAGCAGGAACCAGCGAGGAAATCGAAAACTACTTCATACCCACAAGGATTAATAGTGTCAGACGGGACGGAGGGAATAACATAGTTTTGTTTTATACAACACAAATCGTTCAAATGAGATTGTTTCACATTTTTAAAAGCGGAACATAAATAGAGCAACTTATTCCAATAATAACAGTTGCAAGTATTCGTTTTTTAATTGGATGAGACTATTTGCACGTACCGATGAACATAATTTGGGAACTATGGACACACACTATCACATGACATACATATACTCCTACATATCCACACATATATTCATAATAGGTTTGTTCGTTCCGCTACCCTGCGTCTACCGCAAACCGCGGCGGTAAAATTTGCTGTTCTTTTCGATTTGCGGTTCCCTGTAAAGTCACTAGATTCTGTTCGTTCCGTTTTTCTAGTAACTTGCGGTAAAACGCCGCAGCAGCTGACGGTGATAATTTTTATAGTGACTCATGAATCGGTGGTATAAAAATAATCGGCGATATTGTTCGCGTCTACATATGAAGTGCCAGTGACAAATAAATACTAGCAAAAATTGTTATTTTTTCAATAAGTATGCTTTGTAATGTTTCAGTTTTAGAAATTGAAATACATTTGTAAATATATAAATGTCAGTGTCATATGAATTATGATTTGTAATAAGGTAAATTTAAATGATAACAATAGTAAATAATTAAAATAACGGAAAATGGAATAATATATTTTTACTGAGTAACCTCTATAATTAATACTCTGAAGTATATTCGAAAATAATTTTTCATAATACCATACTGTTAAATGTGCTTTAACAGTACTTGTATGCTCAACCGATATATGCATCAAAACAGCCACGGCCATTATTTTTTATAACAGTACAATTATTAAAAATCATGTGTTCCAAAAAAAATCGCAGCATCATGAAATTGTCATGAAGAGCTGTCACTTGTCAACATGCCACAGAATATAGAATTTTAAGAAGATATTTTATGTTATTATGAAAAATACTGAACGTCATACGGCTGATATACAAATAACAGACACGGTTGATTATAAAATCTCGGCTATCGCCTCGATTTTACAACATTCAACCTCATCTGTTATTTGCTACATATCAGCCTTATGACGTTAATAACTATAACGCAAACGGATCGAACAGAAAAATAATTTTTAGTAACTTAAATTATTACCGCGGTGATTGGCAGTGAATCGATCGCGAAACGCAGCGACAATTACCGCCGCGTTTTGCGGTAAAACGCAGCACAGCCGAACGAACAAACCTAATAGTAATCATAATAATTATGTATTGTAGCATAAATATGTTTTATATTTTATAATGAGTCATTTGTAAATATTGCCTTATTTGTGTATAATCTGCATATGTATATGTATAATTTTGTCTCTATTCCTAACTTCAAATCTGTAACTTTTCTTGTCCTTCTCAAGTGCCTTCAAACATCTGTTTTTCATAAGTTATTACTTGAGATGTCTTTCTGTTCTCATACATGCTATTTCTTCATCTATCTGGGACTCACATCCTAGTCTTCGTTATGTAGACATCTATTTCGTTTCGTCCATAAAGTTTCTTCTCCGCTCTCTTACGCTTTCTCACTCTATCGTAAATAATTTCTTCCAACAAACACATTTTTTTAAATTTAATTATTTAACCCTGCCAATTATTTTAATACACGATTAGGATTGATATATTCACTTCCTAATACATACACATCTAAATATATTTATTATAAATTTATTTTTCTTTATATTCACATCATAATAAATTTTCAGTAAGTGGCTAATAAAATGACATATTACCTAAATAATAAAAATAAAATGAATAGGTGCTTGAAGTTGCTAATAAACACTATTATCACGAAAATATAATTCTTTTTATAAATAATATTTATTGTTCAAACAAATTGTTTAATTGATGAATAAGTATTTTTGATAGCACACATAGATGAGGAATTAAATAATAATTGTCTTGTACCACAGATTCAAAACACTGTTTTGAATGTGTGCTTGTACATCTAATGCTTTAATGCCCGGTTGCAGAAACGCTAAACGCCAAAGCGGATTAGTTTTGATTACATAAACTATAGATGAATTTTTACGAAATGGATGATATACTTATGTCCGGTTGTAGAAACGTTCATCAACGCCTTGTTTAGTTAGCGGATCATCAAAATGAACAAATCCTAATCAGCTTCCTTGTTCTTAAGACATTTATATCGTTGCTGTCAAAAAATCGCGTTACATGAACAAGGCGTTGATGAACGTTTCTGCAACCGGGCATTAAAGTATTAGATGTACAAGCACAGATTCAAAACACTATAGTGTTTTGAATCTGTGGTACAAGACAATTATTATGTAAGTCCTCATCTATATGTGCTCATACTGTAACACGAGGGGGGGAGGGGTGCGGTGCTGAAGAAGATGAAGATGATATTAATACTGATGATTCCCAACGATGATACACTTTTCACTTACTGATGGTGATAAGGAAGAAACACGCATACACTTTTACACTTTACACTGATAAACACTACGGACATGAACAAATACTTGGTGATTTAGTAACTAACTAATTTCATTTACATTTAAACTAAATGATTACATTTAAACTAATACAACTATTAAGTTACATTCTGCGGACGGGCGTCGCCCCAAAACTAAAACACTACATGTTCACTCTCACGAGTATCTGAACCGACTCTTACATGTTACTCTCTCGAGTATCTAAATTCAACTCTTTAAAAACCATAACGCTATCATCAGGACAGGATTATCTTAGGGGTATGGGGTGCATAGGCTAGGGCACGTATACATAATAATTTCCAGACTTAATTATCAACAAATAAATGTCTTGACTGTCATAATACGATATGAATTTCTAAACTGAATTTTGACTTAAATAGATAATTGGGCCTATTCTGTAACACAGTTGTTAATTTTTAACAACTTGTTAAAAAAATTAACCAATCAAGTATGTTGGTACATAACAAAAATTAGGATTTTTAGTTGTTAAATCAATAGCTATTGGATAACAGGTTTAATCAGTTGTTAAAAATTAACCACTGAGTTACAGAATAGGTCTGAAACAGAGTTAAAATATGAATATTGAAACTATAATTTAGAAGAGTTTATAAAAAGATATTTATCTGTTATTGCGTTTACCCTCGCCTTGTCACAATACTTTAGGGATTTAAAGGACAAATTTGACAATTTTTAGAATGGTAGAACAGGGCAACATATTTACATAAATAAAACATAAAATAAATGTATCATCACGGCATATTACCCATTATTGGATGTACCAATCTGCTCTGTACACACAGATTTCGGTAATGATGATGACATTTTGTACCATACACATTAATTTAATTTAAATCACTACTTAACAGTTCCATCTCCTTTCATCTTAGTTCGTATTTAATTCTTTTCATTGCTAATGCATGTTCTTCATTTAAATACTGTTTTTTTAACACAAGATTCCCTTTTTGTATTGCATTATTCATCTACTTATATTAAAATCTTATGATATTTTGCTATGGAATTATACCTAAATCTGAGACCATTATGTTCTTTAATATTTTTTTGACAATTTCTTACTTTTAATTTGTGAAAATCAAACATTAAAATGTCAAAATTATAATTATTAACTTTCTATATTTCACTTCAACATATTGTTGGATATGTTCATGTTCATCTCTAATAATAGTAATAGTAAATACATGAATAAATTTCGTGATTGATATCTCAAAATAAAATAAATAAATTATTTTTAGTACATTTAGCGTTTTTAGCTTACAAAGTGCAAGTGCGCACTGAGTGCAATATATCACGTGACCACACTGAACGAATTCTGCCCTCATTCGGTGGCAGTGCAGTAAGCTGAAAACGATTTTGTTTAGCCGCCATATTTACACTGATACTATTGCATTTGCCTAGGGAGTCAGTGCACAAAAGTCGCATTGAGCAACTTTTTCTTAAGCTGAAAATACATCAGCTGACTAAATATTGCACTCAATGACAAGCTGAAAACGCACAGTGCAAAAAAATGCGCACTCGACTTGTAAGCTAAAAACACTAATAGTTATATTTCAACCTTTAATGGAATTAAAAATAGAAAGCATTTGATAAAAATATTCAGATTATTATTTCTATCTAGTCTAGGGCTCGTATACAGGTAGTCGCGGTTTACCATTTCCAACCGGACTCACCGAGCCGCAGTGTTTTACCACTATACCGTACTGCCGATTGGATTTCACCCATTGCTACATTTTATTCAAAATGTATAAGTGGCTAGCTTATATCATCCGAGTGTGGCAAATACAAGTAACTGTATTTATTTTTACAACAAATCACATATTGACGGTCGACGGGAATCTAACGCATCGAATATGGTTCGGGTGACGTCACTGTGAGCTATGAGATGTGCGCTAATTTTAATAATATTATATTGCCTAATACGAATATAGCCTAGCGCTGAGCGCTGTAGCAGATAAAATGTGTGATTCACAATGGACGTAACCGTAAGTATAAAGTTGAAGTATATACTCGTATAGGTTTTCAATTGCCGCGATCACAATGATGTTACGTATTTCCTACAGTTACGTAGCTACGTAACAGTTCTATAAGAAAAAAATTGAAGTGTATATCCGTTAAATTTAGGTCGGGCTTACATATAAAATGTATTACAGTTACAACACATGTTGTATCTCGTATCGTCAAATTATGATTATTTAATTTTTTTTTTCTTGTTGACAACTGTCAGATCATTTTTAAGTTTTTATATTTAAAATTTTTATTATAAGCAATTATTTTATACTAGTAATATTGTTTTAAAACAAGACTCATTACACCGAAAGTCGGAATGGTATTTACACTATAATATACCCCTGGGTCACAGTAGAAGCGTATTCGTCGCGACCCAAAGAATTCTGCTACCACCAAGCTGTACAATCATTTGGAAGGACATAGTAGGAAAGAATGGCGACAACTACTAGACCAAATACATCGATCGAACTGCATGTAGGATTATGTATGCCATTAATCTTATGTACTTTCTCTATTATATGATAATATTGTATGACTCTTGGACCCGAAATTATAATCGTCAAATTATAACTTTTTTTCAGTCCTCATGATTGACGATGGTTAAGCCGAAATTAGTAGAGTAATATTTATTAATTCAAGTTATTAATAAAAGTGCCAGTGAAGCAGAATTAGTTGTCTATCGAAGAGTATTATAAATTTTTAATTGCTGGGTGTACTGTGACAAGCCGAGTGCAGAGCTATAACAAGCAAATAACCTTTTTACAAACTTTTCTAAATTCTAGTTTCCGTAACAATATTTCAACTCTGTTTGCCTTGTGTCAAAATTCTGTTTACAAATATTTATCTTTTCTTGTATGTCTGTTTTGTCTAGGTGTTAGCGGTCTAGACATTTAAAGTGTTGACAATAATTAAGTCGAACTTATTGCAAGCCTATGTGTAGAGTTGATATGTTGTTATGAATGCCATCAGATGACAGCTGACTTTGTGTAAAAGTAAGTAACCGAAGTATCTTGTAATATAAATGTTAATATTAATTTAAATAAATAAGTTTAATATTGTTAAATTATTTCAATAATAAATTAATTATGTAAACTTGCTTTTTATTTATATTAAAAAAAAAAAAAAACGCAAAAGCAGTAGGTAATAATTCATTCGTGATTTGTCAATACTTCATGGAGTGAGTAATGTTGTACATTATTTATTTTAAATAACCCTAGTAACAAGCATATTATGAGTAGTCGTCGGATATTTTTTTATTAGTTTATTTCTCTCCACCCTTTTATTTTGGATCATTTTAAACTAGGTTATCATTCCATTCTCATTCAAAAAAGTCTTTTCCGCTTTTTTCTCTTCCGAGTTTCCATCAGATAGTCTCAAATGTTCCATAAAATGTTTTTTTTTTAATAAAAAACTTGGTAACGAAACAAACCAACCTATTGATATTTATAAGAAATACATACTGTACATGAATATACCATAAATGGAAGCTGGATAGTAGCTGTAATTAAGCTCTCATTTTTCTCAACGGAATCTGAATGAGCATTCAAAACTGCACAACTGCCCATTTAACCGACCTCGTAGCTCTTATAGTTTCGGAAATCCCAATGGTAACCCAATTAATTTGCGACACCCTGTATATTCACGTAAATAATTTTAAGTACAGGTTAAGAAACTCCGTCGTGTTATTATTATATTTCTTTTATGAAGTTGAAGTTATTTATAGGAAAATAAACATGTCTCACATGCTTACATTTGGGCCTTTTCTGTAGGTTTGTTCCTGCATAACTTTTTGGATGCGTTCATGTACGCATGTCTTGTTCATGTACTCATTCAGACATATGTAGGAAACTTTGTATGGTTGGGACGGACAACGGACTTGTCATATCGTCATAATTAATTACTCTCTGCTTTACAGAAAAAATATCAGTCAATACCTAAATAATTACTGTTTTTATTCGAGGTTAGCCAAATATCAAATCCTTTTCTTCATGAGATGAATAAGATAACAATGATTTTGGATCAGATTCAAATTCTAAATCACTCATTATGTTTACTTATGGAAATATAAACAATCACAGGTTTTGATTTTTTTCCTCGAAACGCGCGAAAATTGTGGTGAGCATGAACTGACAAGTGGGACATAGTATATATACAAACCAATGGATGAATCTGAAGAAGCAGTTACACGACGCGTGGTTCGTCGAAAAAGGCTACTGGAAGAAAGTTCGCGATGGCAAGCGTTCTGACGAACCAGGGTTGACAAAACGACGTGTGGTTCGCACAGATTTATGTCGTAATTGGTTCGCTGAACCAATGCGGATACTTTCGTCTTGTGACTACATAATCACAATCGTGGATGCTAGGCAACAAAAGATTGTGTCTATTTCCTTGTGTATTATATAATATGAATTGTTGATGCAAAATCGTTTGAAAAAACGTAAAAAGGGTGGTGGATGGCGTCACATATGAAATATAGATAAAAGTAAGCAAATCTGGCTTTCTACTTGAAGTTCTATTATGAATTTAAAACATTTATCTGCTGGCCACGCCGTAGTTCACACCTTTTATTGAATATGTCATATGTCAAAGCTTGGCTACTGTGACTTGCACTGCAAGTGGACCGCGATAAGGCGAGCCTGCGCGAACCTGCACAAACCAACACGAACCTTGCGCGAATCAACTTGTTCAGAGGGTTTGATCCGTGTTATTTTACAGACAGCCGATGGAACCTCGCGGACCACCACGAACTACGCACCACGAATCGCAAGCCATAGCGAACCGTGTATGTCAAACGGAGAAAGCGGAGGCCACGCATTCGGTATTCGTCAATTGCCGATTATTCACCTTTCGCAGAGTAATGTTCGTCAGTTGACGTGCATACATCTACAGACATCTGTAGTTTGTCGAGCATTGATTAGCGGGTTCTGTACAATTATATAGGCAAATATTCGTTCACTTTGACTCGGCTCGAAACACCGACACCAAGCGGAGTATAGGCGAGCACCGAATATTCGCGGCGAGCCGCCCATCTACACATTTGACATTTGGCGAATGATTGCTCAGGATTCGCCGAATGCCGAATGTGTGGACCCGACTTAGGTTCGTGGTTCGTCGAGACAAAGTCTGTAGGAACGAACATACTAACAGTCCGATGGACTGTACAATAGTGGAACGATATTTTTAAAATGAGCATGCGTCTGATGTATATATGACAGTCCGGACTAGCTGTAGGAACAAACCTTGTAAAAAAGTGATTAATTTTTAACGAGTAGAACCGCTGTCGAATAGAAATAGATTTTACAATTATTATAATGAGGTGTTGCAAAAAATTAACAAATCTTTTTTCTTTTGAAATTCGAATAAGTCCGTTCTACAGTATCATTAAATATGATATTCTGTTCAAAGTTCTGTATATATTAAGCGCAGTAGCAGTTTAAAAGTATTCTTTTCGAATTGGCGCCAAATTAGACTTCCTGTGACGTCAGAATGACATGAGCCAATAACAAAAGATGATAAAAAAACAATTGACATCAACGTCAATGTATGTTTTAATGACAACTGTGTGACATAATGTAATAGTTCTTAGTTATTTATTATCGTTTATTATTATATTATAGCGTTATATTTCATAGTTTAATGCCCAGTTTTATAAAAGATGGATAAGTAAAATACTAGCAAAGTAAAATTAACTCTTGAGTAAGACTAAAAATACTAGCTAAGTAAATCTACAAAATAAATTACTCCACCGATTTTCGAGGAAGTACGTAAATTTTATTCTATAGAATAAATTTGACACATGTCAACATTAATTAACACACATACACACACACATACACACACACACACACACACACACACACACACACACACTTTATTTAATTAAATTTTTTAAATATTTATATTTATATCAAAATGATCTTCACAACAAAGAAGTTTACTTGCGTCAACCATTTCATTCTTCTTTCTTCGTTTTCAGGCACTACTAGAAATATTTTTCCCTATATCAGTATTTGGGCACACTGGCACAAAACACTTTTTTTACAACCATGTTTGATTATTTTCAAATACAAAAATCAGTAGTGGCTGAGTGTCTGGTCGCGAATCTGGGGAACCGGGTTCGATCCCGACCGACGCCAAATATTTCGAATTTTAAATGGCACAAAATTGACCCCTGTGGTACACTCTCCACGCCAGCAATGAGTGCCCGTGAGGTGACGCCTGGTAAACGCCCGCACGGTACAAATATGTCATCATCATTACCGATATCTGCGTACATAGCAGATTGGCACACCCAGCAATGGGTAATATGCCGTGATGATATATTTATTTATTTATTTAGTAGTAGTTGACAGCTGTCATGACTGTCACTCGTTTAAATTCCATCGGTGACAAATGTAAGCCACATCCTCATTGGTTAGATCCGTTAGATCCTTACGAACGTCATCAGGCAAAAAAGGAAGCGGAAATTCAAACATTACATTTTTCTCATGAATAAAGAATAATACGAAAAAAATAAAAAAATAGGGGTAAAATATTTGTTTTTATTCTTTCGATGAAAGCCAAAAAAAAATCGTGCAACACATCATTCCAATTTTTTGTTTACATCAACATACATGATAGGTGAATTTTTCCAAAATAAATTAATCACTGAAGTACAGAATAGGCCCAATTATAAGTTATATAGGTATTGTAAAATCTTAAATTTATTACATACGTACCTAATAAAAATTGACGCAACAAAAGTAAAAGTCTCATAAATATACGAATAACCTCGCACTTTCATACACGCGACAAATTACCAGTGCGGGAATAATTTACATCCTTACGTTATCTAAAAATTCGTGTAGAATTTACAGGGAAATACCATATAGTCTGGAATCTAGAATTCTTGAGTAAAGGTGTAAAAATGAGTTAGAATTCCAGTTGTAAACATTTCGTGTACGGAGCAGGAAAAATGGCCGGTGTTTTGATTTAATAACTTGTTAAATTACTTGTACGGATTTACGTTTACATAAATCTTGTCACATTAAGCGTACTTTATAATCATTTCGCTGCCGCGGTAGATTCATATTTTAGCGAGCGCAGTAACATTCAGTGATGCTGCGGGTCGAAGATATACATACTGCAGTAGGTAATTTACTAACCTGATGCGAATGCGCGTTTTATGGCCGACCATTAGAAATTATCCGCCATGGACGGAATTAATAGCGAAAAAACGCATGTGAACTGAACTCATGGCATGGGCTAACAAAGTTGCATCAATGAACCCTATTAAATTCTGACATTTCACGATGCAACCATTATCATCAATTTTGTCTTTGATTTACTATTTGACCACTAAGTAATTTCAACATTAAATAAATAAAGTAAATATATCATCACTCATATTACACATATTGTAACATCATGACAGCTGCATGTTCATATACTCGTGTGCAAGCCGGTACTTATGAGGCCTTGCAGCAAAAAAAATATTTTTTTTTACTTATATGAAAGTTTGCATTTACTTTTAAATATGATTCAACTATTTTCTGTATACTATTTAGTTTCATTGAAATACGTTTATAAAGTAATTTTTATGTCTGTTAAAAAAGTAAGTACCCTTTTTTCATTAAAATGGGTTTATAAAGTATGCTTTTTTTAAATACATGAAAGTGTGAAAAAAGTGCACTTTTTTAACGCTGCGGAGTGAAATAATGAAACGCTACGGTACTTTTTTTCACGCTCCCATTGCAGACGTAAAAAAAATTGTACGCAACTCGTGAGTAAATTATATCTTTTATCACGAGAAGGATTTGCGCACTCGCCTTACTTGGTAACATAAATAACTATTTTTACGTCTGTTAAAAAAGTATCATTTTTTCATTAAAGTTGGTTTATAAAGTATGCCTTTTTTAATACATCAAAGTATGAAAAAAGTGCACTTTTTAACGCTGCAGAGTGAAATAATGAAACGCTACGGCATACTTTTTTTTCGCGCTCCCATTGCAGACGATACGCGAGAGCACTGGTCTATTTGCCTTACAAGTACAGCAGTAATGGAAGCTGCTGAGTCTGCTGCTTTCTGACTAGCTTAAACTTACACTACATTAGGCGTAGAATGTGCCACTAGACAAGGTAGAAATGTTGTAATAATACAGGCTGTCCGGATTTCGAAGACCACCATTGGGATCTCGGAAACTATAAAATATACGACTTCGGTTGAATGGGACATGTGGTGCGTCTTTGGGGGGGGGGGGGGGGGTTTGGGCATCTTAGATGTGCTTTTGTTTTGTGAAAAATTCTCATACTTTACTAGAAAATGGCGGAAAACTGAATTTGGTCGATATTTTCATTTTGAAATTACTTCTAAACTATCAGTATAATCGAGAAAAATGTTTCAAATAAAAAAGTTAAGTATTTTTATTGTCTATTCAGGGGCGTACGAAAATCATTTTTCTATTGGTAAATTAATGAGATATAACAAACTTATATTTTTTAAAATTGAGCTCACATTTTATTTTTTACTTTAAAAAATACCTACTTATTTTTTTTTCTTTCGATTGATATAAGGGTTATTGGCCCGTACCACGATGACGGTTTAACTAAAACACTGTTTTAAGAAATGTCAAATTAAATTTTAGAAATTTGACATTTCTTAAAACAGAGTTTTAGTTAACACCGTGCGATCGTGGTATTGTCTATTCAAGTATTATTTTCTTAGTCTGTTATTATTAATAATCTTAATACATAATTTTTTGCGTCAATTGTAGCAAATTGCTCTTTTGATGTATTAACTGCGCGCTGACGCTGACATCAAAATGAATTCATCAGTTTTTTAGAGATAGGGGATTCGGATTTACCAAACATTCTATATCACATTTTGTGTCCGAGTCCGTGGAAGAGCGCTTTGAGATAGGCAAGAAAATTTTCTTATGTTTTTGTGGATTATACGAGTAAAATAATGGTTTTAATCAAAATCTATTGTACATATCTGTAGTAAATTATAGTAAGTATCCTTGTATATTCAAACTCAACCGGAGATCTTATATTATTACAATTTTTTTGAAATATTATTTGCGAAGAAGTATAAAATCAAACGCCATTATTTCGCATTTTATAATTATTTAAATATATATATATATAGAATTATAGCACTGATATTTCTTATCTTTGAAAATGTTTTGATTCCGTCTCTGCGGTAAGAGCTTTATGAAGGCTAAATCAGTACCCAGTGTCTATTAGTGGCTTTGTCATTAGACCGAATGGAGAATGAAATATGAAAATTAATTAAAGCGCAAAGTTTTTACACACTTTACAAAATTGACTAAGCAGATATAATAAATATCTTACACGATTGCTAATTTGTTTTTATGCTGGTCATAACAATTATAGCATGAAAAATGAATGTAATCAACAGTATTTTTCACAGTGAAATCATTTTAATTACGTGATTTACAAGCTGGCTGAATATGACTGTGTATTTTTCTTCTGTCCCTTGACATACTGTGGGATTTCTAATTTTAACTTTGTTTCAAATAGGAAAAATTGCAATAAAACCACGTATGATTTTATACTCGACAATAACAATCAATAAAAAATACCGATAAAACGCAATCTACCAAGTTGAAAGTCTCGCACAATATGAAGTCTGTAAATTAACTTTAACAGAAAATCATTGTTTTGACTCTTTATTGGAAATGTTCGAAAGTCAGAATTAAAAATGTATGGAACAAAAGTTGAGTGACGGGCTGTAGGTAAATAACATAATTAGTTTTACTATTGTATGAACCGAATTGGTAGCGTTGACGCTACGTATACCATCGGTGCCGACTTTGAATCCCGCTAAGGTATGAATGTTTATAGCTGTCTTTACCATATCATCTTCATTAGCAACAATTAAGAAGAGCAACGATTATAGAAAAACTATTTCCATTCGCTAGGAACACCACTTTCAAGTCGAATTGGATCACCGTGGAAATGTAGAGTGTAGACCTGTATGCTGAATCGTCCTGCTAGAAGCGAAGCATTTGTCCATTATCGTAGTGGTAATAAACTATGGCTCTGTGCGCCGACTGGGGACGTTAACCCTTCAGTACACGCACCCAGTCTTAGGGACCAATGATAGTTCAATTTCTATTATTTCTGTAATCACAAGTGTTGTGCCACTGTATCGCACAGTATCTTTCGGCTATACTCGTAAGATCATTTTCAGTTATGCAAGAGTATTTTTACAGGGAACTTATACAGGGCGAGTCTGGGAAGACGCCCCCCCCCTTTAACTTTTTTATTATAAGTAATAGAAAAAAATGGCTCATATAAAAGTTTTATTATTTTACATATACTATTTGATGGCAGATGTAGATATTTTTTATAAAGTCAGGTTTACAAGATACGACTATCAACTTTTATTTTTCAAATGGCAACCTATAATTATTTTAATAAAATAGAAACCGCCATTTTTTTCTCTTTTCAACGATGTATTATCTTTTATTAATGTATTTGAAAAATGAGTTAATTTATAAATATTAGAAATAATTTTTAAACAAATATTATAGGTGGCTATGTGAAAATAAACAAAACGTAACAATGTAAAACAATTAAATTAATGTCAAAAAAGTATACATTTGTTTGTTACTTAATTTAACTTATTTTGTAAACAAAAAAAAAAAAAACATTTTGAAATGTTTACGAAGAACGAATTAATTGATATGAATCTAATAATTGGTGAATCGACTGGAATCATAAGAAGAGTAAAAAGAATTTACCGGGAGCGGTTTCCTAGACGTCGGCAACCGAGTTTAAGAACACAGAAGGATTTTTACCGGATTTCGAGAAACAGGTTCAGTTGAAAAACGAAAACGAAATACAGCTAATGAAGAAACGGAAATTATGGTTTTGGCTTCTGTGTATGAAAATCCTCATATCAGTACTAGGAATTTATCAAATTTAATTGATATTAGTGAAAGTTCTGCGTCCACGATTTTAAGAAAACATAAATTTCATCCGTATCATATCAACCTTACACAAGAATTGCTTGGTGAAGATTTTGATAATAGAATTCGATTTTGCAATTGGGCGATGGAAAATATTAGAAGAAATCCGCTCCTATTAAGTAATATTTTATTTACGGATGAGGCTACTTTTAAAAGCAACGGTTGCGTTAATAGGCATAATATGCATTATTACGCAATTGAAAATCCTCACTGGATGCGGAACGTCGACAGACAGAGGGTATGGTCATTGAATGTTTGGGGTGGCATAATAGGAGATTATGTTGTTGGTCCACATTTTTTTGAAGGCCCATTAAATGGAGACGATTATTTTTTTTTTTTTAATTATGATCCTCCCGGTATTATTAGAAGATATTCCATTAAATGTCCGCCAAAATTTAATATTCCAACATGACGGAGCGCCACCAGATTATGCCGGTAAGTTCGGAATTATTTAAATAATCATTGGAGGGAATAATGGATAGGACGAGGTGGACCTATTTCATGGCCAGCAAGATCTCCTGATCTTACGCCTATGGATTTTTTTCTTTGGGGATACGTCAAGGATCTTGTCTATCAGAAGATATCTACAGATGTAGAAGACATGAAAGAGCGTATTCGAAATGCTTTTCAGAATAATTCGCGAAAAATGCTGGCAGACGTTCACGTTTAACGCTTGAATTTTTGTATTACAGAACATGGTCGTAATTTTGAACATTTGTTTTAAGTTGTTTTTGTTACTAAATTTGTTGTTTTAGTTTGCTAAGTTGTATAGCACCGTTACGTTTTGTTTATTTTCACATAGCCACCTATAATATTTGTTTAAAAATTATTTCTAATATTTCTAAATTAACTCATTTTTCTCGAAATTTTTTAAATACATTAATAAAAAATAATACATCGTTGAAAAGAGAAAAATATGGCGGTTTCCATTTTATTAAAATAATTCTAGGTTGCCATTTGAAAAATAAAAGTTGATAGTCGTATCTTGTAAACCTGACTTTATAAAAAATATCTACATCTGCCATCAAATAGTATATTTAAATAATAAAACTTTTATATGAGCCATTTTTTCTATTACTTATAATAAAAAAGTTAAAGAGGGGGGGGGCGTCTTCCCAGACTCACCCTGTATAACCCATGTTATCGAATATTACCAGGGTTGTCATGAAAAGATGGATAATGGCGGAAATTATTGAATTATTGCTGATACTTGACCACGCGTCTAATAATAAAGTTAAGGAACAATTTTCATTTTTTAAATGATAAATCTTGATCCACAGTATTTGCTGCTTCGTCAAGTAATTTACCTCCTAATTTATGGCGATTAGACGGATTATACCCAGGTCATAAAGAATTGATCATGTTCTTAAAACTTTTGCTGTTTGTAATATTAAAAGCGATGTTATTGCAATAAAAGAATAAAGTAAAATGATCGATTTTGATTTTTTCTTTTTGCGATGTCGATACAACAAAGTTTGATAAATTGCACTGACGTTTTTTAGGTTGTTCTTCTATTTCACCGTCCGAATAGCGCATCACTAGTATTGAAGACAATGTTGAACTTGCACTTGTACTATTTTTTTTGTATATTCCAAATGTTTTACTAACTCTTTCTATTTTTGAACTATATATTAATATCACAATGTTTGCATTTGGTTTTACCATAATTTGTTTTAACAACATTTGCCCAATCTAGTGACTGTTTTCTCCCAAAACCCTCTAGTTTCGGCATGATGACCATTATGTTTAAAACTCAACTACGAACTAAATAGTATGTTCATCCAGAAACTAAAACACAAGCGGCATGGCGAGCTGGTTATTACAAGTTCGCTAGAACCTAGAAGAGTATAGGCATGAAAATATCACGAATAAACTTCTACAGTCTAGTAAAAATCGTATTACAGTATATTGTAATTGAAATGTAATAAACTAGTGTTTCTTGTAAATTTTTTAACTTGTATTACACAAACAATGTAATAATTTCCTTTTGTTGAAAAAACCCAGAAATGGGGTTTTTTCAAAAAGTCAGTGGGCTGGGCATATCTCGAAAAAAAAACCGGGTTTTTGATAACTCTGAATATTACGGTCTGTGGAACTGATACGTGCTGTTCGTATATCGTTATTAATAATTCCTCAGTAAGTTTATGATAAGAATAGGTAAAAATTTATAAATTTAGTTGATATTATGTTGCCTTGTTTTATAGAATAGTTTTGAGGAAATATATACCATAGTTTTCTTGACTTATGAAACTAAACTAAAAAGCTAAATAAATAAATATATGTATCATTTCCGCATAGTACCCATTGATGAGTGTGCCAATCTACTTTGTACACAAATATCGGTAAGGATGATGACATATTCGTACCGTGTGGGCATATTAACCTTGTTTAATGTTATTTACAGTTATTACCCCCACAACAATGATTAATTTTATTCTTTTCTATGTTTCGTAGAAGTGATGTCAATAGAATAAATAAAATACATTTAATAAGTAGATTTGAAAAGAATGTATTAACAATTTATAAAAACTCAAACATAATTTACAGTTAATTTATAATCCTTGAACAATTACAGGGACTTATTTTGTCGATAAGGCCATATTTACTTCTTTTTTAGCCGAATGGCCCTTCAGACCGGAGCAGGCGCGCGTGTGTCAAAATAATAATATTAATACAGTACAAAAATACATGTGTTTACTTATTATAGTAAAGGTTTACTCATACTTTTAAAATACCTACCTATACCGATATTTATAAATTTCCTGAGAAAGGTTTTGTGTAAACACGTTTTTTAGTTAAATACTTTATAAATGTGTTTTGCAATTCATAAAAAAATCTAATTAAAGTTAACCTTTAACTGCAATAATCAAACTCAGTTTTCTAAAGTTAGGTAAGCTAGGTCTTGTGTTATTAGTTATGTCTAAATTATGCCGGAACAATATTAAAATAAGATACATAATAAGTATTATAAATAGACAAAACGATATATTTTAATAAATTTAGCAAATAAAGACGATAAGGGTTAACTAAACCAACAAACTCTATTGTTTTTTAAGAATATTAATGTATTGTAAAATATGAGATAGAAGCCATGGTATAATTAATTAGTTAGGTTGACTAAAATTTTAAATAAATAAATACTACCCATCATTTCTATCTTTAAAAAAATATATTTTTAAGGATTTTAAAATTGCATATTCTAAAAGAGGGAATTATTATCAGTCCTTATAAAAAGAGTAGCGCAATAAATTACACCACTACTTTGGGGTCAAAATGTCGATTGTCATTCCTGCTGTCTTTACGCGTCAGTTGTGTCTCGTGGTGTTGCGTACACGTGATTTTTTTCTGTATAGGAAATAGGAAAGTGTGATCATTGTCACCTACTTATGTTAATTTTCATGTTCAGACTATTATACTTATTAGGAGTCAGTTAGTGAAACTATCTAAAGCAGAGGTGTCCAATCTTTTGACTTGCCTGGGCCGCAATGATTGGAAAGTCAAATCTTTGGGCCGGATGTAAAATATGTAATGTAATTAATTAATATGAGTAATGATACTTTTTTATTTCTTCTTAATACAATATCTTACTATAAATATAAAAAATAGCAAACATACAAAACTAATTCGATACTTAGCATTGCTTTTGAGAAACCAAAGCGTCAATATTTGTCCATAGAAGACGTTACGATCCTTAATGAATTTTCAAGGTGGTCGTCAGTAATTTTTGTTTAAATTTTACTTTTGTGTGCGTCATTCTTGAGAGTAGCTGTTCACAAATATATGTGCTACCAAAAAACGAGACATAAATAAGGCGTGATCGTGAAGCAGAGCATATATTTCTCTCGAAAGATACGTTTTGTAAAACTCTCAAATTTCTCTGATTGCAATTCTATGACTTCCATTTGAAAATTCGTTGCTAGGGGAGACCGGTGTCAATTATTACAAAATTTAAATTTTAATTTTTCACGAGTCAACGTTACATTTAGAAATTTTGAAATAGTAACAGGGCCAGTGTCAATTGTACCAAATTTTAACAGTGATGCAATAAGATAAAATAACAGATAAAAGAAGAAATTATTGAAAAAATAAACATTTATTTATTACCTCAGAAAATACAAAATTCAGATGACTCAACTAAAAGCAAATAAAATATATATTCTGTTGGTGATATGGACCATTTTGACCAATGCCTTTAGTCGCTAACGAAATTGCAGTTTAGGTAAACATAAAATAGGTCTTTCTTCTTACAATTTAACTTGCCCGGTGTCGAGATTTTACATTTTCGCCACTGCAACCAATCTCCTGTGCTCAAAAAATATAGGCCAATACATATCAGAGAGTTTCCTCATCGGAGCCATCTGAAAAGTAACTGCGACTGTTACTTTCGTAAGTGTTTTCGTTTTTTTGCTCTTCTTTTACTTTTTTGTCGATTTATTGACATTCGTCAGAAACAGACGCCGTATTTGCGCGTATGTACTTACACTAAATACCAAAGAGCTATGACTCTTTCTGCTTCACTCTGCAAGCGCGTTTTAATCTACTTCGAAAAGATGGCCCTGTTACCTACCCTTGTTACATTTGACACCTGTTACAATTGACACCGGTCTCCCCTACTATATTTATATCGACTGAAAATGGAGTTGCAAATATGCCAAAAATTGTTGATTTTTTCGAAAATCTTGAAACTATTATTAAATTTTCGAATACAGATATTTTGCAGTAGTTAGCACGATTGTAGTATATGGCGTTACTAAGATTACACTCACACATTTAAAGTTTACGAGTAAAAAAACCTTGTGTTATTTTACGTTTGTCTGTGTTTTAAATGTGCGAGTGTAATCTATAGTTACTGCAGTAATACCATTTACCGCGATCGTGGTACCAATTAACTGGACGCTATGCGTCGGCTATCTGCGGGTCTGGTTAAATTCGTCTGTGCTAAACGTCATATGTGAGAATTTTATAAAGCTATCGGGCCGTATAGCTAACATTGCGGAGCCGCACGCGGCCCGCGAACCGTGTGTTAGACACCTTTGATCTAAAGAAATTCTTCTGACTACTACTCTATTAATATGTACCTATACAGGGTGTAAATGAAATAAGTGCATTAAATTTAACCAGTAATGTAACTCGACGAGAGCAACAATATTTCTTAATAACTTTTTCTCGAAATCGCATATTTTTTTAGCATTTTTACCACCCCGTAAATTGACGAGTCGTTCCACTTATTTTTCTAATAATTAAATGCAGTAGCAATAGCTATGAAAAATTTTGTTTTAGCATTTGACAGTTTTGTCAGTTGTTGCAATTATATTTTGGCATTAGTAATAAACTTGTTTATCAGGTTTTTATGACATTATTGATAAATCAAGTAAATCAACACGCCAATTTATACGAACCGTTAACGGTTCCAAATTATTTCCTGAACATAGTTACGACATACGTTGCCTTATGAACAGATTCTATAACCTGTGTGGCAAAAAGAAACTACTTCAAGTACGTATGACGTCCAAAATCTTGTACGTTTTACTGCGCAATGCCAGTCTAAATATATCTTCATAAATATTGATTCTATTTTTATTTTACCAAATTTGATGTCTAAAAGTTTTGTTACATGCCCATTACAACTAATAGTTTCCCAAATAATTCAGTTCATTTTAATGGAAACATGTTAAATGAATAATATATCTATTACATTACCATTTAATTTAATGGCAAAATTTGCATAAAACATCAAAATAATATGCTTATAATGATTTATATTTCTTTTTTTTAATTGTATGTTTGAAATCATGCACTCACGCATATTTCAAAAATTTCCATTATCTGTATTTGGCAAACGGAACTCTAACAGGGGATTACAGCTCCATCGAATTAAGAGAAATTAGTAAAAAATAATGAAAGTATATGCTTAATAATGAATATTAATAAAGAAATAAAATGAAATAATTGAAATACTTCGGAAATAAGGGGGTTTTTGTTTTAGCAGCTCGTCACTGATATGAAATCCATATATATATATATATATATATATATATATATATATATATATATATATATATATATATATATATTATTTTGATTGGCGACTCAAAGACCACCTACAAATATATAACGAATACCGAGTTAGGGGCGGAGCCTACTTCCAATGGAAGTAGAGAAATTCAAATAGCGGAGGTGTGGCTATCAGTCCAGTAGTGCAATTTTCAAACAGTTTTTATTTGAATATAAATATTTTGCATTAAACTTATTAATTTAAATACATTTCCAATTATAAAACATGTCTACTTGTACAGTATAATAACATTCATTTATTTTTTATAAATATAATTCAGAAATAACATATATTTCAAGAACATTTAGGTCCACGAAGAAAATAGTTTCATATAAAAACTTATATACGTGACGTCACATCTATATTTTCAAATTTCGGAGGACTATAACTGGCTTATTAATACGAATTTTTCACCGACAGTCTTAGTTTTACATATACCTTCAGATGAAATTATAAAAAAAAGGTGGAATCCCCTATTATGGTAGTGGAAGATTAAATATGAATATTTCATATTTATAGAAGAAACAAAATATAATTTATTCAGAAATTATTTTAAAAGTCATCTGTTGATCTCATTATATTTCGTAAATTAGACAACACGTAATTGTTCTTGGGATGAATATTTCTTCCTTTCTTTTCTCTTCTAATTTAATTGTTCACACATCTAAGTCATGATGCCGTCACGATTAGACATGAGTTCTGTTGAGAGGTGATATGTGTTGCGATTTAAAAACACAGATAATGTTCCCTTTGATGGGTGTACACGGGTATTATGCGCCCGGGAATCATGTCTTACGGGTCGCACGTGTCATGACGACGCATTCCGCGTGTAAAGAGCGTTGCACACCTCGTTAATAACGCTGACTTTGCATATTACGGTGTCTTGGAACACGCGCGATCACACGCAAACCCAACATAGGACTCCTAAAAGGGGATGAATCACCTAGTGCCAGCGTACGTGGGTGAAATTGAAATTAATTTCGCACCTTTTATAGAAAGTATATCATTAAAAAATAAATCATCCAGTACCGAAATTTGCTTATTGCAGACTTCTGTAGGTAAATAATATTAGATAGAGAAGGTAAGAGGTAAGATGATTACGTAGTTGTTTAAAGTAAATAATGAAAATAAAAATTAGGCAGTTAACGAATATTGAAGAATGGTTAACTTTAACTAACACTAGATGGCAAGTTTGCTCCTCATCTTTTTAATTTTATACTGATCTATAAACATTACATCAGAAATTTATTAAGCATAATGATATTGCTCTTGCTATTTAAAAAAATAAAAAAAAATAACAGACGATGTATGACTGTTGATGCAGGGCGTTAAAAAAGAGTAATTTTTTTGAGGATACTTATATAGTACTGACCAAAATGAGTAAAACAAGCTAAATCAACGTAGGTCTGATCATCAACCGTATGCGAGGAAGAGGCCATTTTGTATTATAATCGAAGAAATACTGACAAAAATAGTGATCGAACAAAATTTTGTCGGTCAGCAAATAGACTTCAAAAAACAATAAAATTTATTATGAAACATTTTTCTCAGTTTATAATAGTTGGGAAATTATTTGTTTTTCAGATGACCTCTGAAGAGGAATGGTATCCAAAATCAAGGTCAAATACTAATAAATTTCAATAATACTTTGTTTTTAAATGCAGGTTTTTCTTAGAAATATGTTCGTCTAATATTGAATTTTTAAAAATATTAATAGTTCTAGTACAGGAACAATTTATTTGAATTTTCGCTTCATATCTAGTACGCAGGGGTTCCATTCCTCTAAAGGGTAAACAAAAAGTTTCATTTAGTTGAAGTCATAACATATTTTCAAGAGGTAAATCACTTAAAAACTCATTTTTCATTGCCTTATCTCGGAAACTTTTGAAGATCGGAACCATGTTGATTAACCCACAAATAATTTACTCTTTTTTAACACCCTGTATGAACTAGGTACCTACCTATGTAAAGATTAAAGAAATGGAAATTATTTCTTTATCCTTTAAAAACTGAATTTTCATGCTTTCATTTAAATAACAAATTACCAAATCATACGATAAAAATATGTTCCAAAGAAACTATTATTTATAAGCTTACATACTCGCATAATTTAGTTACATAGAAATAATATTATTCAAAAAGGAAGTAGAACTGTTTGGGCTTTAGCAGCTTCTATACATTACGCTACTTAGTTGGTTCGATTTAGTGCGGCAGAATATTGCATACCAGTCTGGTTACTCAGTATTTATTATACCAAGGCCCACTCTTACCACCTCTAGTTAAAGTATCAGTTAGTGATGATAAACAACGGTTACGTTGCAAAATAGTTTTTACATCTTACCACCTTCATTGGTTTGAGCTAACTGGAAGTTATAGTAATTTACATTGCAAGACCGTTACTCAGAACTTTACAGGCGTCGACAGTACCTAACGAGCGAGGGAAGCGAACTTGTTATCCGTGCGAGCACGTAAATTTCGGGTACAGGTTGAGTATTGTACAATGTTTTATAATATATTGTAAATAATTAAAAAAAAAATATTGGATACTACAATACATTAAACTATTTGATCGCAATAGTCGTTGGAAACATATGGAGAAGCGAAATAATGAATAAATACGTCTGTATACATGTTGCTACGGTTTTAACAGCCCGTAAAAACTATCACTAGAGACAGAGCTCTCTAATAAGACGTTTACGATTCAGTATAACGTAAAAACTGTTATTCCCTACGCTTTTAAACTTCAGTTTTATTCTTAATTAATGATTAATAAGCAGCCACTTTAATTAGGAGGTAATAGGATCGGACATTAGTGATTAATTCAGATGTATTTTGAATCGGTACAAATATTGTTATAATATTATGGACCATATGAGTAATTCGGGCACTATTCAGTTAATGTGTGACAAAAATATTTCAAATAAAAATTGCAGATAATTAAATTCTATATCTAAATCACTCATCAGAGTTTATTTTGTACATTTTGTAACGTGAAAAATCAATGTTGAAGTTTTATGAATATTTGCAATTGTTTGTAATTTTGTTTCATTTCCATAGCTATCACTAAATGTGGGCAAATTTTTTATAAATATACATACAGGGTTATTCACGCACGACTCACGAGAGAGTTATTTTGAAAGTCCGTATGTTTGCAACCCAAAATACTAATGACCAGAGACATTTGATACCATATTTAATTTTTTGTCAAAATTAATGTGATAATAACAGGACATTATTAGGCAGGTAAATCAATCGTAGATTAAATATTCCAATTTTTTAAGAGAGGAAGCTAGGGGCTTCTGTAAATTGTATTTCGGCTTGCAAACAAATGGACTTTGAAAGTAACTCTCTCGTGACTAACCCTGTATATAAAAATATCATAGATATCGGTAATGATGATGACATATATGGACCGTGTGGACTGTGGGCGTTTACCAGTCTTTACCTCACGGGCATTCATTCGATTTTACAGGTTTCAAATCGTATATATATATATATATATATATATATATATATATATATATATATATATATATATATATATATATACATATATATATATATATATATATATATATATATATATATATATACATATATATATATATATATATATATATATATATATATATATATATATATATATATATATATACAGGAAGTTTCCTTTAAAACAACCAGCGCTTTTTTGGGCGAACTAATGACTTTAGAAAAAAATGATATATACAAGAAATGATCAAGAATAAGGGGCTAATTTATTAATAATAACAAACCGAAAATTCGACCAGTGGTTCTCAAACGGCAGAACAAAATTATATTTTTTGAATGGTATCCTATATAATTTTTTAGCCCATTAGATAGATTTTTCTGATTTCAACGATATAACTATGGTATAGGGTTGTATAACAATTATTTCTAGAAAAATGGTATTAAAAATGTTAGAATATTACTATAGGCTATGCAATACACAGGTCTGTTGCCTAGTTACGCTAGTAGTAAACCCATTTTTATTACATTATTTCTAGTTTTTAATACCATTTTTCTCGAAATAATTGTTATACAACCCTATGCTAGATTTATATTGTTGAAATCAGAAAATAATATTCTATTTAAAGGGATAAAAATTATATAGGGTGCCATTTAAAAAAATGTATAATTTTGTTCTACCGGTTAAGAACCACTGGTTAAATATTCGGTTTGTTATTATTGATACACTATCCCCCTAGTCTTGATCATTTTTGGTATCAAACATTTTTCTCTACAGTTGTTAGTTCGCCCAAAAAATCGCTGGTTGTTTTAAAGGAAACACGCTGTATATATATATATATATATATATATATATATATATATATATATATATATATGTGTGTGTGTG
This sequence comes from Harpalus rubripes, assembly GCA_963082715.1. Lineage (NCBI taxonomy): Eukaryota > Metazoa > Arthropoda > Insecta > Coleoptera > Carabidae > Harpalus > Harpalus rubripes. Next base: position 18,199,559 of record OY720457.1, read on the forward strand.
TGCGTGTGTGTAATTTAAGTGTAGAGTTTGATTATAAAGCTTCTATTTGAAACATTTTTGTCTAAACTTAATTGGAAAGTTTTGCGCAAGGAAAATCTGATTGTCCCTGTTAAACACCTTTGTCCCATTTATTAATTAACACAGGTACCTATACCCAGCCTTAAGTAATCTAACTTAAACTTAATAATATTTGGTTATAGTAAAAATTAATAACTACTTATTCTCTCCTCGATTTATGACATAGCACGGGACCCGGGCATTATGAACAGTGCACATTGTCCATAACATATATGTATACTGATTGACATTGTAATAAATATTTGGCATCAAAAACTTAATTTTGCAGGATTAACAACTATAATCACAAATTTCTAAACTGTCAATAAAGTTTATTTACTGTATAGCATTGTCTACCAAAGTTTCTATTAGCTACATTAGGCTATTATTGACACAATAGTACCGGCATTTTAAACCGCATGAAAATTCAAAATAAGTATTTCAATTTTTAATGCCAATTATTTTCTCAGCTGTGTAATAGGTTGTTGCAGAATTTTTCAGTGGCTTCTAATATTAAATTGAAAAAAAATATTCTGAAAATAGCCTCAAATTTGAAAATATCACGAAATATGAATTGACGGGCTGTATGTAATTTGATGTCACACGAGTGGGGGGTTGTTTTTCAGTACTATTTCTGGCGCCAATCTTTTTATTTAATTATTAACGTTATTATTATTATTATTGTTTTTATTATTATTATTATTTATTTATTTTGAAAAATATAAAACCGACTCATTACAATGGCGGAAAACTGAATTTGGTCAATATTTTTATTTTGAAATTCCTTCTAAACTATCAATAATCGAGAAAAATATTTAAATAAAAAAGTTAGATATTTTTATTTATATCAGTGGCATACGAAAATATTTTTTCTATCGATAAATTTTCGAGATATAACACAAACTTACATTTTTTAAATGGAATTTATGTTTGAATTTTATTCTAGAAAAATTATTTTCGTACGCCACTGGGTAGACAAAACAAAATTTTCTAACTTTCATAGTTTAGAAGGAATTTCAAAATTAAAATATCGACCAAATTCAGTTTTCTGCCATTTTCTAGTAACATCCGAGAATTTTTACCAAAACAAAAGCACAACTAACATGGCTCCCTAAAGGTACACCACATGTCCCAACCGAAGTTGGATCTTTTATAGTTTCCGAAATCCCAATGGTGGCCTTCGAAATTCGGACACCTATATATATATATATATATATATATATATATAGGGTGTTATATTTTAATGGACCCAGCAAATATCTCACTTATTTATTAAGTTGGTAATTTCTTTCATATAACATGATTTATACAGCAACATGTAAGCTACTTGATGATGGATATACATTCCTGATACCACTTCCAGTTTATGAGTAATTAATATCTACTTTGAAATTTCAAATGGAACATACTATATTTTTTTACAAATTTGAAAAGTACATCAAATTTGCTTTACAATCATGTAAAATAATCCATATGTTATATTATTAAAAAGTAAAATGGCGGGCATTTTTTTATACACCTAATTGGAAAGAGAATAGTGAGCCATGACTGTGGCTAGAAATAAAACAATTAACTAAAACAATTGTAACTATTATTATTATTAATCAAAATAATATTTTTTTGTCATAATAATACAGAAAATAAAAATAAGGAACACAACCCACAGTCATGGCTCACTATTCTCTTTCCAATTAGGTGTATAAAAAAGGGCCCGCCATTTTAATTTTTAATAATGTAACATATGGATTATTTTACATAATTGTAAAGTAAATTTGATGTACTTTTCAAATTTGTAAAAAAATATAGTATGTTCCATTTGAAATTTTAAAGTAGATATTAATTACTCATAAACCGAAAGTGGTATCAGGAATGTACATCCGTCATCAAGTAGCTTATATGTTGCTGTATAAATCATGTTATATGTAAAAAATTGCCAACTTAATAAATAAGCGAGATATTTGCTGGGTCCATTAAAATATAACACCCTGTATATATATATATATATATATATATATATATATATATATATATATATATATATATATATATATATATATATATACGAGGTGCTACCCAAAAGTTACCGAACTTATTTAAATAAAAAAGCTGTATATATTAAAACTTCAAACCAACAAATTATCTCCTTCAAAATAATCCCTACCTACAGTTATACATTTGTCCCATCTTTTTTCCACTGTTCAAAGCACTTTTTGTAGTCATTTTTTTCAACAGCATTTAGGACCTCCTGCGATATAGTTTGAATCTCCTCAAAAGCAATGTGAAGTCCATGTTGACTGTTTTTTTCGACTTTTTTTGACCAAAGACAATACCTTCCTTACCTAAAGGTGACGTAAGGAAGGTATTGTCTTTGGCCAAAAAAAATATTTGTTTTGATAATCAGTTACCCTACTCGGCCATGTATTTTCACCTAGATATGGTAATGTATTTTTGTGTTTTCCTAGTTCAGTATTTAAATAGGTTTATGCAAAAATTTCATGCCTTAATATTTCGTACAATTCCATTCTTCTCTAGGGTTTCAAAAGAAACCACATCTATAAAATAATTTAAACGTCAACTTTCATTCGCTAGTCATACCATAGGTGTTTGTTTGACAACAGCATGTGTTATTATTGGCTATAATAAATATTATAGGGAACTACTACAGAAATATATGTGTATCGGGAAGAAAGATACATTTTCTCGGGTTTTAAAATCAATTTTTAAACACTTACTCAACTATAGTAAATAAAATATGTAATTGTTGATTTCAAATATTTCAAAGATAAGTTTTAATGTTTTGTCAACATAGATCTTGTTGGTACTGTTTGATTACATATATTTAATTTAATGCAATTTGTATTTGGTGCCCGGTGCAATTGATTGGTGCGGAATCCGGCAATGGGCAGATGGCGTGTGACGAACGCGTCGAAGTACGATTTTTTCCAGCGCACACCGCGACCACGGCGAATGTGATTTAAAAGCCATAACTTGTTTTTAGTAACGCGTAATTAATTATTGTTGAAGGGAAAAAGTGAACGTCTTATTAGCGAGTTTCTTTTCTTTGTTTTCGTTGATGTTTCACCAACAGTTGTTGGAGATGAGTTCCGTTTTACTATTTAATTTTCAATTAAAATTATCCTATTACTTTAATCACATAAATACTGACAAACAACTGCAGCATTTAACTAGGTAAAAAACTAAACATCCATTATTTGAAAAACTAAAAACACTGACAAGTTAATCAAGGTGGCTATGAGTCAGCAGTCCCAAACATGCGTCCCAAATCTTCACTAATGAAGCGTTAGTTTACAGTGACTGTCTTATTTTTTCCTCACACTTATTTTTTATCCAATAACGAAATGTGTTAGCAGCAAACAACTGTAAGCAATTTTCGACTCAAACCATTTCAGACATTTTGGATCGCTTTATAAATGATAGTCATTTGTCAGGAACCGAAATTATACTTAATCAATAATTCCATCTTGTAGTAGAAAATACATCTGATAGCAGTATACTTCTACAATGTCATTATTTTATTTTTATAATATGATGTTGTTTACTTTATAAATAAATACATATCATTACGCTTTTTATTTATTTTTCACAGTAGTAATTTCCGTTATGCATATTTCAATGCTGACAATATATGATATTCGAGTAATTTAATTCCAAAGTGAGCTAAGCAGACGTTAACTCATGAGTATCTAAATTGTACAACATGCATTACGTTTGTACGATTTGAATTGAAATAGATAGAAATCGAAGTAGAATCTATCGAAAAAAAAAATACATTCTGCATTAAGCCCATTTATACCAATTTAAAAAAATCTGATGGGCCAGCACATTACCTTCCGTCAATTATATGAGGTATTTACAAAAATTCTACCGGTGAACTGTTAGCGGTAAACAGCTTTTTATCAGGTTATAGCTACCGGAATCAATATTTTAAGAACGCAAGTGGTAAACAGGATAGATCCATAACCTATGAAAAAATTTGAAAATTTAAAACAGGTTAGAAATTAAACGTAGTTAATAAACTGAGTAGAGTTCTACTTTTAACACATTTCCAATTTTAACGCGCGCGCTTTGCTTTGCATCACCACCTATTTTCCATGAATCCGGTAGATAGATCTGGTAGATATTGTACAATTTTCGAACACGGTAACTTTTTACCACTCGTGTTTTCGAACACAGTTAGTAGATGCGGTATCTACCGGTAGAATATTTGTAAATGCGTATGTATTTTCTATAAAATCCATATAGAAAGTTCCTTGCAAAATATTCTAAATTTCTTGTATGTACATTACCTTTCGACAGTTGTATGTATTTTATATAAATTCCATACAGAAAGTTTCGAGCAAAAAGATCCTATATTTCAAGTAAAATTATAACACAAATATACTACAAATATGTCAATTGCACTTGACACTGACATCTTTCAATCAGAATTATATTAATATAGTAGCTGTTTCTAGCATACCTGGCTAATTTATGAAATTTAATTACTTTATAATTTTCTAACTCTATATCTATTAATTATGAAAATATAAAATGCAGTCAAATCGTATAGAGAATACAATGTTATTTAATATTTATAATAACATTAAATGTGAAAAAAATGATATTTAACATCGTTTTTTCAAAAAAAAAATTGTTAAAATCTTCAAATGAGGGTACTTCCGATTGACCAATTATAACCAAAATCTAATCAGCTCTTCATATGGATGCAACAAAGAGGAATACAAAACAATTATAATTTTTGGAATTGGAGTATTTGAGTTATCGTAGAAAACAATTTTGTTACATACACACACACACACACACACACACACACATACATCCACACATACACACGCAGGCATTATCGTAAAAATAGTAAAATCGTATTCTAGGGACCTTAAAATGTGCTTATTCATTAAAAACTCTCCACCGAATTTTTTGACCAAAGACAATACCTTCCTTACCTAAAGGTGACGGAAGGTAAAAAGTATTTTAAAAGTACCTATTTACTTTTAATATTATATTATTTTAAATTCACAATACCTACTTTTTTCTTCAAGAAGGAATGTTAATCTAACATAACCGAATCAAACTTAACATTGTAGCATGTAAAGTAGCCTACTACTTGTAGGAACTTTTACTAAATGAAAATAGGTTAGCTGATCCGCGCGTTGATTTTAGTGTCAACTGATCCAGGATTCCCAGACCCGTAGGCAATGTTTGATTCAGAAAGGGCTCACAAAAATAGAATATTTTCTGAAACTTATTTTTACGGAGCTAGATATAAGGTAAACATGTACATTTTTAATAAATTTATGGTAATTCATTTGTATATAGAATTGAATACGATTATTAGTTTTCTTTAACTGTCTTTGAAAATACTTGGATATTTTTCGTTTGTAATTTTTCTGAACACAATCTAAAAACCTAATCTAAGGTACAAAACTCACCGCGCAAAACTCGGGCTATAATATTTGTTTTGAAGGTGAGTAAAAAAATTATTGTAGCCATTTACCTTCATACATAATTATTTCATATGTCTTTGTCCCTGATAATAAGTTTTACAAAAATTGGCTACTTATGACTCCCAACTGCGAAGAAAAGCATAGCAACTTCTTGGACGTCGAAAAACTAGGTAGGTACGAGGGCAGTTTATTGTTATCTACCTAGCTATGAAAACAATATGCTATCGCGACAATTTGCTTATGTCAAGTTTCTGTGACATTTTATGAGTGATTTGAAACTTGAATTGTGGCAATATATGGAGAAAACAGCCTGTCCGATTTCCAAGTCAAATATTGGTGCAAGCAGTTCAAATGGGACAGGGAATCCATTCATGATGACCCAAAGTGTGGAAGACCTCTAGAAGCACGAACTGAAGAAATCATCAACAAAGTTGAAGATTTGGTGTTGACTGACCGCCGAGTAAAAGTTTCAGTTATTGCTAGACAAATAGGAATATCAGAAACGAGTGTTTTTAAAATTCTACACAAAGATTTGGGAATGAGAAGTATCGGCACGATGGATTCCCAGAGTGCTCAGTCCCGAACAAAAACTGTGAAGACGATAAATTGGTGAGAACAATTTCACTGCTTTATCCCAAGATGAAGACTTTTTCTACAGAATTATAACTGGGGATGAGACCTGGGTACACCATTTTGAACCTCCCACGAAAAAAGAGTTCATGCAATGGATTCATAAGCGCTCTCCACTACCCAAGAAGGCGAAGACACAATGTTCTACGGAGAAAGTGATGGCCACTACAATAACGGGGAATGTATATAAAGAAAAAATTAAGAAATTGAAAGCGGCTATACGCAAAAAAGACCCCACAATTATGCTCAGAAAACTCTGCTTCTGCACGACAACTGCAGGGTGCATAACGCACGAATTGTTCAAGTAGTAGTCTATGAATGCAGCTTTGAGGAATTACAACATCCACCTTACAGTCCTGACCTCGCCCCCTGTGACGATTACCTCTTTCCAAAACTCAAAAAACATTTGAGATGGCGTCGCTTTTTATCAAATAATGACTTGGAAAACGCCGTGGAGTTGTGTTTTGCAGAATTACCAAAAGATTTTTTTTTCAAGTCTCGTTGTTTTCATAGTTAGGTAGATAACATTAAAAAACTCCCCTCAGTTGCGGTAAGGTTGAGACGTTGAGACTAAAATCGGTCTACAGATCAGTTGCAACGGATCAAATAGGACGACACCTAGTTTTCATGTTACCCAAACCCGATTTTAACATTTTTTACGATATAAGTGTTGTATAGTTAGTAAATAAGCAAAAGGAGTCTTTTACTTAAAATTTTCAACTCAACAATACTAGATATACTATTATTCACGAAAGATGACTATTCAAGGTCATTTGTTCGAAGAAAGAATACACATCACTTTGTAGCAGTAGCTTAGCAACATTTTGTATTAGAAAGAGAAAGATTATTTGACCTATATCTATTTAATTTATGTGGTGTGACAGATATACGTAAATAGTGGCATTACTTTCTAACACACTATAAATAATAATGACACATGTCGTAGAATTACAGATACCTAATTATCTACTGCACTGCCCTCTGTGCTAATATTTACCCAGTGGCGTTGACGTTTAAATCAAATTATTACTCCTTGGTTTATAAGTTAAGTTCATGTTTTTGTATTTTGCAAAAACATAAGTGAAGAACATAAATCTTTCAGAAAGGCATTATTTAGAAAGAAACATAATTTTTAAACAAATTACTTTTGCAATGTGGTTATCTGCAAGTAATATTATATCAGACGGCTCACAAATGACCTTGAATAGTCATCTTTCGTGAATAATAGTTTAGTAGGTATAGATACCTATAAAATAATGTTACGGAAAACAATGTTTTACGAAATAAATACGTATCTCCTAAATATTCTGTAAAGAAGATCTGCCGAAATGATATATTTCGCTGTAAAAGTAGTTACTAGCTGCTTGTAATGTTACGTCAGGTATGTCCAAAACATAATTTAAAGTGTCTTAAAATAAGAGAAAGGAATATTTAGTAAAAGTCAAATCGAAACGTGCTGCACAGTTAAACATTTAAATGTTTAGATTTATATTCTTTTCAATATAATAAGTTTATAGCAGGTGAGGATAAAAATGATTATTTCAGAATGTAATTAAAGTTCCTACAACTGTAAATTTAGTATTCGTTGGGTCAATCTAGGGTCAACTAACACTTTGATATATTCACACAATTTATTATATTAGCAGGATATTTAATTTTATAATTCGAATGATTTAGGAAAAGAGATAAAGTTTTTATGTATATTTAATGCTGCACGTAGACCACCTAAAACCAACAGTCATTAGACGGGATGACTTTAAGCACAGGTGACTTGACTAAACGCTCATACTAATGACTGTAATGGCCTCTCGGACTATCGCATTTGCTTATCCGACGAAATAAATAACTTGTCACACCGACAAAACGGTTAGATTCACTAAAAAATATTTAATAAAATATGCGCATAATCTCACGCATCAGTCAAATGTCCAGCATAAGGTACGAGAACATTTTTAACGCAAATTAGCGGTACGTCATTTATTATTCATAGATTTTTTTCGCAGAAATATTTTGAAAAAAACCTTGTTTACTGTAAGCTTCCGAGAGTTTTTCAATAAATCGTGTGTATTCTAAGAATTACTGATTTCTTCTGTATTTGTTTTATTCAGTATCTGTACCTCTTACAAAAAAAGAAGTACTTACGAACTTTGATTATTATTCCACGGAAATTGGTAAACAATAGTGTTTGCTTCAAATTATTAAAACTGCGTATAGAATAATATAATTGTGAAAATAAAGTATTAAACTACTAATTACTTACTATATATGTATATTATAGGTTGAATGTGATTTGTGGAAGTAAAGATGACATTTACGAGTGAGAAAAATATCATAACTTAACTGCATGTTTATAAGAACTAATATTAAAGTAAAACTAGGTACATTATGAAGCGTATGAAGTGAGGGGATAGCAAGGGGAAAAATTAAACAAAAATTATTATGATGGGTACTTACATATAAAACAGGGTGTTTGAAAATTAAACAACAAAACTTAAAATGTAAATAAAGGACCTAGAAACAAGTGAACAAGTTCTTTAATCATTTTCTAAGAAATGTTTCGTTTTACAGATTTCATTTAAGTCTTTCTTTATTCTTACAAATTTGCGAGGACAATTTGACTGCTTTATCCCAAGATGAAGACTTTTTCTACAGAATTATATCCGGGGATGAGACCTATGGGTACACCATTTTGAACCTCCCATGAAACACGAGTCCATGCAATGGATTCATAAGGGCTCTCCACCACCCAAGAAGGCGAAGTTCTACGGGAAAAGTGATGGCCACTACAATAACGGGCAATGTCTACAAAGACAAAATTAAGAACATGAAAGCTGTTATACGCGAAAAAAGACTCACAATTATGCTCAGAAAACTCTGCTTCTGCACGATAACTGCAGGGTGCATAAAGCAAGGGGAAAAATTAAACAAAAATTATTATGATGGGTACTTACATATAAAACAGGGTGTTTGAAAATCAAACAACAAAACTTAAAATGTAAATAAAGGACCTAGACATAAGTGAACAAGTTCTTTAATCATTTTCTAACAAATGTTTCGTTTTAGAGATTGCACTTGAGTCTTTCTCCATTCTTACAAGAATTTCTAGTTTTAAAAATAAAATATTCATAAATATGAAAAGTTTATGTTATACAATGATAAATTACAATTTTTTGACTGGTTATTTAATAAAGTGAAAAGTGAACAAAGATGCAGATTTTTAAAACAGATTTTTTTTAGATTGTGGAAGCTACGTTCACATAGCATAGTATTTTGAACCAGAGAAATAGCCATCTTTGGATGTACGAGAGTCCGTTTACTATTAGGGAACACTATTACTAAAGGATTTTTTTTAATAAGGGTGAGTCGATGTTGAAATGAAATAAAACAAGCTGTGTGTGAGTTATTAACGAAATTCTTTTTTATGTGAAAGGCTCATGTATGCCATTATGTATGGAATATAACATCATTCAAATGTCCGCCGCGGCTTCTGACGGTGGCACGGATCCGTGTGGTCCAATTTTCAATGACTCTACCGCATAGATCCGGAGCGATGACATTGGTTATGTTGACTTTAAGGGCATCGGTCGATTGTGACTCATTGGCACAGACCTGCGACTTCAGGAAACCCCACAAGAAAAAGACTAGCGGGGTCAGTTCGAACGATCTTGGTGTCCAATTTACGTCACCTCTGCGAGAGATAACCATACCCTCAAATCGTTCATGCAGAATGTCCATCGTGGCGTTCGTTGTGTGGCACGTAGCGCCGTCCTGCTGGAACCACGTTGTAGGTCAGTTTGATCTTGTTCGGGTATAGGCCCTAGTCCCGACGCAAAATTTGCCAAGTTGAAGACTGCGAAAGGCCGAGTTCTTGTGCACGGGTAGGAATTGACTGCCTCGGGTTCTCCTGCACACTTTCATGGACCGCGGCAATAATGTTCTCGGCCGATCTGGCGATCCTTTGACGTACGGGGATTGGCTGATCGTTTGCCGAACCGGTCGTCTCGAATTTGGCCACCAAACGTTGGAGAGTCGACTTTGAAGGGCCATCGCGTCTGCCGTAAAATGGGTGCAATGGGCGCAACGCGCGCAACGTTTGGACTAATGAACACTCATTTTGATAATAAAGTTTTATCATTTGGACGTGCTTCTCGATCGTGTAACTTGCCATGGTGATTTGGCATCAGTGACTGAATAATAAACAACATATTAGATATTAGACAGACGCCACCAAAACAAAATGGCCGCCACATGCTGCTAACATCGACCAGCCCCAATTGAAAAACCCTTTAGTATGTATTGCAATGTAATGTTTCACTGGGAATAATTGATATTTAAATAGTCTATTTTTTACGTCTGCGGTTAAACAATGAAGGTTTTATGAATGAACTTTTCAATTTCCGAATCTGACTATACTCCATTTAGCAGGTCTTCAATTTCAATCAGAGAGTTCAAAATTATGCCCTATTTTCAATGATGATATGGCTTTAAAGGTCTAGGTTGTCGGGACTTTGGGACACCAGTGCCGATAACGGTAACAGTGACATATCGCGACGTATCGGGACGAATGACAACTCTACTAATAATACATACAGGATGTTAATTAAAAATCTGGTCATAGGCGTTCCCAAATTATTTTAAACAAAAATGTTTCAGATATTATTTTTAAATGTTGGGGAATATAATTTTTCTCCAACACCGACTCATAATATACTTGTTATTATAGTTATTTGACATAACTAATGTACAACATTAGTCACTCCGTGAGAGAATATTTTAGAAGTCACGGAGGAATTATTACTAATTTTTGTGTTTTTTTTAATATATATAAAAAGCAATTTTACAAAATTATTTTATTATTGAAATAATTTAACATTATGAAACTTAATTATTTAAATTAATATTGGTATTTATGCTAAAATAGGTTACTTAGCTGTCATGTACGGCTGATGAAACGAAAATGAGAAACGAGTTAGCGGTTATTTGCTTCGGAATTAAATTCAAAGATGCTGCTTGTGCTTCCAAGTGAATACGATTTAAAAGAAGGCCCTCATTTTCAACCACTTTTCTTTCAAATAATTCCCAATGACAGACAATAATTATTACAGCAAATTTTTTTCATTAACAATATTACGAAACCATAACAACCATTCAATGGCTACTTTGTAATTTAAAATACTATATCAATTGACTTGTCAGTGTCAAATGATTAATGAAAATATAAAAATGATTTAAGAAGTTTTTAATAAAGTGTTGGATAAAACATTGTATTACACTTGTGTGGAATGTATATTACTCACTAAAGAAAATTAGCCACTCGCCCTGCGGGCTACATGGCTAAACTTTTTCTTTCGTGACTAATATGATACATTCCACACTCATATAATAAATAACTATTAGAGAAGCAGTCTTCGTAAAATGATTTTATTACTAAGTCATTTAATTAACAATTTCGACCTTTCGGTTGCTAATGAACCATCATCAGAGCTATGTTAATGCACAGTTGGAAAACTGACAATTATATTACGAAAATAAAAAAAAACTACATGGATGAAAGTATCGTCATACAATTTACAGAGTGATAAAATGCGTTCATACACCAGTGATACATAAATTAAACAGGAGTTTTTTCACAACCCTCATAGAAAGTAAATGGCTTGCTTCTGCTTCACGATTTATTTTAAGCTTACTGAACTGAACTTCTGTTATATTTTTTACTATTCATAAATTTATATATTTATACATTTATCGATTGATCGTCGGGGCATAAAACAACTAAATATTTGAGACATTAAAATATTTGGATATAATTATATACTCCGGTTAGTGCTTTTGGGATTTATTTATTTCATGATGTTTTTCATAAAAAATATAATTAAAAAGTGAGAAAACAGCGCGAGAGGTGAAGCAGTAATTAATTAGAAAATGTTTACAGCAGATTATCAAGCATTTCAGATATGACAAGGTAATTTTTTAATACGACCGATACAAATAGCCGGGGCATTAGTATGCACGCCGCACCGAGCGATGCTGGTTCGAATTACTCATTTGCGAGATATAAAAACAGGTAGCTGTATAATGTGATTTACAAAATGTCAGGTAAGCGTGACAGGTTTTTATAAGCTTAAGCACGTGGACCAAAACAATATATAATAATATGGGCTTCTCCATATGTCGCACAACACAATATAAAAGCCTTGTTTATAAAACATATAACCTGACAAGATACTAAAAACAAATTAACTCTCTAATTTTTTAGGCAGTTGATCAACTATTTACTAATATTTTGATCATCTGGTACCTACACATAATTTAATATTAGTTTAAGAACACATGTATAATTTTCAATTGAAAATTGAATTTTATTACAAATTTGGTGTCAATAAACTACTCATTTCCAAGACTTATGGTAGGGCCATACAGCTTATATCATGTTATGGTAATGCCATGTCAATAATTCAAAATTACATAGCAATTAAATATGTTGATCACAACGGTCATGTCATGACAAAAATTTTCTTTTTCTAAAGTACCCCGATAATCAGCTCTACCTTACTCATAAAGATTTGGATGAGATATTACGATTGTCTTCAATGAAAATTCGTCAAATTCAGACATAATTATGAAAATGACAAAATGACATTTATAAACAAATATAACAGCAACAATTTCTTGACATGACATAGAAGTAACGATCGGTCCTACTTCTGTGTTATGTCAAAATGGCATAAACATTCGACATGGGCTATGTGATGGGCTCCACTACAATCTACATACATACATACATACAAATATATATATATATATATATATATATATATATATATATATATATATATATATATATATATATATACACAGGATGTCCGTCTATAAATAAACCAGGAAATATCTCGCTTATTATCACTATTAGCGATTTCAACTATATAACATAAATTATACTATGTTAACTCCTCTGAAAAATTACGGAATTAGATCAATATTATTACTTCCGGTTTTGGAAAAATTGCTAACAATTTTTAATTTTCAAATAGAACACCCTATATATTTTTTCAAATTTGGAAAGTACCTACATAAAATTTGCTATCCAACTGTATAAAAACAATTATATGTTATATTATTAAAAATAAAATGGCGAATTATTAAAATATTAATTTTTTATTAATTGTAGGAGGCATTGCAATACAATTTTTTTTTAATAAGAAATTTCTAATAACATGAAATAACAGATATAATAATTAAATATCATATGAAAGTAATTGTACATCAATTTGAATATTTAATTAATTGGTATTCTTTATATTTGAAAGATGTAATATAAAATAAATGAAATGTAAAGCCTCCTAAATTTAACAAAAGTATATGTATATATATATATATATATATATATATATATATATATATATATATATATATATATATATATATATATATATATATATATATACAGGGTGTTATTACTAAGTAGTCACACCCGAAAATGGTAGTTAAAACTCAGAAACAAACAAATTTCTTAGTACCAATTTTTGATTTGGTGCCCCGGTTCGTAGTTATTGGAGTTATTCTTTAACGGCTATTGAAAAAAAATTATTTCCAAATTATTTTCAGACCCTGTAAAACATTTGCATTTACAATTATTTTTTATTTTTTCAAATGACATAATAGCGTTCGATCAAAAATTGTAAAACAAGATTTTTTGATAACCACTCCATCGATTATCGAAAGTAAAATATTTATAAAATCCTTAAACTATCTACTACAATATTTGTTCTAAACATTTTTTTCACTGTATCCAAAAAATGGCCTTATTCATTTACTCCTATTACAACGTATGCCCAGAAGCGTGTTTCTGCCATTTTTTCCTACAAATTATGTAAAATACGCACACAAATGATTAACTTGAATGTATTTAAATTTGAATAATGACTTTTTTTGGATACATTGAAAAAATGTTTGGACGCAATACAATTTTTTTTTAATAAGAAATTTCTAATAACATGAAATAACAGATATAATAATTAAATATCATATGAAAGTAATTGTACATCAATTTGAATATTTAATTAATTGGTATTCTTTATATTTGAAAGATGTAATATAAAATAAATGAAATGTAAAGCCTCCTAAATTTAACAAAAGTATATATATATATATATATATATATATATATATATATATACAGGATGTTATTACTAAGTAGTCACACCCGAAAATGGTAGTTAAAACTCAGAAACAAACAACTTTCTTAGTTCCAATTTTTGATTTGGTGCCCCGGTTCGTAGTTATTGGAGTTATTCTTTAACGGCTATTGAAAAAAAAAATATTTCCAAATTATTTTCAGACCCTGTAAAACATTTGCATTTACAATTATTTTTTATTTTTTCAAATGACATAATAGCGTTCGATCAAAAATTGCAAAACAAGATTTTTTGATAACCACTCCATCGATTATCGAAAGTAAAATATTTATAAAATCCTTAAACTATCTACTACAATATTTGTTCTAAACATTTTTTTCACTGTATCCAAAAAATGGCCTTATTCATTTACTCCTATTACAACGTATGCCCGGAAGCGTGTTTCTGCCATTTTTTCCTACAAATTATGTAAAATACGCACACAAATGATTAACTTGAATGTATTTAAATTTGAATAATGACTTTTTTTGGAGACATTGAAAAAATGTTTCGACATATGTTGTAGTAGATAGTTTAAGGATTTTATAAATGTTTTACTTTTGAAAATCGATGGAATGGTTATCAAAAAATCTTGTTTTGAAATTTTTGATCGGTCGCCATTTTGTCATTCGAAAAAATAAAAAATTAATGTAAATGCAAATGTTCTACAGGGCCTAAAGGTAATGTAGAAAGAATTTTTAAAAAAACCTTAAAATAAGGGAGATATGACGATTTTTCGAAAAACAAAAGAACTCCAGTAACTATAAACCGCACCAAATCAAAAATTTGAACTAAGAAAAGTTGTTTGTTTTACTGATTTCTAACTACCATTTTCGGGTGTGACGACTTAGTGAATATATATATATATATATATATATATATATATATATATATATACAGGGTGATTCATCGGTCTGTCCTCTCTATATAACTCTTTTATTTTAAGTCAGATAGAAAAACTCTTCAAATATAATTTATATGATATAGTATTATCTATCTACGTACTATATCCATTTCTATACAGGGTGCTCCATTTAAGCGCAACAATATGTAACTTTATATTTCTTAATGGAACCCTCTATATTTATTTATTTATTTTGATAGTAAATTAGATTCCCTTTAAAAAAGTATTAAGTAATAAAGGGTCTAAAATTATAAATTAAGAAGTTATTTACCTTTATTCGTTGAATGATATGTTTCTATCATGTTATTATTAACAAAGTAAGCTATGGATAATTTGATCAATTGTTTCGAATTTAAACAAACAAGTTATCCAAATACTCTTAGTTTATCATTGTTGATGTTGATGTGAAAATGAATAATACAAATTTTAGTAAAGATGAGATGGTTAATATAATATTTATAATAGAAAAATCTATTGAAGTTGAAGGACAAGTTTTCGAGCATTTATTATAATTTTGCATTATTTAGTCTGTCACTAAATTTTAATAGCTTCTTTGGAATTAGTGTAATGTTTAAAATAAGTATTAATAAAAAAGGATTAAAATTTTTGTATTATATTATGGTTTTTTCCACTCTGAACTATTATTTTTTATGAACGTAAATAACTTCTTAATTTATAATTTTAGACCCTTTATTACTTAATACTTTTCTAAAGGGAATCTAATTTACTATCAAAATAAATAAATAAATATAGGATGTTCCATTAAGCAATATCCGTGAGATGACGTCTGGTAAACGCGCCCGCAGGGTACAAATACATAAGTCATCATCATTACCGAAATATGTGTACAAAGCAGACAACCCAACAATGGGTAGATAATATGGCGTGATGATAGATTTATTTATTTGTTTTCAAAAAATTTGTTTATTATGATATAAAAAATAAAAATGTATCAACACAGCATATTACCCAAGTGAATGTGCCAATGTTTTTTATTCGCAGATTTCGGTAATGACGACACTGAACGGTAGAGAGAGTTTACCAGATCCCACCTCACTGGCTCTCAAAGCTGTCATGAAGAGAGCACCACAGAAGTCACTCTATTGCTATTTGACAATTTTAGTTAGTCGCCGGTCGGAATCGATCCCGGGCCGTCCAAATCTCAATCGTTTACTTAACCCACATAGCCACGTAACCCTATATGATATGCAATATTAAATTATTTTTTTTTTTCAACATAGAATACTGTGCCATGTTCAACCTAACTTTTTAAACGCCAGTTTAATAGTTATACCTACAGAACACTAACATTCAAATTGCCGCCAATTCATTGACCTACAGAGTGACAGTTACACCCCAAGTTTGGATTGGCCATAAAAAAAGGATCACGTGTGAGCCCGCAAGATTATCGCCTAGTCAAATAGTACTTGTATAGGAAAAAGTTATTTTGACATACGAGTTCTATCTAGTACTGTCCAGGGTCTATCTCTTTCTTGATTCATTTTCGCAAAATATTAAGGGCCAGTTGCATAAAACGTTGTTAGCTGATCATGTGTTTAACTGCACATTGTAACCATGGATACGTATCAAAAATACATTGGAAAATAAGGCATGTCAAAGTTAACGTGATTAAAGTTAACAATGTTTTATGCAACTGGGCCTAAATGTTACATATAGGAACAAAATTATTTACATGAAAGCAATTTCGCCTGATGACCACATCAACTCTTTCACTGGTTATAATCTAATCCCACATTAGGGTTCGGCCTATGGTCTACTAAAACAACATTCAATTTTCTTTCTTTCAGTTGGAAAACTTCAAAGCCTGATGACTTTCCACGACGCTAACCACATAACGAGATTGGACGTGACGTCCATCCACATCCATATCCAGACTACACTAGCGTACTCTAGCGTCGCCGCCTCCAGCTACGCACCAGAACAGTCCTCTCATTAGCAAATGCAAATTGCCTCGTAATGCAATCAGTGGTAATTAATGTACTTATACCTGAAATTCCAGTAGGCAGCCAGTCCGCGTTAATTATTGAATCTCGTGGCCGTCGTGCGCCCAAATGACGTACGCTGCTGAACAATGTGCGGATCAAAATTAGTTGGCACTGATTGGAGCTGTTTTGTGTTTATTGGTTAATTACGGGACGGGCAGCGATGTGCCCATAACTATGATGTGCTCGATGTGAATTTTTAGTTGACAATGAACTATTCATACTGAACTGCTAATATAGACATGTTTCTGCTAATTTTCATAACGTTAATCATTATCATGTATGTTTTAATAGCAAAGTAAAAAACGAAAACACAATTTTATTAAATTTAATTAAGTATACAGGGTGTTAATTTTATAACGGCCACCGCCACCATTGCTATCTTGAGGACTGTAAAAGCAACAAAGAAGGTGAAATGGGCAAACAATTTCTATTTCACAATACAAATTAATGAAAAGAAAAATTACTTTTTTTCGACTAGTGTTTTATATTAAGACGGATTTAAAATTTAAATGTACTTATATAAACCAATGTAGGCATTCATGCACCATTTTAATTTAGATTCTCATTTATCTCTCATTATCATTTAATTTATATGATAACCAACTTTCAACTTTTGAAATGTCAAAATTTTTGTTTGGAATATTGTCAATTGTCAAAGACAAATCAACAAAAATAAATTTCGACGACGGTAAATGGACCTTTTCAATTTAAAGAGATAGAAGATATGCGCAATGGGGATCTGCGCATAGTAAGAGCAATTGAGATCTACGGCGTTTGTTTCTAAAAAATTTAGACGTAAAATGTGAAAATATATCAGATAACTTTAAAAAATCTTATCGAAATAAGCTACAAAAGCTTTTATTCAAGTTAAAATGTCTAACGAAGCAAATTTTCACTGAGAGTACAGGTATTTTAATGACTGCAATATTTTTGACGTTTCGTTTGACAGACCAACTAGCAGTTGTTCGCGCCATTTTCTTACTATTTGCAGCGATAGAAAGAGATAGCCATTAAATTGAAAAGGTCCATTGGTCGATTTAGTGTGACCAAATGCACTCATTTTCGACAAAACCGATCTTTTTAAAAGTAGGGATGCAAGAAAAAATATTTGGAATTTAATTGGAGCAGAAATGCAAAGAACGGGTCCGGTTATCAATGCAATATAATTTGTATTTATTTGTATATGCGGTTCAATTAATCTTAATAAATTATCAAACAAATTTCGTGTCATTCTTGTATAAAAAAATTATCATAGTCATATTCTTTCATGAATTTTAACAAATTATTGAAAACGCTATTTTTTGGCGACACCTATTCATTGGACGTACCGCGAATCTCCGGTGTCGTTTCTTTCTGTGTTTTTTTTTATGATAAATAAATTCAAAGCTAACGCCAATACTATCACTTTCATTAAACATTTATTTAAAAAATGACACATTTAAAAAAAAGAAATGAGAATTAAATGAAAATGAAAATTAAATTAAATATAAATGGCTGTATGAATCCGCTTTTAATATGATTAAAATATGGCCACGAATAAAAAAATAATACATTCATTTTTTATTTTTTTTACATATACCTTG
Source organism: Harpalus rubripes (assembly GCA_963082715.1). Classification (NCBI taxonomy): domain Eukaryota; kingdom Metazoa; phylum Arthropoda; class Insecta; order Coleoptera; family Carabidae; genus Harpalus; species Harpalus rubripes. The sequence continues at coordinate 18,218,378 of OY720457.1, forward strand.
TTTCCATTTAAGCCATTCATACTGGGTTGCAAGGAACTATTTATTGGTTCATTAGCAACTAACGGTTCTCTAGCATTCAAAAAATTGTTGCATGAACGTCATATAATTTTAAAGATTCACTAAACAGTCCTATAACTTACTAAGCTGATTTCGGACCTTTAAACATTTAACGGTTCAATAAATCGACTTCGACGTTAAATGTCAAAATTGCAAAGAAAAATAATTGGTGTAAATTTTACGTTTAAAATTAAAAAAACTTTGATTGATAAGTATATAATTGCATAGTACATTTATTATATAAGAATATAATTTAAATTCATTTTGGTAGAACCATATCATTGTCATCATTTTCAGATGAAAAAGTGATTTTAGAAATTTTGTAATTTGAATGGCAGTTCTGTCACCAAGCACGCAATTAAAAATTTCACGTATACTTATGCCATTGGAGCTTCCAATTTGTTTTTATCGAACCAGTAAAACTTGTTTTTCTCTTTCAGTGAAATTTCTACTCCTATTTCATTTATCCATTTTTAATAATTATTCTTTTACTCGATCTCGGACACGTTTATGGATTATGACATTGACATTTATCGTCAATGTGCTCCTTGTTTATTGTATTGGCACTGTTGCTAAGCAAACAATTCATTAACTAAAGATCCCAATATTTTTTTCATGCAACTGTTTGAATTTTAACGGTTCGCTAACTTTATAGGATCGATATAGAATCAATAAACTATTTATTGAACAGTTTTCATGCAACCCAGTATCAGTATTGCAAAGAATAGAGAATAGTTTTGATCTCTCTGATTGGCTGAAATTGAAGACAAGAGACAATTTTACCTAATATACTTTCGGCTACTTAAAACTGACGCTGATGCGACCGCCATTTGCTGAATGGCTTAAATTGAACAGAGTATACATAGATTAGAAGGCCATGAAAGAAATACGTGAATATTTTGATTGCGTTGAACTTATGATCAATTAAAAAACCAAAATATTCACTTCTTTCTGTCAGGGCACTCTAATTCAATGTGGCAATCTTATTGTAACCATATTTTAATCAAATTAGTATAAAACTTTATATGCATTTTTCTCTAAAAATTCGATATGTAAGGGTATAAAAATATTATATCACTGAATTCAGAATTAAATTCTCGAACGAAAGAGCAAATAAAAAATATATGTTCTCATTTAAATATAAAAGTTAGATGCCGGTATTGCCGTTATTCAAAACGACTGGTCGTAAAAAAAATTGGTTTTTTAAAGCAAAATTTTATAAATAAGCCAGACACCAAATTTAATCAATTCAGTTCTTTAACACGAGGGGTATATATCAATATTATTGCATTCGTTTGTTTTTTTTTACTTGTCAAATAAATGTCTAAAAACAATAAATAAAATTTGCCTGAAATGAATAATTCGCCATGCTTAAGGATAAAGATAATCAGTAAAGGTAAATACATATAAATGTCTAAAAACAATAAATAAAATTTGCCTGAAATGAATAATTCGCCATGCGTAAGGATAAAGATAATCAGTAAAGGTAAATACATGTAAATATCTTGCTTCGGAGACTAATTATCCGGCTAAATATGCCCTCAAAATGTTCAAAATATTTATATAAAAGCTAGTTTCAATATAATCGCTGTTAAAAAGCTAGGTAATAATTAATCACTTATTTAAAATGCCCAACAATGGAAAATGAGACATTCTGATTGGTTAAATTTGTAATGAATGAAATAATCTTTTTAATTTGTTAATTTATATCGGAAGTTGTTCTCTGGTTGTAATCGAATATGAAGGTTAATTTTTTTGTTATACTGTGCTAGTACTGTACCACACTTGTTCATTTAAATTCGATAGTTGTTCTATATATTTTGAATGTGTTTTGGTGGAACAAATATGAAATATTCTAATTAGTATCTATGTATTTTGAAAAAAGAATGCTACGAAAAAATTGGGAGAAAACACTATTCCTTGTAATTAGTTTCTATATAAAAAGAGGTCTAAACACCTTTCATTTAATACATGTGTTTATCCATTAGCGTGTAGCAAATTGTTTGTTTTATATTGCAGCATTGTTTGCTAATGTAAATCCGACATACGTAAAAATCAAAATATTTAATGTTGCAGAACGGACTAATTGCATAAATCAGGAACTACGTCGATATAGAATATTATTTAGGTATATGGAAAAAATAAAATATGGTCAATGCCCTTTTGACCATGGATAAAGATACATTGTGTAATATTAGACGAACAAACTTAAGCCGTGGTAACCATGGATATAGTACAGACAGTAAATACTAGTGCACAAATGTGCTAAGTACAAATTTTTGTCAAAATGAGATATGTACAATTCAATAGCTTGTAATCATTATTTTCAGATGCATAGATGTGTTAATTGAATTTTATAATTTTTGAGACTGGTAGTCCCACCTGACACTTCTGAATTCTGGTATGTTACTAGAGCATACAGAACGAGAGATTCGAACGGAAAAAAATTGTTGTTCGGTTACGGATAGCGGTTTTTACATTAATAAAAATTCGGTTTCGGTTATCAGTAACGATTTTTTTGAAAATATATTGGTTATCGCTTCGGTTAAATAACCAATATATATCGTTACGGTTTCGGTTAAAATGAAATATTAGCTTATTTTTACTTTTTGAAACATAAAAAATTTAAGCATGAAAAGTGACGCTTTGCGTCGTGTTCCAAACTTCGCTCTCATAAAATAAAATCACTTTATTTACAAACACTATTTTTTCATTTAAATTGAAATTTTAAATAATTTTTTGACATATTTTGTCAAAAATGTTAATTTGTTGTTCCATTCGTCATTACCGAGGTAACCATTTCACTTTTAACACTAGTGTTAAAAGTGACTATGATTTATCACTTTTAACTCTGGTGGCTTAAAATGACATTCTTAACCCGAAAAACAAACATTTAAAAGCCTACTTTTAATAGATTTGTGGAAAAAATACAATTTTAAGTAAAAGAATAAAGTTCTTTAATTTTAATGTGATCTTAAGTTTATTTTTGCAATATAATACGTAAACTAAAAGGGTGATTGATTAAAAAATGTCTTAACAATTGAGTATTTTTTAAATTATAAATGCAAAAAATAAATAAGGAATGGAGTAAAATGCCTTAATTTTTTTTAAATAAAAGACATTTTTTTGAATTCGAAGGCATGCAAAGTATTTCTACGAAAAAGGTAACGGGATAACAAAAAAATATCTATTTTTAAATTTACGGTTTTAGCACCGATATTATTTCAGTTCGGTTGTGTTTTCGGTTATAAATAAATTTACTTTTCGTATCGGTTTACGGTTTCATAAAAAGTCAAATATCGGTGCGGTTTTCAGTTATGTTTTCGTTACGGTTCGGGTCCCTATACAGAACTTTAAATTGGGCATACCTTTAAAGATAAATTTTCACAGAGAGACTTAAAAAGGCCAAAATTGCATTTTCCTCTGGGGTCAAAATCACATTTTCCGCCGGGGCTAATTGCTCCCAGTTTATAAAGTTATGATTTGTTTTGTTCTTGTCCTAAAGTCGACTATTTTGATGTTTGTAGAATGAAAAACATTGCATCGAAAGAAAATATCAAATGAATTATAATATACTGCTGTCAGAATTTCGATTTGTATATTTTTGTTTAACTTAACTTAAAATTTAAGCCTTGTTGGTGCAACTGAACATTAAGCCCTATTTTGGAAGGAAGCCGTTACGTCTTAGCAACGGTGCTAAAAAAAATTAACCAATAGAATCAAATGTCATTTTCATGTTTTATTCAGTGTTCGCAATTATTATTGGTTATATAGCAATGTTGCTAAGAAATAACAACTTTCTTACAAAATAGGTCTGATTAAAGACTAAAAAGTTGTAATCCGACATTTATTTGTTTTCAAGTCAGTGCGTATAAAAATTAGATATCACGTTCTGATAAGTGTACGTACTGGTAAGTGTATCTGTACCTCTACTACACAATGTGTTGATGTTGAAGATATTGACAAATATATTTCTGGTCGGAAGTCTACGACGTGAAAACTGTTGACGATATGCTGCAGCATTCTCGATTCTCGTTGTAAAAACCATAAATAAATACAATATTTGCATATTGGAGATGTGAGTAGATATGCATAATTGTTTATTACTTTTAAAATGATTAATAATGAATGACAGGTTATTGTTTGACAATTAAAATGTGCTAGCGTACGTCATTAAACTTTTAAAACAGTGTACTGCAACTTGACAACTTGACTTGACAACGAATAAAAAACAAAACCATTTTTATGTATCGGGTGTCTTAGTTAATTGTGAATAATATCTCCCCAGTGTAAGATATTAAGTTGAAATTTTGTATACTTATTAAAGGATACTAATTCTTTGGATTACAGTGCAAATTAGTCAATTTAAATGTGTAACATTAGAAAAAATTAATAAAATTTGTAGAATTTTCAGGATTGTTGTTCACATAACGGAAAAAAAAATTCAATTTTGTACATTAATAAAAGAATCTGAATAACCGAAAATGAAAAATATCGCCATTATGCAAAAAAGTTAAATATAATTATTGAAGTTTATTTACATTTATAATCTAATAGGATTAGAATTAATATCCGGCTCGCCAAATATTTTTAAATTTCGTATATGAACGCTTCTCAAAAAAGTTGATGGACACCTAGTGTAGAACAAGTAATTTAAAAAAAATAATACATAACTCTTTTGAAGAAACGTTGAGAAAAGTACGTATATCATTGTCGAAGAAAGTTCAAGTTCTACGCCTTTTTTTCATTGCTAGGAAGATAATGTAAAGTGCGAGCAACACCGCGCTGAGCGAGCATGCAAGTTAGTCGACGACGCAATCGTCGCGAACCAGTGGCACAGTAAACAAACGAGTCTCGACCTGTTTAATTACTTTCCGTCGCCTGAAGCTTTTGTATTGGACTAATTCTCAAGCTACTCAGAGTCATACCTTGTCTAAAAATATCTAATCTTGTCAACGATATACTCAGTAACAGGTCTTTTCAGCTAATTTTGGGCAAGAAGCTCAGCCGTCGGATGAAACTTAACAACGGTTTACCACAAATCTCAGTTTTGACTCCCTTATTCTTCAGTCTTTACATATCTGATATGCCTGCAACGGTGTCAAGAAAGTGTGGATATGCAGATGATTGGATATTGGCTACGCGAAGCAATTCTGAAATTACATCGGACTTGATCATCCTGTCTAGGTTCTTTCGTAAACGGAGATTACAACTTAACTCTACTAAAACAGAAACAACCTGTTTTCACTTAAACAATAAAATGGTAAATAGAGAACTCCAAGTTTATTCTGAAACAACCTTATTAAAATTTAATAAATTTCCAGAGTACCTTGGAGTTACTCTGGATAGAACTCTCTCTTTTAAACAACATTTAACGAAGACTGCAGCAAAACTGAGTACACGAAACAACATCATTCAAAAACTTTGTGGATCATCGTGGAGTTCTTCAGCAACTGTGCTACGGACTTCTGTTCTTGGTCTGGTTTACCCTGTTGCGGAATACTGTTCCCCAGTATGGTTAAACAGCGCCCACACTGGACAGGTGGATGCGCAGCTGAACAGGTCTATGAGAATGATCTCTGGCACAATAAAATCTACACCAGCTTATTGGCTGTCGAATTTAAGCCATATCCCCCCACCAGATTTTCGGAGAGAAAATGCTCTGCTCAAGGAATACAGGAAAATTAAAGATAATCCCCAGCTATCTATCCATTCAGATATTAATGATATTCAAGCTAAGAGACTACGCTCCAGACATCCGCCTCTTAGATTAGCCATGTCTTTATATGATAGTGGCTTTGATATCAAAAACAAATGGAAGGAGCAGTAGATTGAAAAATCACCTGCTGATTACCGAGGGCTTCAGTGCATTGACTAAAAACCTTCAGGTTTTGAGCTTCCCCGTAAAGTTTGGGTCACTGCGAATCGTATTAGATCCTATCACGGTAGATGTGCAGATGGTCTTTTTAAATGGGGTAAGGCTATCCCCCCTCAATGTGATTGCGGAGCAGAAAATCGAACTATCTGCCACATCGTCCAGGAATGCCCATTAAGATCATAATCAGGGCCTCTCGATGACCTCCTGAATATAACAGATAAATGTTATATAAATGTTTATATTTATTTTATTCATTTATACCTGTTTTATTAGTGATGATTTTTATGCCATACGCTAAATAAATAAATAAATTTGTATTCGATGTTATTATCGTATGGAATGTTCGAGAGTTCTCCAGAAGGTAATGGGCAGCTACATAAAAGCGAAGAAGCTCTACCCGAGAGGCAGTTCCTTTAGTAAGGTCAGTCAGTCAGTCAGTTTAGCTGTGTATACAGAGACCGTGGAAGTCAGCTGAGTATACAGAGGTTGTGGAAGTCAGTTAAGTATACAGAGGCTGTGGAAGTCAGTCGAATATACAGAGGAAGTGGAAGTCAGTTAGTGAGTTGAAAGCAGAAAATAGTTGAGTATAGAGTTCAGATATTGGAAGTTAGTTGTTGTGTGGAGTCCCGTGAGAGAAGACAAATAGTTGAATGGTGACATAAATAAATAGTGACAAATACAGTGATATAAATATCGCGTAGATAGTCTACAACCGACCGGCAGTGTAAGATTGGTACGCGTAGTGAATAAATGAACAGTTCGTGAAATAAATAACGTGTAAATAAAAAGGACGTTGTGCTAATTATTTAAATAAATAAATATTCTTAGTGGTTAAGTTAATAATAATTTTATTCTTAAATTAGTATTTAATATTTGTTTAGTCATTGTAATCGTCATTTTTATTATCTTTTTAATATTTATTCATCTTTTAATAAACTTTTATTTGAATTAATAATAATTATTCGATTTTTACACTTCACTCAAATAAATAAACGTAACAATATCTTTCTAAATCACCCTCTCATATTAGCTTTCGAAAATATGTTTATATGAAATCAGTTTTACGGTAGATATGATAGCGACCAGTCATGTATGTTGACTTTGTAATATTTTATTTGGAATGAAAACAAAGGGTTGTATGTTAGGGGAGCATACTTCCAACCGAATAACTTAATTAGTTTGTTATATCTGGAAAAGTGATTAAGTCTCAATGCGTAATAACTGGTGGTCATGCAAATCACTGAATCATACAGCACTCCCCTCTTTGTAGTAGCTTGCGGCAAGTTGCCATCATCGCATCATCCGTGATCATTTAGTCCTGGCTCCGATACCAATCCCTCAATTGTGGCGCGACCGCAGCGCTAAATCGGATGTTACGTGTACTAATTAGAGGAAACCGAGTTTCACTTGTCACCGTTCGCATGGCAACAGCATCGTTATAAATACGTCAGTCAATGGATGATTATGTCGTTACGGCGATGTGAGCTATGCCCCAGAATGCTCGAACGGACGAATATGGAACCTATGGAGTCGAGGGTGTTACAATCGGATTCGAAACCGATGTGCCGAGTTCAGGATGGAGGTATTTTCTTACACAATTATTACTTCTCCCGCAAGACATTATGGAAGATTTTATTAATATCTTACACAGAACATAAATATTTACACATTTGCCATAAAGAGATGGTCGTCAAAAAGTTTTAACAAATTATAACCAATTAAACTTGAAATTTTGTTCACTTTTGCTCAAATATCTGTAATGACAGTCAAAGATTTGAAATATTAAATACAAACTAATATAAATACTCTGCTCTTTATTCGTTAACAATTAAATTATTACAACTAATAATAGATATTTATACACCAAGTGAGTTAAGATCATGTTTACTCATATATATATATATATATATATATATATATATATATATATATATATATATATATATATATATATATATATATATCATCCCATTTAAAAAAAATCTGATGTGGCCAGCATATTACCTTTCATCAGTTATATGTATTTTCTACAAATTCCATACAGAAAGTTCCTTGCAAAAGATCTAAATTTCTTGTACATTTCCTTTCGACAGTTGTATATATTTTATACAAATTCCATATAGAAAGTTTTGAGCAAAAGATCCTATATTTCGAGTAAAATTATAACACATATATACTACGAATATGTCAATTGCACTTGACACTGACATCTTTCAATCAGAATTTTCTTAATATTCGCAATCGAAATTAACGATAGAGGCGCTGATTTTCGAAACAAGATGGCCACTATACGATGGGTTTGACATATGACAGTTCACATTGTTCAGTGTGTTTCGTTGACTGTGTATACAAACCGAGTTTAAAAACTTATTTATATGAAGGCGATAAGTTTAAATATTTAATTATTAATTACTACACTACCCAATCAGCTGTCACTTATTCAATATGGCGCTTGTACGATTATTTTCCGTAGTGGCGATTTGCGCCACTAGAGGGGAAATTTTATCTACGATTGCGAATAGTAGCTGTTTCTAGCATAGCTGGCTAATTTATGAAATTTAATTTCTTTATAATTTTGTAACTCTATGTCCATTTAATATGAAGTATAAAATACAGTTAAATCGTATAGAGTATATACAATGTTAATATTTATAATAACATTAAATGTAAAAAATGATATTTAACATCGTTTTTTCAACAAAAAACTGTTAAAATCTTCACATGAGTGTACTTCCGGTTGACCAATTATAACCAAAACCTAATCAGCTCTTCATATTGATGCAACGAAGAGGAATACGAAAGAATTATAATTTTCGGAAATATAGTATTAGAGTTATCGAAGACGAAAATTATGTTACACACACACACACGCACGCACGCACGCACACACACACACACACACACACACACACACACACACACAGACATCTTCGTAAAAATAGTAAAATCGTATTCTAGAGACCTTAAAACGTGCTTATTCATTAAAAACTTACCACCGAATTTTTTGAATAAACAATATATTCCTTACCTAAAGGTGGCGGAAGGTAAAAATATAACTTTATGGTTAATTTTTTTTTCTTCAATACGTGAATATTCCCCTTCATTTTCTACAAATTTTATTTGAAACATTTGAACAACGCCCTGAATATATATTTAAGCTTATTATAAGTTTGAAATAAATGGTATTTAAAATTTAAATTTTTTTAATATTCTAATTCTTATTTTAACATGGTAGGTATACATATCTATTAACTAACCGCACGATCTACGTTTTGCGCATCTTGTAGCCAGAATTCTTGAATTCTTGTTAAGGTGGGTTTATGCTCAAAAATTTGAGAATAAGGAATAAGAATAAGAATAATGATAAAGTTAAAACAGTTATAACATACGAGTCGGTTTATGCTGCAGAAATAAGAATAAGGAATAAGAAATAAAAATAAGGAATAAGCCATAGTTCCTCAACTTTTAACTTTACGCCTTATTCCTATTCCTGTTAGCGAAGTGCGCATGCGTGTCAACTGTCAAATATTTCAAACTGTACCTGTTATGGATAATAATTTGATTGTACACCATACTAACAAATTAGAAAATAACAAAATAAGAATTACAAACGTCAAATTAACACTGCCACCACTATCAGAATAATAAATGTAACTACATTTCACTAACCTAAAAAATGTTATATCACTACTTTTATTCTTACGCTTATTTTTGAAAAACTCTATTTTTAAATTTTTGATCATAAACCCACCTTTTTAATCCACAACAGAAACTGTAGAAAACCATGAACAAATAAGTGACAACTGAATTCCAAATGTTTTTTTTCTTCTCTGAGCAGATTAAAATTCCTCCAGGTGTCTGTTCCACCAAAAACTTTGTAACTGCACTTTTCATTTTTCATAGTGCCACCGTTGATATCATTTTTTTTGCAAATGAAAAGTGAAAGTATTTGATTGTTTTTCTTTAGATAATTTGATTATTATTCGCAATCGAAATTAACGATAGAGGCGCTGATTATCGAAACAAAATGGCCGCCAAACGATGGGTTTGACATATGACAATTGACATTGTTCACTGTGTTTCGTTAACTGTGTATACAAACCGAATTTAAAAACTTATTTATATGAAGACGATAAGTTTAAATATTTAATTATTAATTCCTACATCACTCACTCAGCTGTCATTTATTCAATATGGCGCTTGTTCGATTGCTTTCAATAGTACCGATTTGCACCACGAGAGGGGAAATTTTATCTACGATTGCGAATATATTAATACGATCTGATAATTATGTCATTTATCATCTTGATTGTCAATATGTGTTCAAAAAGTAATGATAAAATTATGAAAAATTGTCATTACTAAAAGTTAATAATGAAAAAAAAATCAATTCTATTTGCTTCCTTTACCCGGAATAAAATTACTCACGGCAAAAAGAAAGATATTCGGCTTAATAAACGATAGTAGACCCTGGGCTATTATTAATAAATATTGTAAAACATTTTCTAGGCATGGGAAATTTTAGAATAATGGAGACAAATTTGATGAACAGTAAAGCAATTTTCGATATTTTTTACACAAAGACTTCGAAAAGTTTAAGTGTAGTAGAAAATTATGGTAGTTCTATGACTTAACGTTGTAACACGAGGGGGTCTCTGAGGCTGATGATACTACTGATGACTGTTTACTATTTACTCCAGCGATGATACACTTTATTCTTACTGGTGATAAGGACTTCTTGAGAAGGAAGAACACACATACACTTTACACTGATGAACACTACGGACATGGGCACTACTTGGGTTTTAATAACTAAACTTTATTTACATGAACTAAGCCTAACATACACAACTAAGCCATTACTAATAAGTTACATTCCGTAATCCAGCGGGCGAGCGTCGCCCCAAAACTAAAACACACTACATGTTTCGTCAACAGCAAACGTCTGTACGATGCGACGAACTAAATTCGACTCTCCATGTTTATCCCATGGCTAACTAAAACCGACTATCTAAAACAAGGCGCTATTTTCAGGACAGGATTATCTTAGGGGTACGGGGTGCATAGGCTAGGGCATTCAAAGTCACGCACGTATACATAATAATTTCTAGACTAATGATAAACAAATAAATGTCGTGACTATCATAATACAATATGAATTTCTAAACTGAATTTTGACATTTATAACAAACAGATAAACAGAGTTAAAATATGATTACTGAAACTATAATTTAGAAAAGTTTATAAAAAGTTATTTATCTGTTATTGCGCTTACCCTCGCCTTGTCACAACATTTACTTATATTTTAGAGTTACTACTTAATAATTTGTACAGTGTGTTCAAAAAAATCCTAACTCCGAGTAGACTATAAACAAAGAAACATATACCTTAATTTGAAAGTATTTATTTAAATGTCAATTTGACACGAGAAATTGTCAAAAATGTTATCTAAAGAATTCAAAGCTTTTCTTCTTGAATCTTATTTTAGAAATGGAAATGTGCTAGTAAACGGCGAGTGACAATATACTGTATCCTTCATTATTATCTTTTCTTTTTAAAATTACATTTCAAGATCAGTTTTGACTGCTTGACTTTTGATGTGAATAATGATCAGACATACTTTTCCCTGTTCATAGCCTACCCCGAGTTAGGATTTTTTCTGAACACACTGTAGTTGCCCAAACCTAATGCATTTGAAGCCGTATTTACTAAAATCTCTGATTTTCAAGTTTATGTAGTCAAAATTTGCTAGAAAACAGAAAAAGTAAATGTCGACTAAGATTATTTTTTTCTCTTTTTCGCCGTGAGTAACTTTATTCCCATTAAAGGAAGTAAATAGAATTGATTTTTTTTCACTATTAACTTCTAGTAATGCCAATTTTTTCATCATCACAGATGATATAAATAATGACATATATGTAATTGTCCGATCATATTAATATAAAATAATCAAATTGTACAAAGAAAAACAATCAAATACTTTCACTTTTTATTTGCGAAAAAAATACAGTATGTTCAAAAAAATTCCTAACTCGGAGTAGGCTATGAGTAAAGAAACGTATGTCAATTTAAAAATATTTAATTAAATGTCAATTTGACATGAGATATTGTCAAAAATGTTATCTAAAGAAATAAAAGCTGTTCTTCTCGAATCTTATTTTAGAAATGGAAACAAATTAGAATATGGCCAATTTCAATATACTGTGTCCTTCTTTATTGTATTTTCTCATTAAAATTACATTTCAATATCAATTTTGACATCTTGACTTTTCAATTGAATAATGATCAGACATACGTTTCTCTGTTCATAGCCTACTCCGAGTTAGGAATTTTATTGAACACACTGTATATCAACGGTGGCACTATGAAAAATGAAAAGTGCAAAGTTTTGGTGGAACAGGCCCCTGGATTCATTTTCGTAAAGTGAAATACCTCAACTAGCACGTCCCTCCACCTGACGTTGGAGATGTAATATGACTGTCGCGAAATATTTAATACTTTACCGGTTTCAGGATATTAATCCATTGTTTACATGTACAAAAGTAGGCTGGTAACTAAGTAATAACTGAATCTGTACGGTAATATTATTACCATACTGACTTGTCAATAACGGTCTACAAAATGAGAATAAAACAAAATGAAAGTATAATGCTCCTCATTAATACATATACAGGTAACGTTAGTGTATCGTTGTAAATAGGGTTTACTTTATTCTAAAATAATAAACATGAAGAATAAAGCACATAATTTAAATATTTGTCATATTGACATATGTCAAAATAATTGTCCTGTTAACCACAGCATTCTGAAAGTAGCATTAATGAGAGAATTTTAAAAAATGATATTTATTAATAATGTCTTCATTTTCTCAAACCGATAAACTATTGAACAAACCACGGATGTTATGAATCATAGCAAGCCTTGGATGTCTTAAAATCCTCGCTCTACGAGCTCGGATTTCAAACAGACATCTGCGGCAGTTATGATATACATAACATTCTTAGGTATGTTAACAGCTATAAATGTGAATATAACAATTATTTTATAAATTGTTGTTTCACAAAAACAACAATGTGTCTATAAAACAAGCATAAATATTAGTTTAACTAAATCAGTAATTTATTGATTATTATATTATAATTTAAATACATAATAAATATTTTAAATTAAATAGTTCTGAAAATATATTATTTCCATTGCATGACAATTTTATTATTATTTTAAATTGTAAATTACATACTTCACGTTGGGTATTTGCAGTTTTCCCTATCAAGTTTAAAATTTATTTCATTATAAAATATTATGCCCATCCAAACACCCAAAAAACAACAGTTATTTAAAAATTATTCATCTGACATTAAGAGAAACAATTTATGTTACTCCTACATACTGTTTTAAATAATTTTGTTTTTAATAAATATCTTTGTTTTAAATTTATTGCAGCAGGGTTACGCAACAAAATACATTCATCTCTGCTCCGCATGCTTTACCTGTAGTGAAGTATTTAGTGAGTAGGGACAGGACTATAAATTGGTTAGAATTAATTGGTAAGATTTATTTGGGCACTAGAGCAGACGAATAGAGACTTGAGTTACGATCCGCAGACCCGGCGCACAGAGCCGCAATTGCGGTCTCTTTTTATGTTTCCGGTCCACCGGAAGTTCCGCTCGGCTACCGACCGATATATCTACGTGCAGTTGCAGATTAACTTCCTGTTTCCGCCGACCAAAGTCCATGCTTTAATGACCCGATTTTTACGAATTTATGATTTTGTGGACGGTGACATTACCACTACGTACTGCAAGACCTTCGTTTTGTTTGTCTTACATAAGCATAGAAATATTACATGTGCGCAATAAAGCAACCCCTAGACGTTCACTAATTTCGCATAATATTTGTTATTGACTAATAATACATATCGGCTGGAGGATATATTGAACGCTTGTGCAATATATATTGTCAATCAAGATCTCCTTACTAAATATTTGAAGTATTGGTCTATGTATAACTTGCAGGTAGGTATTATTGGGCAATATTTCTATAAGTTGGAAGCTAGATAATAACAAAAAGGTTGAATTAAAAGAGGCAAAAGATCGTAATATAGTGAAGGAATGAACTAAAACTAAATTATAACAAAATTTTGTTCAGAGTAGTGAAATATACAGAATGTTTCAAAATCAAACAATAAAACTTAAAATTTATATAAAGAACCTAAAAATAAATTGACAAGTTCATGTAAGTGTTTCTGACGAGACGATCGAGCCGAAAAACTACATTGTCTCGTCTCGTCCCGTCTCGAAGACAAAAAATTAACTCTCGTCTCGATTTTTTCTCGTCTCGGCCGAGAATCTCGACGAGATTTCTCGATTTATTTCATTTATTTTAATGGATCCGACATGTAATTTATTATTATATATTTACCGTAAAAACATATAAACAATATTCAGGGTTATTAAAAAAATTGAGACAACTATTTTCTTCAGTATCAATTTTATACCTATACAACAAATTACAAAGTTAGAGACAGAGTAATTTGATACAGCACTACTATAATAATAAAATAATATTCTTATTCATGAACAGTTACATACAAACAAGTTAACAAACTTATTTTAGAATAATAAAATGTATAATATAAAAATAATGTTAATTATTAGTATAAACATTGACTAAGTAAGGGTGATTAGCGAGCAGTTGATTAGCATTATTTTATCTCTGTCAAACGTTGATAAATTAGTTTAGAGAAAAATACTTCAAATAACAGTCGTAGAAAAATTTAATTATATGCATCTTTTATTTGAAGTATTTTTCTTTAAAATAATTAATAAGCGATTGAGAGTTGAGAGATAAAACAATGCTAATCAACTGCTCGCTGCAGTGTTCATACTACCACCCAGGCAATTTGCACCACCAAAAGGCAAATTTTATGCTTTGCTTAAGTAAAAAAATAAAAAGCACAGTTAGATATCATTTAAAATAATGGACATTACTGTCAAACATTCGAACTGTTTTTATTTATTTAAATCTGGTTTAAAATTTAACGTCTGGAGGTGCAAATTGTTATATTATTTATCCAGTTAAAAAGTTTGCTGTTAACCATGATTTTAAACACAAAATTCTCTTTGCAGAATCTTCATTAAGCCGATTTCTATGTTTTCGTAACACTAGACCAGCTTGCGAAAATAATCTTTCCGATGGTACGGAAGTAGCTGGTGTACTTAAAAAAATCTCGTGCCATTTTGGTTAGATTAGGATAAATATCTGATAAATATCTTATAAATATAGATAGTTTTATTTAAGAAATTTTAGCCCGATCCTGTATTAGACTTATAATTTAAAAAATATGATATTTTTTTAATACAAATTTACAAAATGTTCCAATGAAAATAAAAAAATCTGTACTTTTAAAAATACAAAAAATTGTCGAGAAATCTCGGAATAATTGTGGAGAATCGAGAATGTAAGTATCGTCTCGTCTCGTGAGTTCAAAAAGCTCTCGAAATTTCTCGTCTCGCCGAGACGAGATTCAAGAATATCTCGTCTCGTCAGAAACATTAAATTGTAAGCAGATTCTCACAGATGCTTCGTTGTACAGATATTTACCTTTATCATAAATTTGCTCTAAGTTGTGTCCAATTATCTCGAGATTTCTTTAATTGAAGATACCTCACTTAAGTAAATCTGACTTTTAGAGATCATTCCAATTTGTTACCAAGAAAAAATTGGCGTGGCATAAAATTGCGGAACAATTTCCAAGGAAGAGATGGCCACATTTCGGCATAAATCGTGCTATTAGGCGACTGACAAAAACTGGATCAATTTTCATAAAACCTGGGACAGTTCATGTACTAATTCTGAATTTTCGTCATTTGTAACAGTTAATGACATCCCACTCCCAGATGTTCTGAAAATCGATCCAGTTTCTATCAGTCGCCTAATAGCATGATTTATGCAGAAGGTGGTCATCTCTTTCTTGAAAATTCTTCCGCAATTTTTTACCACCCCAATTTTTTTCTTGATAACATGTTGCAGTAATATCTATTAAATTTACCTAAGTAAAGCCCGTATCACACTAGCGGGTTTCGAAGCGGTTGGCGGATGCGGGTTCGGGTGCGGGTGGCGGTTCTTGGAATCATACTGTTTATTGTCTTGACGTTTTTAATCGAAGGCGAGAACTGTTCGAGACGGCGGTGAACTCGTGAAGAAACAATGGATAAGTTAAGTTAAATGCTGCACTGTCACAGACGAAAACTATAACACACGTCAAACCAAGGCAGTCACGTGACAGTATTGGGCTCCGTCTATTATTAATTTCTGTCCAGGGCCTTGATTTTGTAACTTTAAATTCTGTCTGATTTCAAATTCTGTCAGAATTAGGTTTTCCCCACCACGAATTCTACTGCTCCAGACCAGTAGAATTCGTAGTAGGAAAATCTAATTCCGACAGAATTTGAAATCAACCAGAATTTAAAGTCACAAAATCGAGGCTCAGTTACGTAAAGCTAATGGTACGTACAAATTTTTTTTTTCGTTTTTTAATAACAATCATGTACAAGAATTTAAATATTTCTTTAAGATATTCCATATTATTATTTTATTAATGTTTTACGGCTGTGCATTTGATAATGAGAATATGCAGCGAAATGGTTTTGATGATTATGAATTAATGGAAATGATACAGACGAACACTAACATTCATGCCTGAGGGGGATTCAGACCCGGAATCTTTGTTTTTCGACTACGTTGCTCCTACGCAATTTTGGTCGACTGTCAACACTATTCTTCATTCTTTATTATTCTGATCTATAAACATTTCAAAAATGCATGCATTTATATCATGTGCTCCAGATATGCTGCTCTCCGGTGAATTGGGCTACGTCGATGAAAGTAGTACGATTATTACCAATCATTGCAATCAATATATATAAACAAAAATTTGATGAAACCAGAAAATAAACTTTTATCCTTTAATTGTGGTCATACATTATTTAAACGTTTTTTACTTCAAAAATTTTGTAAGTGTAAGTTTGCTGTTCGCTGGTCTTCCTTGATAATGCCTATATACACACCAGGTTGCCTACTTCACAATTAGTTTTTCTTCCAAGCGCCAGACGGCGATACATGCAACATTGTCTCAATTGTTATAATGGTCGTCAGCCATCTATAAATAGTATATATGGTCCGTGATGTCACTGACAATTACATTTGTTTCGATAACAGCCAACTCAGTTTTAGGCTGATTGTAAAATTATCAACGTGTAATAGTAGATTTGAATGGCAAATTTAGAAAATCGCTATTCCCTTGTTTTTGTACATACCATACAAATGTTTGACATTTTGGTGGGAATACTTTCTTTTTTTTTGCAAGAGATAAAAACAGTATTCACAACATATACTGTAGCGAAACTGTGTCGGCACCTTTGAACTTTTGATACCAAACTGAGTGACCTTGAATGTAGCCGCCATGTTCCTGTTGCGCGTAGTGGCGCCAATTCAAATGGTACAGCAAAGTATAATATATTATACTACAATCAGTTATGGTGTTATGTTTCGACACGAGTAAGCAGGTTTTTTGTGTTGCTCCGTATTATTTTGCATTTTTGAGTAAATTTTGCTTTATTTTCTCTTCGGAAAATGTCGACGCGTAGTAAAAACGCTAATGCCATTGAAACCGAGGCATCTAAGTTGTTTAACGATGAATCTTTCATCAATAAACTGGCTGACAAACTATTTGCTCGGCTCGACCAGCGATTTGAGGAGCAGAAAAAGCACTACGAAAAAATCATTGAAGAGCTTACATGCAAAAATCAACATCTGGAGGAGGCGATCGACAGACTGGAACAGTATTCCAGAAGGAATTGTGTCCGCATCTTCGGTATTCCTGAAGAATCTTCCGAGGATCCAGAATCTAAGGTGCGTGACATTGGTAAATCCAAACTAGGTATTAGTGTTACCCCTGAATCCATCGACAGATGTCATCGTGTCGGCAAACCCCCCACGAAAAGTTCAAGTGTTTCTAGTGCTTTACCTCCCAGACCTCGTGGTATTATTATAAAATTTGCCTCTTATAAAACGCGTCAATTATTCCTACAAAATAGGAGTAAACTTAGAGGTACCGGTATTGTTATAACTGAAGATCTTACCAAGCCCCGACATAATTTGTATAAAGCTGCATGCAAAAAACTTAGTAATAAAAGTGTCTGGACTCATGACGGTAATATTTTTGCAAAGTGTTGTGATGGTACTATTAAGAAATTGTCTCTGGCCACGAATATCGATGAACTCTAACTTTTTTATTGTCTTTCTCTGCTAAATGTTATGAATATATCGCTTTTTCATTGTTCTGGAGCGACATTGTCCACTGTTTACTGTATTTGACTGGTTTTTTTCTCTGTTAGTTTTAGTTTTATCCGTCGTCTTTGTTTTGTTATTTGGTATACTTGCTTTGAGCTGTCTGAAATTGCGTGCGATCTTGTATAGTTTGTTTAAATTAGTAGTGTACAGTTGTATATAGTATATTCAATCTTATGAATATTTTTTACCAGAATGTCAGAGGGCTTAACACAAAATTAGAATGTTTTTATAACAATTGTAGTTCCTTAAACTATGACATAATTGCAATAAGTGAATCTTGGCTAACATCCGCCGTATCCAATTCTGAAATTCTATCGTCAGCATATGATGTATATCGTCACGATAGAAATAGAGTTTTAACTGGTAAAAAAACTGGTGGTGGTGTGCTTTGTGCTATTAATTCTAAATTTAAATCTACACTTATTAATATTAATCTTCATCCCTCATCTACTACCGATATCTTATGTATAAAAATTTTTCTCTCTCCTACCAACTATATCTTTCTTCTTGTCTTTTACTGTCCTCCTCCTGTTACTTTAACTCAGTTAGAATATTTACTTGACACGTTAGAATCTCTTTTATCTTCTTTTGGCAATCATTTTATTATTCTTGGAGACATTAACATAACAAATCTTGTCAATGCTGATGATGTTAATTCTAGCTGCCATTTGTCACGTAGGTTCAAACATTTTTCAAGCTTTGTAAGTGGGCATCAATATAATTCTGTCACCAACTCTAACGCTAGAATTCTGGATGTAGTTGTATCTAACATTTTTTGTAACGTCTCGCACTCTACTGATCCTGTTGTTGTGGAGGACCCAAATCACCCTGCTCTAGACATTCATCTCTCCTGTCCTATAAATCTTAAATCTAACAATTCTTCATTTAATTCTTCCCCTACTTATAATTTCAAATCTGCTAACTTTCCTCTTCTATATAACCTACTTTCTGTTTCTAACTGGGAAGTATTAAATAACTTTGATAATGTAAACGATGCGTTTAATAAATTTTATCAAATTATTTTTGACATCTTTGACCAAACCGTACCTAAAACCTGCAACAAACCTTCTACCAACTTTCCTCCTTGGTTTACGCGATCAATTATTAGGAATATTAAACTCAAAGAGCACTATCGCAAACTATACTTAAAAAATAAATTTGAATTTTATAATTCCGAATATAAAAGATTACGTGCTCTTACGAAAAAAGATATACATATTGCCTACAAAACTTACATTTCTTCCATGGAAAACAAAATTGGCAACAATCCTGCCAGCATATGGAATTTCATAAATGCAAAGAAAAATAATACTCGCTTACCTGGTACAATGCATCTAAATGATACAAAATATAATTCTACTCCTGACATTGTACAAGGATTCTCGAGTTATTTTTCTAGCGTTTTTGAAACTGATGATGCTTCATCCCCCTTATCTATTAATAGGCACGATTATGGTGGTTTTGTAAATATTTATAATATATCTAACGAAGATATTATTCAGGCTATTAATGATATCAAACCGTCCCGTACTCCTGGTCCTGACAACATTCCCGCTTATATTTTAAAGGGATGTCGTGATCTGTTCGTTCGTCCTCTTTACATCTTATTTAATCTCTCCTTAACTACAAATACCTTTCCTTCTTCTCTTAAAACTTCTTTTGTTACACCTGTATTTAAATCTGGCGACAAATCTGATATATCCAATTACCGACCTATCTCCATACTTTCCAATATTTCTAAAATCTTTGAATCTATTATTTATAATCATATATATAACGAAACGCAGAAATACATAGCTCCACAACAACACGGTTTTATGAAATGTAGATCGACTACTACAAACCTTATGAATTTTACTGACAAAACTACAAGAGCACTTCGTGACAATAAGCAGATAGATGTAATCTACACCGATTTTGCCAAAGCATTTGACAAGATTAACCATAATATCCTCCTATATAAACTTTCTCATAATTTTAACTTTTCCCCTAATCTTATAGCTTATCTTTCTTCATATCTCTTAAACAGAAAAATGCAAGTGCATTATAATAACTATTATTCTAGCACATACACGCCAACTTCTGGTGTACCACAGGGTTCCAACCTTGGACCCTTGCTATTTATACTTTTCATCAATGACATCACTACCAGTGTTAAACACTCTGATTTATTTCTTTATGCCGATGATATGAAGATATCTAAAATAATAAATTCACATGAGGATAGTTTTAGGCTGCAAGATGATTTAAACAGCATTCTATTATGGTCCAAATCTTGTAAACTATATTTCAATTTTCAAAAATGCAAAATTATGACATATTCTGTGAAAAACTCTTTTACATCCTACACTTATAAAATGGATCACCATCAGCTAGATCGAGTCACTGAGTTTAAAGATCTAGGAATCATTTTTGATGTTAAGCTCTCTTTCATTCCACATATAAATTACATTGTAAAGTCTGCTTACAAAACACTAGGTTTCATAATTCGAAATTGTCGTTCTTTTTGTAAGTTAAAAACCTTAAAAACTTTGTACTTCTCCTTTGTACGCTCAAAACTTGAATACTGCTTACAGATATGGAATCCTATATATGAGGTTCATAGCAATATTATCGAAAAGATACAATACAAATTTTTAAAGTATTGTTATTTTAAAATTTACGGTGTTTACCCTACACATGAGACAACATACAATTACTTGCTACAGACTTTCAATCTGATTTCGTTAGAAAATAGGAGAATAATGCAATCTTCTATCTATTTATATAAGATAGTGAATAATTTTATAGACGATTCCATTTCTTTAGGTAGTATTCCATTCTCCGTTCCACGATTACCATCTAGAAACAAGAATACATTTAGATGTATATTTGTACGTACTAATTATGAAGCTAGATCGCCCATCAGGCATTTATGTTATATTTTTAATAGTTTATCTGTTGAAATAGATATTTTTCATTTAACACTAGGACGCTTCAAGCAAGCATTGATAAATATATTTGTGTAGTATTATTTCATTGTTATTTTTCTTTATGTTTAATTTACATTCTTTCTTGTGTTGAAACATTAATTATTGTAAATGGATTTGTATATATTTTGCATCCACCCCGTAATTGGGATCTTGATCCTGTGGGATGGATGGGTTACTTTGAATAAATAAATGAATAAATAAATAAATGAATATACAATACAAATAAAAATACGAGTATTTTACATGGTTTTAGTGTAATAACAGAATATTTAGTAACATGATGTCTTTTTACAAGTTAAACACAAATTTTTGTCCACAATTTTATTATGGTTCAAGACTATTATATTCCCGCTTTCTGTCAGAATCACTGAAAACAATGCCATAGGCGGCGATATCAACAGGCAGACACGGATGCATATTTCTTGAGTCTAATTTTATGTACAAAATATACTGAAATTTAGCTTAATTGATATAAATTTAAATATATGACCGTTCAATATATTTTATGTACAAATAAATAATTTTATTGAATATTTTAATTATGTAATAAAAGTTAAACTCTACGCTCATGTTCCTAATTCAAGGAACGCCATGTTCTCGTTGCGCTAATTGACGCATGCGCGCTCTGACAGAGAATCATGAGTTTCGCTACTGTATAATACTTTTTATACTGTGATAAAAATTTCAAATCAATGTCTCAATGTACTCCGGAGTTATAGTTTCAAACAGGATACGTTTTTTAAAAGCCACCCGTTATGTCATTTAATTCTGTCGATTTTATTTAGTAACTCAAAACTGAGAAGTGATATATTTTAAGTTTTTGCGCATTCTGACCAGTGCGAGCTTAGAATTTATTTCATAATTTCGCTATATAAACCAACGATATTTTCTTACGTGAAACGCCTTATACTCCCAAAAAAATAGATAGCAATTATGATAACATAATTAATTAATCCCTTACACTACGTCCACATCTTAATTACACCCTTCCCCTCCTCTGGGTGTATCGTAACATTACTCAACGTGGACATGAACATGGATATCCGACATCCGACACCAAGCGAGAGAGAGCATAGTATGGCATGGGCCGACAATAGCCATATCACATGTAATGATATCTCTATCTGATCGGCGGATCGCAGGTGGCGGTGACCGGCCCGGGGTCACGCCGCGACCCCGTCACCGTTCATGACGGCTCTATCGGCCTGCCATCGAGGCCGAGAGCCCAGAGATCTAAGTGGAAAAAATCACCGGGCAAAAGCAATGAAAGAAAGAAAGAAAGTACGAATCGCATATCTATCATTGTATATACTCTAATTGCAAAAGTTTGGTCGTTCAAATGAAAAATCCGCTAAAATAGGGCTGTTGCATAAATTTTTATATGACTTGACTTCTAAGTACTAAATTTTGAAAGATATTATTCTTTAAAAAACCTCACATTTGAAAATATCACGAAATATCCATTAGATATTTTACAATTAATTATTGAAATTTGTATCATATTTTGAAAAAGTCACGTGATCTGAAACAAAATGTGACGCCTCCTTTCATTTATATAAATAACGTAAACTGTTTTCCTATTGGCTATGAATGACGTACTGTATCTATGTGTTCCGACGTCACAGGAGTGGGGGGTTGTTTATCATGACTATTTCAGGCGTCAATCTTTTTATTTAATTATTTGCGAAAATAACAATAAATTATTATTTTTTATATTACTATGAAAAAAATTGCATAAACTTTCATTTAAAATACTTTTTAAAAATGAGAAACCGGCTCATTATTCAACATAAATATTTTTGTATCGGAATTTGGCACCTTCACGATGCAAGTAAAAGTAAATGATGCCAATACTAAATTTAATTTCTTACTTACTGAACATAAAAAGTTCTACACTTATTCTACATACGAGTACCGTGTACTACGCTTTAAGTCTAGTCAATTTACAAAATGATCAGCTACTTCTTACTTCGTCCACGGAAATCAGAAGTTCGAATTATACAGGATGATACGTCTAGTGCAATAAAATTTTGCAGCTTGTTTTTCAAGTAATATGAGATCTCGGAAACAAGAAGAAATACGACTCCAGTTAAATGGGTTCTCTGGAGGAGGAAAAGGAAATAGACAAAAATAAGTACCTATTTTAACAGTAAATATCAATCAGAAATTATTTTCGTATGTTGCTGGATGAACAATAAAATATTTAACTTTTTACCTCCCGCTACTCTTGGTACAAGAGGTATAGGGATCGTGCTAAAAATCGCATTTTGAGATTTTGGTAAATGAACATGTTTTAAGGTCCCTAGAATCCAATTTTATTTTTCAAATACTATCATTAAGAAAATTTTGAAACCTTGTATTTCTGCCTTATTCTAATATGGAAAGAAGCCATAAAATTTTGGTGTAAATCAGATAACCGTAAAAGGCACTTTACTTGAAGCTCAAAATAGTTTTTCTTTGTAAAATACGTTTAAATGTTATTTTTTCGAGGTTTATATTATTATAAAAATTAGAGATTATTAAATTTTCTTCATATGTGCATTATTTTATGGATAAATTTATAAAATTATATATAATTTGAATCCCGTAGTCTACGCTTTAAACAAACAAAACTCCTTGGTTACGCAATTATTCAAATGTATGTAACTGACAGGTAAATGTCACTTTCAAAGAACTAATCATTTCAAAACAATAATAGTAACGTTTTACAAAGAAAAAAGTAAATAGAACAATAGCAAGGGAATGTATGTATTTAGATTAATAAAAATTAACGATTCACAAAAAAGTTTAAGCTAATTCTCATTTTTGGATTAGTCAGTTCTATTCTATCTTAAAAGAGGGTTTTAAATTTTTTGTTTCAAATTTCCCGCTAAAATGCTTTTGTCGCGCATGACGTCACAATCTAGTAGTTTATAGCGTTTTCGATTGGTATGCTCGCAAACCGCTCGAAAATTTGCCGTCTGACGCCATGCTCGTCACTCGTGCCGCTTGATCAGCCATATTGCTCTGAAAAAGTCGCTCGACCTCTCGATGTCGAGCAGAATATCTTGCTCGCAGAGCGATCTACGAGCGGTTTTCTGTTCTCAATCGATACAATAAGTCAAAGTTCTATAGATAATAGTATATTCGTAATTTCAAATTTTGTTAATTAAAAACAAAATGTTTATACATACCATACAGCTCTTAAATTGACATTGTTCCACCTCGATTATATCCTTATTTTACAATGAATGGTTTTATTGCTGCTGAATATGCAGATATATTCATGGATTTTGTATTGGTACCTAATGCTTGTTGTCACGCGTCCAGAGAATACCAAAACAGATACCCAAACTACCTCAAACATAAGCCAGCCTTCCAATTGCCTATGTGAACGTGGTGGGATACAAAATGATGATATTGGTGCTAACAGTATTAAGGGGGAAAATGTAAAAGATTCTGTTTTTGGTATTGTTCGTCCTTTGAGCCTCATCATTAGGATCTCTGCTATCTTTAGAGATAAAAAATCGGTTAAATTAAGACAAAGTTGCCCTGTTAGTAGATAGTAGACCATTTTAAAGACATATTTGTTTTCTCAAAAGATGTATAGATTACAAGATAATTACAAAAATTCAAATTTTTCTGATTATTATTTTTACAAATAACTTCTATGAAATAATATAGAATTTTGTTTTCACTTTTACTAAAAGCTAAAAAGATAAATTCTCAATTTTGCAGCTTTCCACTATCGCGAATATACAAAAATTACAACTTCGGCATCAGAACTCAAAATCCAATACTGACAAATAAAATTGAGTCATTCGAAAGAGCATGAAAGGGTACACTAAAGAAGGGCATACTAAAATTCTGTATTATATCATATTTAAAAGTTATTTGTAAAAATATAGGTAAATCAACAACATTTGAATTTTTTTATTTAAATATAGACCTAAGCATTTTTTGGGACGAACAAATACCTCTTTAAAATAATCAACTAATAGGCCAACTTTGCCCTAATCGTCTCTTTTGATAACCGAAATCTCAATATTTTTATAAGTTAGATTACTGAGTTTACATGCAGTTTTTAAAACCGTTTTCAAAACGTTTTTAGATTTGAAAACGCCATGTACACAGTGTCAAAACGGTTTTAAAAACTGCATGTAAATTTAGTAATTTCGAATATCAAAATTACTTTTCATATCATTGCATCTTAAATCAAAAATATCATTTACAAGGTCACGCTAAAATTATAGAAAATTTGCCCTAATTTAACCGATTTCGTTTCTTTTGACAACCGAAATCTCAATCTTTTAAGTTAGATTTAGAATCAAAAGCACTTTTTATATCATTGCATCTAAAATCAAAAATATCAGTTACAAGTGTAATGCTAGAATTATAGAAAATTTTAAAAAATACGAATTAGTCGTGGAAATCAATATTGCAACTACCATTTTAAACAGTCATTTATCTCCCACTTCAAATTAATATGCAAAAGTTAAGTTAGTTAAAACTTACTTGATCATTGTTTTTCATTTTCGGAATATGGAATTAACCAGAACATTTTCTTCAGTATTATGCGAAAAAAATAAAATAAAAATAGCACTTAATAGAATATGGCGATATTCACCTGATTTGGCAATATGTAAGTTTTTGTTTGAAGAATATTTATAAAGAGTATAATTATAAAGAGATGATTGGTCCTACCAATATAATAAATAATACTAAATATATCATCACGGCTTATTACCCATTGCTGGGTATGCTAATCTGCTTGTAAACAGATATCGGTAATGATGAAATATGTACACCGTGCGGGCGCTTACCAGGCGTCACCTCACGGGCGCTCATTGCTGGCGTGGACAGTGCACCACAGGGTTCAAATTTGTGTCATTTTAAATTGGAAATATTTAGAGTCGTTCGGGATCGAACCCGGTTCCCCATATTCGCGACCTGACAAAGGGAAAAATAGTAACAGTCCTAAGATACAGTCCCTAGAAATTGCAATATAATAGCTAAAAAGGATGACGGTTAAAACATTTTTGCATGCCTCGTAGATTCGGTAGTCAGCATTCTATTAGATCCCACATAAGTTGATACTCGACCCATCTGTGGGTATAATAATGTTAAGAATTGACCTATCTGAATTTTGGACTACGATTAAATTCACTATCTCACATCAAAAACGTTCCATAAAGTTTCAAACCTTAAAATTAGCGTATTGAAAAATACACATTTTGTGACATTCATCTTTTTTTCGTGGGTCTTAATATGTATTCGTTATAAATCTGGTCATTCGTTACAACGATTAAATGAAACTGAGACTGTAAATTTGACAATACATTTGATCTCACTCCATAACAATTAAATTTTATTAGTTTAAATGACTTTTTCTAGTCGACACTTACACTTAAGATAAACTTACAACATTACTGATACTCCTAAAATAGAACTCAAGTACGAATGAATAAATTTGACAATATAATCATATAACAGTGAAAATATTATCAAGTTTTCCAGCCTTTCCAATATTTTGACAAGCAAATCTGTGTATAGATTACAGAATTACCATACGCCAACACGTAACACTAACCTGTGATACCCTAGTGAAACATCTAAGATGAAACGAACCGTCCTAAATTTGGACTCTTAAAACACCGCCATCAACATTCCAAAACGAGGTGTCGAATATCCTAATACCTGATCAGATATCAAGTCACTCTGATCGAGGATCGCTTGATCACCGTCGAGGAGGTAACTGTACCCTGGACATCAAAAGACTTGCTCATCACGGAAAAATGTTCTCAGGATGTCTGTCATAAGAGAAATTTATTTGTGCACTAGCTAGCCTCAAGTGTTAGATATATACTGGTATATTTTTTACTAATAGAGATGTATATGTCATATCATTTGTTACTTCCACACAAGCAAAAAAGTATATTTTGTATTTAGAAATGCAAAATTGACAACCATAAATTAATAATATTCAAATTGATAATGAAGCTGTCACATTAGAGGCAGCAAAAGTAGACAAGTTGTATGTCTAAGGTAATTCAATAGATAAGAATAACTACAAGTTTGTAAGTATTTTAATAGTTTGACATTGACACTAAACTAAATATAGAATAAAATACATATGAATTCGTCACAATTTAGAAAACAATGTTGTGTAGTAGTGATCCAACGAAAATTCGTGATATAGGTGTGTGGCAATAGGATCAGTTATAATTTTTTTTAAATTTATATTATTAGGACGTTTTGATGCTGGTCCAGCATCATCTTCAGCTTCCTAAATTTATAATTAATATAGTTTAGGATGCTGAAGATGATGCTAGACCAGCATTCAAACGTCCTAATATAACAAATTTTAAAAAAACAAAAAATTTATGACAACTTATCCTATTGCCACACACCCACATCACGAATTTAGAAAACAATTATTTATAATATTAACAAATTTAAAGTTGATAAAATGTAATATAAACAATAGCAATTTTCGCAACAAGTGAAGACAGTGGGACTTTTTTGAATGAGTGGACTGTTACATCATGAACGAGAGTATCAGTTCATTATTTTTTCAACAAATAGCAATTTGTGCAACAAGTAAGGAAAAATATACTTTTCCCACGTTTTTCTTTTATACAAAATTAGTTCTAATATCGTTTAGAAAAATGTTTTTAAAATTTTTATCTTGATATTTTTAAAATTTTAGAAAACTGAAAATCGTAGGTACCCTTGATCTGGATACTGATTTTGTATGTTGTTTATTTTTTACTTCCTTGTACATAGTAAAGGAAGTATTGTAAAAATCTATTTTAAAATATAATCCAAAACTTTTAAAATTTGGTGTAAAAGACTTTTATTTCAATGGGAGTAACATAGTAGATTTTAGTTAAAATAGGCTAACCGGAAATGACATATTACGTGAAGTTAGTAACAGTTTTTCTTGAATAAAATGGTTTTATTTTGATTTTACAAATAAATGCTTCAAATAATAGTTTTAGAGAATTAAATTCTGCGTCTAGCACAACCAATATTATTAAATTAGCCCTTTTTATAAGCGAGATATATAAATTTAAAAATTATATACTTCTTGGTTTTTGTAATAAAGTTTGCTATGGATTAGGACAAAAAAATTAATGTTAATGTCAAATTACGTCAAATACGTGCAATTTTATAATTGGGTCTATATTTCATGTTGGTCTTGAATACAAAGAAGTCATATGGTGTCCACATCAGTTTTTTTTTGCGTGTGTGAGAAAGGAAAAACAAACGAGTGCAGAAAAAAATATTGTTCCTAATTCATTGAAATACAAACTTTTCTAAGCGGAAGTAGAAAAAATAATGAACAAATTAGTGGCTCAAGGTTACATCTATGATATATTTTGAAAACTAATAAAACTTATAGAAAGATTTGATTTAGCATTTAAGTTCGGTAATACATTCCAAGCAACGTCAGTTGCTAAATCACAAATGTTAATGTAGTGAATCATGTAAATAATAAGTTAATAACAAAAACCTTCATTACGAAAATATGATCAAAAATGTTTATTGTTTCATAATCGTAGAAAATACAATTTATGCTTTACCTATTCAGTTATTATAAAAAAATATACTATTGTAATGAAAAATAAAACTTAAACGCTATAGTGTCCAAAACTTGTTCTATTCAAAATATTGTTCAGTTTTTAGTATAAATTATAAAATTTGTTCAAAATATTGCCCAGTATAAAATTTATATAATTTTTTTTATGCAAAGAACTAATGATATACATATACAGTGTTGTTAACTCTCTAATTTTTTGTTCATACTAAGTATGTATCTGTAAAAAAATCAAAGTTGCATACATGAACATTCAGCGACATTATGTATGCATATTTTTACGTTCTTTTGCGTACCAAGCAGAGCAAATTTATATTCTACTAACAAATCTGTTGCTTGAGTACTGACCAATTAATTGGGAGGGGGGGGGGCGCTATGTTTAATATAATTAAAATAGAAACAACAAATGATATCTGGCATCATTCGAGCAATGTTAACTAAATTATAATTAATACAGTATATTAGTGTCTGTAGCACGCATAGAAATATGTAGTTGGTAATATTATTATATTGTAACGTTTTTATTTATTTGGGTGAAAAGTAAATATTAGACAATTATTATTAATTAAAATAAAAGTTTATTAAACTATAATGAAAATGACTATTACTAATATTAAATACTAATTTAAAATCTAATTAAGACTAAAACTATAATTTACTAGTTAACACTAACAGTATTTATTTATTTATTTAACCAATTAACACTACTATTTATTTCCACTATTTATATTACTTTTTTATTTATATCACGTTCAACTGTCCGCCTACCGACCTCCATAGCGTCTATATACTCAACTGACTCAACAGCGTCTGTATATTCAACTGCTCTGACAGAAGTCACAGTTTTCACCTCACAGACTCAGTATCACCGACTGTCCGTATGCCACAATTCTTCAACACTGGCGGGTATCCACTTCCACTTGCCATTACTGTCCCCGTATACCTAGCTTCCTAATACTCTTCAATACTACAGAGTATTCACTTCCACAGCTACCCCGTACACCAGTAACTTCCCGACTCGCCGTCACTGTCCTTGTACACTATAGCTTCCTAATACTCGTCAACACTACCGAGTATTCACAACCACAGCTATCCCAGTTTACCAGTAACTTCCCGAGTCCCTACTCGACACAATCTGCATACGCTCACTATGATACTGCTGTGCTTCTCACTAACACTTTACTCTCTATCAGTCCATGTGAATGTCTCTATGACTCTCCCTATGTAACTAACTAACTATGTAACTCAACCCCCGGTTACATAACTAATGTTATGTGATCAGGGACTCAACTGAACTCCTTACTGACTATGTAACTAACATACAGCTGTCATTAACTTCCAGAGAGCTCTAGAATGTTCAACCGCATAATAATAATGAACACAAAAGGTTCAGGCGACCGGAAGTAATTAAACATGTCGCGGCTTGTTCGTATACTTAGCCCGGCTGCTAGCACGATTGAGTCATCGCTATAGACACTCGCTCATTGCTGCGCGGCGATAGCGCGGCTGGACGGTGGTGGCGACAGCGACGGCAACAGCGGCGGCGACGGCGGGCGTTCCACGTTACAATATGTACAATTTATAATTACATTAATAATAAATAATATATCATCACTATAAAATTACGAAATCCATATTAAACCATTATTAATAAAACTTCAGGGGATGTTGATGAAGATTATTCAAAAATAGTTTGGGTGATAGATGGCATTGTTATTTGACGCTACAGACAATCAGTCCTAAATCTTTTATATGTGGATAGTAAGACTGTAATTCCTTGTACACTAAATTAGACATATTAGAATCAAAAACTAAATTATAAGATACGATTAATTAACAGACTATATATTAACTTCTTGAAATTAATATGAATTTATTTGTGTTGAATAGAAATTTAAAGTTATGCTTTAATGGGCATGGACAGTTGACTTGGCAGTAGGTAACTCAAGACATCTTAAATATGCTTAAATAATTTAGATTGATCTTCAGGCACAGCAACAAATAAATTATCCCTGCATTGTGAATATTGTAATTATGTATATCACCGGGGCTGTAGTTATTTAAATAAGTTATTTTCCAGCATTATTATCACATCTAATAATCATCAGGGTCGTCGATCGCAGCTGCAATGAGTATAATTTACGCTGGCCGAAATGAAATGATTAAAACAAAACAATCACAAAACAGGTGTCAAAAGCCTTAAAAGGAGAAGCAACGCACGTCATTTGGGATCTGTCTCGCTGAATATATTTAAACAATCAATCAACGTTATAACTACTGCGGCAAAATGGGCATGCCTGGTCCGTCACTTATAACCAAACGTCACAAATAACTCACGAGGCAGAACCGGACCCTACTAAGATTTTTTTAAAATTTAATATTTTAAATCAGATGTTCCTTATGAGACTCTTTTTATACACAGTCATAGAGCCTATTTGCGATTTTGCGAACACTGATATTTCAGTAATTTCCATAGGAATTTATGGTAAAGGAAAAGGTAGCATCGATTTGTTGTATTGCGAATTGTATATCGTCAATCAAATCAACTTATCGTAACTAAGTACAGTGTTTTGCTCACACACTTATAAATATGTATGTGACATAATGCAATGCCAATATATGGCCCATAAAAAATAAAAATTAACCACTAGCTTCTCATTATAATATTAAAAATTAAACATTATTTAAAAATAATATTGTTATGGCAGCATGGCCTGAGTTTATATTTTTACTGCTAGTGCATATTAGTGCTGAAGGATCTGATAAAACTTGGATCCGAGTATCCGGATTTCAAAATATCCGGTTCCTCGGATAACCGATGTTCGGGTATTGAAGCAAATACCCGTAAATTTAATTCAGATTTGGATCCGGATTCGATATTTTGTTTACGGATCCGGATCCAAATTTTAATTCGGGATCTGGTTTGTTTTAAGCGCATGCGCGCAATGCCAGTAAGCGAATAAGGAATCAAATTCAGATTCAATAAAGTTATACTACTTGTTGTACGACACCCCACACACGATACGATTATCGATTCAATAATCGCATCAAACCAAATCGTTCGATTTTTCGTCTGATCAATGGATGCATCCATAGACCGCTGTTCACAGAGACTGTTCATTAGTAAAAAAGTGAATGTAAGTAAATATTATTAATCGTGCGGTAGCATTGAAAAATTAGGAAATTGAATACTCTTAATTCGAGAAAGTGAGAAAGAGATAGGATAATAATAAGTACGACGAAAGAAAAAAAGATTATTCTCGTATTTATATCTCAACTTTACGCGCATATCATGATTTGCATAATAATGTATGTAACAAAAGCTTTGAGAAAAAGTTCATCAAATAGAAAGAAACTTTTTATTGAAAATTTGATATAAGGGGATGTTCCCTTAAAATACAGAGTTGAGAAAACTAGTTTTACAATATTGATAGGGGATCATTATTATCAAAGCCTTGCTTCATTTCGTCAGAAATATTCTTGTCTGTAACTGTTGTCCTTATTGTATACTTTTCTACTAAGAAATGCCCAAAAGTCGTAATCGATCGCGCCTGAGAAACAATGTTGGCTCCTTAATCTTCTGCAGCATCTGGAGATTCGCTCAAGCTGGGCTACTGTCTATTTGGTTATAGTATTTCTTTTTCGAAATTTTAAAACATTTTTGATCAAAATTCTGCTAACAATAATCATTAAAGTTTTAAATCGTCAAGTTAATTTGCACGGTGACGTTCTATAACTTTATCTTGAATGAGTCGTCTATTGTTTGGATTAGGGGCAAAAGTTCGAGTCGCCCACTTTTTGGTAAACTCATACATACTACACCTTCACATTCCCGTATAGTTCGATTATCAGTCGTCTGTCCAATATTTGGATCCCCAAAAACGTCAACAATTTTATATTTCGGCTATATGTACTGAATAGTAGCTTTGTTTATTTGAAGTGAAACGTCCCAAATTTTGCAGACGCTCGGAAGAGACGTCTATAAATTCGAGCTCGTAATGTCTGACGACAAGACTTTGACTAACTATCTAGATACCTTATAACTGCAAACTAAAAATGACGCACTCGAATCTAAAATTTAACTCCGCCCCGATAGCGTACATGGCTATACCCCTCTTATACCGACCCCGGGGCGCACTACTAGCACAAAGTGTAAATATTGTTCTTAAGGAAAATTGGGAAATGATCGGACACGCAGTCTAATGTAAATAATTTATTTCCTGGCCTACGTTTCGACTGTTACTACAGTCTTCCTCAGGGCTAGAAATGGTCAATGAGGAAGACTGTAGTAACAGTGGAAACGTAGGCCTGGAAATAAATTATTTACATTAGACTGCGTGTCCGATCATTTCCCAATTTTCCATTCTGCTACCAGTCGATCATCGTACTCCACATTGTTCTTAAGGTCCAAACTTTTCAATTCGAATTTGAGGTAACGCATGCGCATAGTGTTGCAGAACGTCAAATATGAAGCTCAGCTGGCATTTGGAGGTTATTGTGAAACACTAGAAATGAATCGCAGAAAAACTCTTCAGTTATCTTCTGTCAAAAGTCGATGTAAACAAATGTGTGCAGAAATGTGACAAGAAACAAAATATACGCTCGCGGAATCTGATAGTTTGCGCATGTGTCAAATTGAAATTACATGCTGTAGTGAATGGGACAAATTGTATCTAAGAGTGTAAGACTATGAAAACCCGAGTTAAAAATTCCTTTTAAAAGGCGAGATATTGGGTGATATGAATAAAATTGCGTATATACTTTATACTCCAAAAATGCAAGTAGATACTTCGTTTCGTAAGAATAAAAATATAGAAGTAGATACTCCTCTAAGTATCTACTCCTTATATACGAAGCAGTTAAGTATCAACTCAAGTTTGGTATGAATAAAAAATAGAACCTACTACCAGGATGAAGTATATACTTGGAAAAATTGGAGTATGCTAGCGACCAGACTCAGGCTGTTCGCAGAGGCTTTTTAAAATCCTGCAATTAAACTAAATGACGGAATTAATGATGAAGTTACGTGCACGGAAATGTACTCATAGGAGGAGTACTATTTCTCTCGATTTAAATAAATAAATACATACATAATTAAATACATCATCACGGCATATTACCCTTTGCTCGGTGGGTGTGCCACGATTTCAAGGCGTTATACCGATTTTCCGAAGAAAACGTTGAGTTCATCACAAATACATTTTTGGGCGAATAAAAAGGAGAAAGAAGAGGTAGTACCGTATCTAATATGGACAAAATAAAATTTTTCCTGTTTTCCTCATATATTTTTTTATTCCAAAGCAGAATTTTTTTTGTTTCTAGAGTTTGCGATTTTGAAAAAAGCATTATTGCAAACCATTATGTCACCATTTTCCGCACTGTTCTCATCCTCATCACTATTGCGGTCACTAATCATTTTAGTTAAATTGAGGACGCCAAGTAGTCTGTCAGATTTGTTTCAAATATTTAGACGTGTAGGCAATTGTCAAGAAAGTAAACGCATAGGAGCATCTTCTTCATTTATATAAGAGCATCTACTCGTTGAGTCTACATCACTTTTATTCATATAAATTGGAGTAAAACCTCACACTTCATGCTCATACTTTTGAGTCAGAGCACATACTCATTTTTATTCATATTACCCATTAATTTTTAAAATTTGATTTTGTTGTGTCACGTGATAGTGACGTACTAGTTGTACAGTACCAGCGATGTGCTATCAGTGGTTCATGCGGCGTCTTATCACATTCGAACATGGAGTAGGGATTTCCACCGGTCTCCCATTGGAAGGTCATCTAGTACATCAGCAAAATTTAAATTCTTTATATCTTTTGTCACAATCAATTTATATTATGATTTTTTGTTTTTTCCCTGTTGTTTACTTATCAACATTAATGTTTTTAATAAATTTTTAATATTAGTAGTCCTCAGAGAATACCCTATTAAAAGTAAAAATTACAAAGTAAAAATTCAAATTGAAAATTGAAATTATTTTGTTGCGAACGCAGCTTAACATATAATCTATGCCTAACATATGATTTGTAGGCCGTCCCTGCGTCCTGGCCAGGCATATCCCCAGATTCGATCATTAGGCGCTGGTAATGGGTCGTAGTTAGCACGGGCGATGCGTGGCAATCCCGAGCGCGATATGTCAACGTCGCCGCGGGGTCGCAGGTCAGCGCGAGGTGCTAATGACCACGCCGGCCATCACCAGTAAAGGACCAGCGCGGAGCCTTCAGCCTTCAGGCTCGATGGCTTTATCAACGCCAATCATGGATGATGGATAGAGGAATGCAGGGATGCTTACTACAAGTGTTGGGAATGGAATAGGATGCGATGGATTAGTTCGAATTAACAATACTCCCATGAGGTTGTTTTAACCATCTAATAACTAAGAATATTACTGAAGAGTCTATTAGAAAATTAAATTGTGTATACAAATAACACATTAAGGTACATTCCGGCTTCTAATTTCTGTTGTTCGGGCAAAATAGAGAATTTGACAAATGAGATAGGTAGATATGTCATATCAGATACGGTCCCATAACTGACAAGTATTTAAGTTGTAAACTCGTACGTAAGTGCTATAAATCAGTGTGATTTATTTAAAAAAAATATGAAATACTTGAACCGGAACTATACACCGAAACCGGAGTAAACCGGCTTCTTTTTAAATGAACCTAAATCGGAACTTTAACCTTATTTGAAAATAGAAAATCTGATGTGGACACCACACACCTTCCTTGTACGCCATTAAACTACACATATTTTTTTTAATAACTAAATTACAAAATATTAATTTTAACTTCAAAACGGTAGGATATACAGTGTGTTTCAAAAATACTGTAAAAAAATTTAAGAGCATATAGTACTGACCAAAATAAGTAAAAAAGCTTAATCAACATAGGACTGATCTTCAACTGTTTCCGAGAAAAGCGAAAAATCGAAAAAACTGACAAAGATAATGATCGAACAAAATTTTGTCTGTCAGTAAATAGACTATAAAAAAACAATAAAATTTTATATGACACGTTTTTCTCAATTTGTAATAGTTCCGAAGTTATTTGAAAATTAAATATTGGCCAAGGCCGCCACAACATTTAGCATAGTACAATTATTTGATTTTTTTAAACAAAAGCACGTCTAAGATGACCTCTGAAAGGTAAACAAAAAATCACATTTAATCGAAGTCGTAACTTTTATAGTTTTCAAGATAGCAGACGTAAACCCCAAACCCCATAAAAACTCATTTTTCACTGCCTCAAATCTCGGAAATGTTGATTAAGCTTTTTTACTATTTTGGTCAGTACTATATGCCCTTAAATTATTTTTCAGTATTTTTGATACACCCTGTATAGTGACGGTAAAGGTAAGTGCACAACTAGACTTTATACAAGTTGTAAATAATAAATTTCAACCTTTTACGGCTTACAGGTTTTGAGTTACTGTGAAATTATTTTTATTTTTTGGTTTTAGTAAATTATTTTGAAATAGTTTTTTCATTAAAATCTATTATAAACTTCAAGTAAAGTACCACTTCTGGAAATTATGTAATGACCAAAAAGGGATGTGTACAACTAGATGTTACAGTAGTCCTAAATACAAAATTTCATCTTTCTACGGCTTATGGTTTTTAAGTTATGCGAGATACATACAACGTCATGACGAAATTGGTCAAAATGTATATTTCCGCTGAAATCTAAAAGAATTAAAAACATCTAAAACCGTAATTGAATCGTAGTATTGAACTGGTTTTGTAAACAAATTCAATAAAAATGTTTTTCTAAAGAAAAATAACCTCAACAACTGAACTAAAAATGATGATCCATGAACCGAAACCGAACCATTATTTCCTTACTACGGCTAGAATCCCTGCATATATTATTGAAATTGAAAGTACATTCATCTAACCATGGGGTGTCGTGGCCGCATGCCTGAGTGTCACGTCGCGAATCTGGTCTGGGGAACCGGGTTCGATCCCGACCGACGCCACATATTTCCAATTTCATTCGCTCGATTAACGCCTTGTCACAGATACAATAATTCCAGGATAATATAGAACTTATTAAAGGTTGAATTTAATACTGAGTTTTAAATCGTAGGTCGATATACTACTTCTTCACTACGAATAACTTATAATTGAAATTAAATGAAAAACATTTGAGATAACGAAGACCTTGGATAAAGAAATAAGTCTAGGATAAAGGTTAAAATTTTCAGTCAATTTCAGAATCAACAATATTGAAAAGAAGTTTAATAAAATAAAACTATAAGGAAAAAATAATCAAATTTTCCTTAAAAACTTATGTTTCTGAGTGGGTATC
The DNA here is from genome assembly GCA_963082715.1 of Harpalus rubripes. Lineage (NCBI taxonomy): Eukaryota > Metazoa > Arthropoda > Insecta > Coleoptera > Carabidae > Harpalus > Harpalus rubripes. Next base: position 18,255,542 of record OY720457.1, read on the forward strand.
ACTGAACCCTATTTATGTTCAATCCTAAATAAAACTAAATTTTACATAAATAAAAACTAACAATTTTGGTTATAATAATTTAAGTTTAGATGCATTAGTAATAAAAAATAAATTCTGTAATGAAATATATGTGTGTGATAAATTTTAAATTACAAAAGTTTGCATCGGTTTGAAACGGCCTGTACTATAGGCGATGTGCACATTTTGAGTGTAAAAGCCTCTAACGGCTACTTTGGTGTCCTCGGGTACCAAATAAATTTTGACATTTCGAGAAAGTAATACAATTTACAACATTATTTTGAGTTTTTGCTATTGTATATGAATATTATACATCATAGTACATTGAAATGAATAAATAAATTATTTAAAATGCTATATGTATAATGTGACTAATTCAAAAAAGTCAAAATTCTAGCAAAGGTACTGTGGCAGAAAATTTAATTTTTTTTCATAATATGTGTGATTTCTGTAAACCATTTTCTCATATTTAGTTTTATATTATAATTTATAATATTAGTTAAATATTACAAGATACACAACACATGGCAATTGCGATTAAAGAGTTAGAAAACTTGGATGATTACAATGAAGAAAGTTTCTGCATATCACGATATCAGTGGATAATGCTAGCATCGTTCTTCTATATTCGCAATAAACTTTATATGCATTTTTCTCAAAAAAATTGTTATGTAAGGGTATAAAAATATTATATCACTGAATTCAAAATTAAATTCTCTAACGAATGAGCAAATAAAAAATATATATTCTCATTTAAAATAAAAAAAGTTAAGTCCCGTATTTTAAGAACCACTGGTCGAAAATAATATTTTTCTTTTATTTAAATTTGTCTTGTGAAATAGAAATTGTTTGCCCATTTAACCATCTTTGTATCATTTAAAATGAACATCCTGTATACAAAACATAAAAGAAGAGGGTTTTTAATTATGTATTTATTTACCACGTATTTATAATACAAAATAATTTTAAAAAAACATTCAGTAAATACGCATAGTGGGATGACGTAGAGATTCAGTTAAAATTGTTTATTCACGACCGGGATTAGAAGTTAGTTTCTGACATCAAAGTAGGGATAGAAATGTCACATTATTTCCTACGGAAGCTAATATACATTACTTCCCGTGGGAAATAATTAATGAAAAGTAAAATTTGAAATGTAGTTTATTTATTTATATTAATTACGAAATTACAATTCGAACAATCATTAAAATACATTTTTGGCAGTAAATTTGTATTTACTTTTTCAGTCACCAGCTTACTTGAGCTCACTAATACCTTTACACCTAAGTTGCTTGATCTTGCTGTGTGACAAGTCAAGGGTAAGAGCAATAATAGATAAATAACTTTTTATAAACTTTTCTAAATTATAGTTTCAATATTCATATTTTAACTCTATTTATCTGTTTAAGTTATAAATGTCAAAATTCAGTTTAGAAATTCTTTTCGAATTATGATAGTCACGACATTTATTTGTTTATCATTAGTCTAGAAATTATTATGTATACGTGCGTGACTTTCAATGCCCTATGCACCCCGTACGCCTAAAATAATCCTGTCCTGAAGATAGCATTTTGTTTAAGATAGTCGGTTTTAGAGAGCCATGGGGTTCGTCGCGTCGGGCAGACGTGTTTTGTTTTTGAACATGTAGTGTTTTAGTTTTGGGGCGATGCCCGCCCATTGGGTTACAGAATGTAACAGTTCAGTATTTGCTTAGTTGTGTTAGTTATGTTTAGTTTAATCCATAGTTAATAATAAGTTATAATAATCATGTAAATTAATTAGTTATTAAAAACCAAGTAATGTCCATGTCCGTAGTGTTCATCAGTGTCAAGTGTAAAGTGAAGTGTATGTGTGTTCTTCCTTCTCAAGAAGCCTTCGGCACGAAGTGTTGGACGCCAACCATCAGAGGCGTCCACCAGTAAGTGAAAAGTGTATCATCGTTGGGAGTAAGAAACTGGAAGAAACAGTCATCAGTAAGCATCAAGAACCAGTATCATCTCAGAGACCCCCTCGTGTTACAGCTGTATCATTTATTGGCAGATCGCTTGAGCTCGTTTCAGTATCTATTTTACCGAACCTTGCACCCATTTATAATTGATTTGCAATTACTGTTTTAATTTGTACGGACTCCTGAAAATACCCTTCTGCGACCGCAATTAACTTCTATCCTCCACCGCATCGGCCAGTAATGTTGCGGATGTTCTTCGCGAACAATGTTCCGTATAAGAAGATGATCTGACAGTCCCAAATACGTAGCTATTTGACTGGGTGTTTTTCCAAAAGTATTTTTTTCAAATGTATTTTTTCCATTGTATAGTACATTTTCCGTTCCGATACTGTATAAAAAAACGACGATGATCAATATGAGTTGGGCGCAAAGCGGCATATTTGCGGTATATGTTAAACATGTTCAACTTTGCATTTTCGTTTTCAGTTACAACAAAAGTTCACTCAATTTTAGTTTTTGTTTGTGGCAATCTGACAATTAATGTGGATACTGTATCTTCGATGTTGTCGACCAATAAATGTATTCAATCATTATTATTGCAAAAATAATATGTATTATTTGAAACTTACCTTAATCATTAAAAAATGTTGATCATCCACTTCCAACAAAAACTTGTTAAATTGTTCTCTCGTCAAATTTTTTTGGCTTTATACCCAACCGAATTTCGTTTTAAGAAAGCTATTAATATATTGTATTTACTTATGTCAACATTATCTTTTGTAATTAAGCACGATTCAATCATGTAGTAATGAGCCCAAATTGTGGAAGATTTATACTGTTTCACCTTCTCTGCAAAATATGACAAAAGCACATTCTCTGTATATTTTTTAATCTTCCTCTGTTTGCACCATTCGATAAATTTGTTATAGGCTACATTATATAACTCTCTAGAATTCCATGGTAGTAAGTTTAATGTAGCTGCACTTGATATTTCCACAATTTCAGCTGGTTCTTCGTAATCAATTTCATCCATTTTCCACAAATGGACCTTTCCAATTTAAAGAGATAGAAGATATGCGCAATGGGGATCTGCGCATAGTAAGAACAACTGAGATCTATGACGTTTGATTCTAAAAAAATTAGACGTAAAATGTATGATAACTTTAAAAAAATTTATCGAAATAAGTTACAAAAGCTTTTATTGAAGGTACAATGTCTAATGATGCAAATTTTCACTGAGAATACAGGTATTTTAATGACTGCAATATTTTTGACGTTTCGTTTGACAGCCCAACTGGCAGTTGTTCGCGCCATTTTCTTACTATTTGCAGCGATAGAAAGAGATAGCCCTTAAATTGGAAAGGTCCATTGACAGTTTGTTATTTGGTTATTATCAAGAAATAAATGCAATTTGTTGTTATAGCATTTGCAAAAAAAAATAAAACATTGAATACGTAGGCAACTATATACTTAATTTAATTTGATTGTGAAAAATTAATGTGTCAATATTTTATTTGAATATTCGTTTTAAATATGAGGTCATGAAAAAAGAGTATATACACCGCAACAGAGAAGTGCATTTTTTCTTCGTCGTATTGTAGTCCGCGCCTACGGCTCGTGCTACAAATTTACTCCGCGGGAAAAAATCATGCACTTCTCTCCCTTAACTTGCAATTTAACTAAATATAACAACAATAACATCACCTAATGCACACAAAACTTACCCCAAGTTTTCTAAGAGTTACTGTTGTGCCTTAGGTGAGGTTATTGTTGTTCTGTTTGGTTGAGTTAAAAAGTAGTTTTGGACAAGATTCTACATTTAGGTACCGACAATGTGTCCACTATCTACCTTTATTGTAACATAAAAAAAAATATTCTGTGACATATAATTAATTTTGAAGTTATTATTTTTTTTTAAACATCTCAATTACTGCGGGACCCTTAATGTCGCGGGGGCCGTGTGCCCGGAACACCTTGCATACTGGTAATTTACGCCACTGATTTCATTATAGTTTTTAATTAAATGTTTAACAGATCTGAACCAAATCTGAATTTAAAAGTTCAGGTTTATTGACCTCGACAAATAAAGGTTCGGGTTCAAGTTCATCAAAAATTCGGGTTAATATGGGTTTCCGGTTCAGGTTTGGGTTCAGTTTCAGGTCCCTGACCTAAAGCATGAAACTTTACAATTACAATAGTCAGTATAACAAGCGCACTTTTACAATAAAAGCACTTTTATGGAGCGCGCTTTTATTATATAAATGCGCTTGTAATACCTCCAAACACAAAAAGCTAGAAACTACTGGAAACTTGATTAATAAGCATAAGTGCATTTTTGTTTACTATTATAATATTACCAGTGCTTTTGCATATGTCTACGTCATTATGACACGGTAGTTAAAAAGTCATTACTTTAAAAAAAGAATCTGTGAAATGGGTTATTGTATGAACAAAATAATTACGTGACTATTATTTTTATTATAAAAAATAATACATAAAAAATAAAAATAGTGGGATATTATTTTTGATTTTGAGATTTTTATGTGCCTATCCTCTAGTTACAATTTTTTCTCACATGGCTGATTATTGTGGGTCTTTATATCGTATATAATTATCATCAATTTTGAAATCGTACAAAAGTGCACCCTGCAGTCTCCACGACATCTCTGAGTGCTCGAGAGGTGACGCCTGGAAATCATACCCTCCACAATACTAATATGTATGTATATTGAAAGTTGTTATTATAGAAATTTTTGAATAAAAAATGTAAGTAGATTGGATTGGCAGACTTTGAATAAAACAGAATTAATTGAACAATGGCGAGTACATTTTTAACAATACTTATTATTTTTTTAATAAAAATTTTTCTATATGGGGTCTCGTGAGCGTATGCGCGAATCTGGGACCCGGGTTTGATCCCGACCGACAATAAAATTATTTCGAATTTTAATTGGTATAAAAGTGACCCCTTCACGCCAGCAATGAGTGCCCGTCCAGTGACGGCTGGTAAACGCCTGCACGGTACAAATATGTCATCAACATAACCGATATCCGCGATAAGCAGACTGGCACACCCAGTAATGGGCAATATGCCGTGATGATATATTTATTTATTTTTCATTTTTATTTACAATTCACTTTCAGTGCTACAGTACATACACCCGGTCCCAGGGACCAACGATAGTTAAATTTTTTATTCTTTCTGTAATCACAAGTGCGAATTAAAAAGAATGTATTAATAATTTATACAAAATAAAACATAATTTACAGTTTATTTATAGTCCTTGAACAATTACTAGGGCTAATTTAATTGATAAGGCCATATAGCCACCTCGTTTTTTAGCTGAATGGTCCGTCAGACCGGTGAGTGCACTTGTGTCAAAATTTAATATGTGTGTTCTGAAGTAGTAATAAACAGTCTACTAATTGAAATATTAAATAATGTACTTGATATAAATCAATTTATATTAGATAATAAATAAATTCAATTGTTAAGCTAAAATTTATACAGTTTATTACATAGAAACTTCATTATTTTATGTATCAATTATTATTTATGTATGTATGTAAGACATGCATATAATAATACCTAATAATAATAATAATAATAATAATAACAATAATAATAATAATTATAATAATAATAATACACTTAATATAAAAATATAAACCAACATTAGTTACATAATGATGTTGATTCTAACAATAGAAATAGTCCTGAACTTATACAACCATGGACACATAGTAGTATTTCACAAAACAAGCTAAACCAAAATCAGCAAAATAGTAAACTCCAATTTTAGCATTACTTTCTTTTTAAATCATGCACACATTTACTTTAACCCTTGCCTGATTAAAATAATTTTATAACGTGGGTACCCAAAATAGGGCCAACTGTCACACGATATTTTTTGCGTTATTTTGTTATTAATGTGACAATATTTATTAATGTTTTACTTTTATTATATTTATTAAACTTCCTTTATTAATAATTATGCAAATTTGTATTTGTTTAATAATTAAACTTAATGTTAAAAGAAAACATGCATAATTATAAAATAATACATATAATTATTTTTAATAAAAACATCTTAAATAATTAACGCAATTAAGTATACAATATATTTCAAAGTTTACTCTCCATTTCCATCCTTGAGCAATATAAACAAATTATTTCTTTTATTTATTTATTTTACTATGATTATTATATAATAACATCGAATACCAAAATCGGGTCATCGTAGACCTAAATAAAAAAAAATGTTAAATAACTCAATACTTTTTAAACTTCTATAAACGAAAATTATATATAACAAATTATTAATATATTTTAGGAGAATTCTCAAGAGGAATTGTTAGTACTATTTCTATTATGAGAGTTATTAACAAAAAATTGTGTCAGTCGTGACCCGATTTTGGTCAGGCAAGGGTTAAAAACATTTTATGACACAAAATAATCAATATGATAAATATCTATCAATATACGATTTCTAACTTCCCACTCAATTAATTAACACAAACCACAAATCATTTAAGGAGTCGTAAAAAAGTTAGGTCTACCGGATAAGGATAAATTCCTTGTTTCGTTCACACATTGCAACTCAATCACACATCACACCTAGCCGCATGCCGCAGTCAATTGCCGATCGCAATCCATCAACATCAAGCAAGCTGTGAGGCGGTATCTCATCACACAACCTACGTGTGGTATGGGATAGGATGCTCGATGCTCGGGTAGGTGTTGGAGGAAATGGATGGATGCAGGTTTGTAAAGCAATATGAAATAAAATCGAATGTGTTCAGAACATTATACCTCAAAATTCTATTTTTTATTTTAAAAATGTGATTATACAAGTATTGTAAACTGATTTTACCGGTTTCAGGATATTATTCCATTGTTTACATGTACAAAAGTAGGCTGGTAACTAAGCAATAACTGTATCTATACGGTAATATTATTACCATACTGATTTGTCAACAACGGTCTACAAAATTAAAATAAAAATGAAAATATAATGCTCTTCATTAATATATACAGATAACGATAGCGTATCGTTCTAAATACGGTCTACTTTATTTTAAAGTAATAAACATGAGCAATCAAGCACATAATTTGAATATTTGTTATTTTGACATATGTCAAAATAATTGTACTGTTAATTATGGCATTCTGAAAGTAGCATTAATGAGAGAATTTCAAAAAATAATATTTATCAATAATGTCTTCATTTTCTGAAACCGATAAACTATTGAACAAACCACGGATGTTATGAATCATAACAAGCCTTAGATGTCTTAAAATCCTCGCTCTACGAGCTCGGATTTCAAACCGACATCTGCAGCAGTTATGATATTCATAACATTCCTAGGTATGTTAATAGCTATTACTGGTATTATGTACGAAGGGTGACATCTGGTTTATATTCTGGATTCGAAAATCCTATATCAGTATCTTTTGAGATAAATTACATTAAATACTAAGCATATGTAAACATTAAAAAAAACACATATTACAAATTATTTTTAAGTATACTTAAAGTGTTAGTACTTTCTTATTATTATATTATAAATTATAATAAAATTTATTAATTATTATGGTTTTCAATCGAAACATAATTGAAATATTCTTCATTCTTGAATGCGAATAAAAATTTAATGTGATATAAAAACAAAATATAAAGTCTGGGCTGGAATCTGGAAACATCGCGTCCAATAAATCATATTTTACAATTATTTTAGTTTTAATACTTAACTGAAACTCACAGGCAATAAGAGAAAAAAATGAATTCTGCAATGAAAATTACGCTTGTAATAATTTTGAAATTATAATTAAAGTTATGGGGTCTCGTGGCCGCCTGCCTTAGTGTCAGGTCGCGAATCTGAGGAGCCGGGTTCGATCCCGACCGACGCCAAATATTTTAAATTTTAAATTGCACAAAATTGACCCCTGTGGTGCACTCTCTACGCCAGCAATGAGTGCCCGTGAGGTGACGTCTGGTAATCGCCCATACGGTGTAAATATTTCATCATTACCGATATCTGTGTACAAAGCAGTTTGGCACGAGGTTTGACACACCCAGCAATGGGTAATAAGCCGTGATGATATATTTATTTTTATTTATTTATAATTAAAGTTTGCATCGTTTTCAAACGGTCCATGTAATGCATCGTTTCTTATCCTTTTCAAGGCGACCCAAATTTATCTGTTGTATTGGTTTCGCGACCCACTATATAGAAAATTATTTAGAAAATAAAAACGTATTATAAACAATATACTTTTTATAAAAATAAATATAAATTTAACACCATACTAAAATTAATAATTTCAAATAAAAATAAATTTGTTACAATTTGGTACATGAATTTGATATAATTTTAATCTTGTCTGATAATCAAATGTCCAAAAGATAAATATTACCTTCCCATATTTGTCCAATGTGACTTTCGAACACGATTGAAAATGCATTTCTTCTTCTTCTATTTATTGGCTATTTATACAAAGTTTAGACAATGTTTATACCAAATCCATAATATATTATAATTTAAATAATAAGTGCATATGGATAGATAGTAGCAAAATTTAATAAAATTTTCAATTATCCGCTGTTATTAACAGTAACAAATTTTAGTGAAATTTTATATACATTTCTGAAATTTATGATTGGCATTTAGTAATCAAAATTATAACATTTTGAATAGTTTATGTGGCCCACGTAAACCCCTTCGCGACCCAAATTAGGGTGTAATGAACAACTTTTGTCCTTATCCTGCTTGCTCTAATTAATAAGTAAAGAGATATCGCTAATTCAAAATTTTAATATGATATTTCCTGTATTCAGAAAAAAAGTAGAAACCTACCCGGTTGCGTAAAGCCATTTCGCTGTACAGTACAGGGCGGGCAATGTTCTAGAGCACTCAGGACTTTGACGGAGGTGATTTCATACTCTCGTTAGACAAACCCAGCGCAATACAGAGTCCACTGTTATTGTATCTGAGGTACACTGGCATTTATACGTTTGAGAGCTTGTACATTGTATTAAAAAAGCTATCTCGGAGTAGGCTATGAACAGAGAAACATATATACTATTATTCACAAAAGATGACTATTCAATGCCATTTGTTCGAAGAAAGGATACACATCACTTTACAGCAGTAGCTTAGCAACATTTTGTATTAGAAAGAGAAAGATTATTTGACCTATGTCTATTTAATTTATGTGGTGTGACAGATATACGTAAACAGTTGCATTACTTTCTAACACACTATAAATAATAATGACGTATGTCGTAGAGTTACAGATACCTAATTATCTACTGCACTGCCCTCTGTGCTAATATTTACCCAGTGGCGTTGACGTTTAAATCAAATTATTATTGTTTGGTTTATAAGTTAAGTCTATGTTTTTTTTATTTTGCAAAAACATAAGTGAAGAACATAAATCTTTCAGAAAAGCATTATTTAGAAAGACACATAATTTTCAAATAAATTACTCTTATTTTTTCAGTTAAAATGTGTCCATAAATATTTCATGTTGCACGCCTTTGCATATGAAATGCAATGAAGTTATCTGCAAATAATATTATATCAAACGGCTCACAAATGACCTTGAATAGTCATCTTTCATGAAAAATAGTTTATCTGATCTCATCGGCAAATAGACAAATCAGATAGCTCAATTTTTCTTAGTTACGCTGTATAACATCGGTTATTTGCGTTGTGTGTCGCGAAACACAACTAGTGGTGTTTCTAAATAAGATGCAAGAAGAAAACCTTTGATTTCGTTAGATAACATTTTTGACAATATGTCAAATTGACATTAAATTAAATACGTTTCTTTGTTCATAGCCTACCCAGAGTTAGGTTTTTTAACCCACTGTATATTTCTGAAAAATAACAACAATAACCTAACCTAACGCACAAAACTTTTGTAAAAATAAATATAAAAAAGTTAAGTTATTGTTGTTATTTTTTGAGAAATATACGATCTCTCAGATAAATGCCAGTGAAACTCTGTATTGCATTGGGGTTTATCTGATGAGTATAAAGAATCACCTCCGTCAAATTCCTGAGAGCTTCAGAACATCAGCCGCTCTGTACTGTATAGCGGAATGGATTTATGCTTCCTGGTTTGTATCTTTTGAAAAAACGTAACGCAAAAACTTTTTCTTCGACCTTTCCTTACGATTATTGTTATGGTTACATTTACAAATTTATTTTTAAATAAAAATACCGACCTCTAGTAAAACTAGAGTTAAATACGAGCTTTTGAGAATATTTGTACAATATTTTAAGATATTAATTTGCGCAATTTTAACTGAATCATGGAACGAGTAGACAACCATCAGCTTTCAAATTTTGTTAATATTCTGTACCTGGTTTACCAGTAATAATTATTTCTGTAGGTACTCAGATGATATTCTAAATCATACTGATGTAATATTCTCAACTATTTGTCATACTAATAGTCAAAAAGATTACACATTTAAATGTATTTTTGGACAATTATAACAGTGCACATTTTTCATTAAACCCCTTTCTTAATTTTTTTTAATACAATAAAATCAACGCTTTTTACTAGTGCTGCTAAATTATTAACTAGTTAGCCGGTTTATGCGGTTTTAAAAAATTAAAAACCGGTTATTCCGGTTAACCGCAATAAGCCGCAGAACCGGTTAACTGCGGTTAGCCAACAAAACCGATTAACCGGGAATATTCGACAAAACTCGGTTAACCGGCTAGTTTTCAAAAACTGGTTAAGCGTCAATCGGCAAGAACCCGTGAATTAGTGAAAATATAAATTGATATTGCTATATATTCTCGTTACGTTTAATATATTTCTTGTATGGATTATTTGATGCACAAAATTCTTTTATTTGGCACAATATTTTTTTTTTTTCGTTAGAGTGCATGTTATTTTTGTATTTCTACATATTTATTTTATGAAATAATACATCTTTTAACACTGTGTTCGTATTAATTTTTTTTTTGTTTTTCAGTATTATTGTCTAATACAACCTATTTAGCAACACAAAGTGAAAGGAAAGTATACGTATATGTAATACGAGTCAATTTATATTTTTGGAGATTAATCTTTTATGCTTATGCAGTTAAAAGATTCCTAGCGGTTAGCCGGTTAATTGCGGTTAATCGATATCTAGCGGTTATCCGGTTAATCGTTTACTAGCGGTAGCCGGTTAATCGCGGTTAGCCTGTTTGAGATAAGACGAGGGTAAGAGCAATAACAGATAAATAACTTTTTATAAACTTTTCTAAATTTTAGTTTCAATAATCATATTTTAACTCTGTTTACTTATTTAAATTATAAATATCAAAATTCTGTTCAGAAATTCTTATCGTATTATGATAGTCACGACATTTATTTGTTGATCATTAAGTCTAGAAATTATTATGCATACGTGCGTGGCTTTGAATGCCCTAGCCCCTAGCCTATGCACCCTGCACCCCTAAGATAATCCTGTCCTGAAGATAGCGCTTTGTTTTTAGAGAGTCGAGATTAGTTTGTCACGTCGTGAAGACGTTATTGTTTTGGACATGTAGTGTGTTTTAGTTATGGGGCGCGCGCTAAACGCCCGCCCGCTGGGTTACGGAATGTAACATATTAGTAATTTCTTAGTTGTGTTAGTTATGTTTAGTTAATAATAAGTTATAATAATCATGTAAATAAAACATTAGTTAGATAATCAGTAAATCTCAAGTCCATAATGTGTAAGTGTACGTGTGTTCTTCCTTATCATCCCTAACTGTAAGTGTGTCATTCATCGTTGGAGCAAAAAGTAGTAATAGTAATTAGTATTAGTGCAATCAGCTTGCCGGTTAGCCGCAGTTTGTTGTAACGGTTAACCGGTTACCATTTTCGACGGTTTTTGACAGCACTACTTTTTACAGCAAAACGAATCATTATGGCACTTATTTTCATAATTTTATTGTAGCCGTAGAATAAAATTTCTATACAAATAGTGAGTAAAGGAGTTAAATGATTCACTAATTGTTACATAAATAATTATTTTTGAAGAAAATATGAAATGAATTTTACTTAACTTTTCCATTTAATAAGGTGCTGTTGCTACTGCTGCTTTTAAATATATATTCCATGCGTTTGCATCCTATTACAAAAACTAGTCTAATTTGAATTAATAATTATTAATATATTTAACTATGCAGGTATGAGTACGAATACGAATAAAGATTAAATCAAATAATAACAAATACGGATTATAATTAGACAGGTATGACTGGAGGCACAATAAGTCAATAAATAAACTGTGTTTTTTTACAATATAAAACCACATACATATATATATATATATATATATATATATAAGTAGTTCACATTTGTTACTGTTTTTAATTAAATTTTGCATTGACAATGTGAATTTCAATTATATTTGTAAATATGTATTAAATAGTAAATAAATGATTTAATAATAACTGTTTATAGATTTTTACCAATAACGCATGAAAATTGCTGATTAAAATTGTAAATGAAACATTAAATTTTGAACGAGAATTTTGCATATAAAAAAATATAAATTAATATTAATTAATAATAAATACATATTTAAAATTAAATCATTTTAACCTATATAACATAATTTATGATTTCTTTTTAATGAAAGTAAATTTGTGGTTTTACGGTCACTTTTTAATGATTTGCAATCATCGTACCTCTAAAGCTGAAGTATATTTTGTCTTGTTTCGAGACCTTGAAGTCATACTTTAACAGTGGTCATTAAACTTCTAAACAATAATGTAATATAAGACACTAAAATATGTAAATTTTTTAAATTGTCTATACTGCAAGTGTGATTGGTTTCAATGAGGTATTTCGCAATATTATAATCAATTTTATTTAGCTTGTGTGATCGCATGTGATCTTGATATCTGATTGTAAAAGTTCTTCCTCAGATATCAAGATCTCATGCGATCATAGAAGCTAAATAAAATTGATTCTAATTTTGCGAAACACCTCATTGAAACCAATCACACTTGCAGTATAGACAATTTAATTTTTTTACATATTTTAGATAAAGGACAAAAAATGAATATTTTAGAAGCGTATGAAATTCAAAAAGCTTTAAAAACAAATTTACCTATTTTAAATGATCAAGTTAATTTGTTTCAATCCGAGTATATCGAATGTTTGCTAGAAAAAACCACTAATTACCCCCTACCATAAGTTTCTTGTAACCCTAACGGGATAGTATATAAGCTGTAATTCTGTAAGATTCTTGTATTATACTTCTGATGATGTTCTAAGAAACCGATATCGATAAAGTGTCTTAAATAAAATTGTTGTGTTTTTCTTTAACTAATTTCTCGTTATTTAAATATGTTTCATTAAGTGCCTACCACCGAATCTCTCACCATTATTAATAATGTAATAAGTAAAATTAAAATAAACGCTCACATAATGATGTTGATTCCGATAACACTGCATGCAGTTTATCACCGATTCCTTAAATTCACTGAACAATGTATAAAAGAAAATTAAATAAAAATACGAACAAATAAAACAATAATTAAATTATTTGCTCTTCACTACTTCTTTAAACGTCAAATTATCCCAATACGCATATTATCAAAACATTTCCTTATTCTCAATCTAACCTCAATTCTAACCCTTTCTTGGGTATGTCATTAACAGAAACCTGGACCGAGGGTCTAGGGCCCCACGTCGAGGCCACCTGAGCTAGGACTCTACGCCCTGGCGAGAGACGCGAGAAGGCAGGGGGGCGCACCACGGCAGACTTCGAGGAACCGCACAGCAGGGTGCTACAGCAGAGCAAGGGGACATAAACAGTGACGGTTGGAGAGATGTCGATGAGTGGGTAGACGGGGAAATATAGGACGATGGTCCATAGAAATATGAGGAATAATGTGGTATACTCGTAATAATACAGTAAATATTTAATATTAGTAGTTACAAGTATTTTGTGTTGTATTGTAAGTATGTAAATAATGTTTTTTTTTGTAATCGATTCGAAGAAAAAATATTTGTATTGGTAATAAAAAATTGCAGTTATACGTCGCTTAATATCCACGTGTACGTACTGCGAAATACGACGTTATGCCATTTGAAAGCAAAAGATGTTTGAGCACTCTGTTTCTTTAAACAGATGGCCGTTACTTTAACAATCCATTCTTCACGTTATTAAAAATAGTCCGCATAAACATATGTCCACTATGAAACACCGTCTAAGAGTTATGTAATTTTTGTCTACCAATCATCAATCATAATATTCTTATTAATAAATTTATAAACTAAATCTAATTTTGTATTGCTACAATAAAAATAAAACTTCAACTTGATCCTCAATAAAAATAGTTATTTATGTTATAAGGGTGGAAAGTTGTAATAAACTTCATGCCCTAATGTAAATACATATAAAATGATGTAGGTAAATTTTTTATATAATTTTATTTATTTTTGTAAAACTTATTATAATTAAATGACGACGACCAACTTCAACGCAAGCATTGCATCTCAAAAATGCCAGGATTTGTTTGAATTTCTTGAGCTGCCATACACATACACAGTATAATTCAATGCTAAAAGTTAAAATAAACAAAACAATAACCGAAGTGATAAGTCACAGCTAAGTAAAATAAAGGTAGATAATTACTCTTTTAAGAGCCTGTAGCTAATCTATTTTAAACCTCATACATACCCTATATTTTTTGAATTTGAATATTATATTTTGTTGTTATTTAAATATAATTGCTGTAGATTTTTATTATTTGTGAAAGTATTGTTTCCAATATATTTTAATTCATTATTGTTTAAATATAATATATGTTAAGATTTTAAATAAAAAATTTGATTGTCAACAAACTTTAATTTATTTACTCTGAGTTTACATGCAGTTTGGAAACCGTTTTCAAAACGTTTTTTGTTTTGGAAACGCCATGTATACAGTATCAAAACGGTTTTAAGTTATCTCAAACCAAAACTAGTTTGATTTGCAAAGTAGTTTCAAAACTACTCATGTAAACACTTAAAATTAAGTTTCGATATTGCGCATGCGTATCTACATAGATTAACGTTTCTGTCGCTCTGTGTTACTAACCTACAAGTAAACTGACAGTTGTGTAGTTTAAGTGCGTAGTGGTACAAAGTACAAAAATAATTGGAATAATGGCAAAACGAAGAATTTAGAGTGAAGAGAATCTGTCACTTACATCAGTCAAATGCGCATGCGCCGAAACTGTTTTCAAATCAATCTGTAAACCTGTTTTTAAAATTGCATGTAAACAGTTTCGCGATATTTTGACTCAAAACTGAAACCATTTTCAAAATCACATATAAACGTAGTAATTGTTTTGTGGTGTGGTGACTTGAACACCCGAACATATTTTTTAACATGTAAAATCATATTTTCGTAATTTCTTGCTCCCGTAATTATCTTAGGAAAAAAGCTTCAAATAAAAATTGTAGAGCATAAAATTCTGCATCTGAATCAATATATAATAGTATATTATGTTATTAGGAGTAGAAAGGGGTCTTTTTGTGTTGAACCCAGTTATTGCGGCCGAGATGCTAGCCGAGGCCTGGCAAGCTGGGTAAAACATAAAAGGGCGTTCTACTTCGAATCAAATATACTATTTTTTCTTCAAGTGTTTCAAATAATTTTTATGGCAATTTTTTGAATATTTTTATTTGTAGAATTTACAATTTCTGTCAAAGCTGGCTGTGTACACTACAAAACAGAAACGATACAACGGTCAAATAACAATTTTCAATATGATATGTATTGCTGTGGCGACTACCGCCGCCAGCGGTGAAGTAAGAAGCTGACATGTTTAACTAACTAACTAGTACAACAATACAAAGTTTTTGTACTAGTAAGACAATGAATACCTTCGATAGTGTGCGTACAGTAGCATAATACGAATATTATAATACGCTTGAAGAAAAAATTAATTTTGCGTGCCTTGTTTCCTCAGAAATCACACCAAAAATAGCGATAGCCATGGATTTGAAACAAAAATTAAAAAATATTAACGGCTTATCTGTCAAGTTACGTTGCGTTAGTTTATTTTTATTATTACTTGTAATTACTGTTGAAATGAACAATAATACATAAATTAATACTAAATTTAAAAAAACAAAAAAAATTGCTATATTTTTTTGTATTTTTTTGCCAATAATAATGTAATTAAATTTTTTGAGGAAAATGATCGTTATATCGTAATGTCAGTGTCATCATAACATAGATATTTTGCATTAAATAGATTTTTTCATTTTTAATAATTAATAATATTGGAGTAGCTATTACTTTTCATTAAGAGCTGAAGAAAATTTAATTCTTAAATCAATTTTTATTATAATTTGTATTTTAATTATTGTAATCAACATTTTGTTGTAATCAGTTATTATTACAAGGAAATACGAATGATATGGATTGTTGATGTCGACGGAATTGGTCTATGAGGATATAAATTTGCAAATAGATCTCGCACTTGTCTTATACTATTACCACTGTAAAATAACGTAGTGATTTTTTTCACTTATTGTATAATTTTCAGATTAACAGTAATTACAAGTAATAATAAAAATAAACTAACGCAGCGAAACTTAAACCGTTAACGGGCCCTATTCTGTAACTCGGTGATTAATTTTTAACCACTGGTTAAAATTATTATCCAATAGCTATTGATTTGACAACTAAAAATCCCTTTTTTTGTTATATGTCAACATACTTGATTGGTTAATAAATTTAACCAGTGGTTAAAGATTAACCATAGTAACAGAATAGGCCCCAACATTTGTTAATTTTTGTTTCATTTCCATGGCTATCGCTGTTTTTGGGGTGTTTTACGTCATTTTCATAATAAAATATTATTTTACATGGTAAATCCCTATGTTTTTGGGTGTTCGAGTTCTGCCCTATTAATTTTAGAACTAAAGTGTAAACATAAAAAATGTTCAGAATTAAATAATGCGTTAAATTAGCCTAATTTTGTTGATATTATAGGTTTTTGCCATGAGAAAAACGTAAAATAAAATATCCGTCTTTAAGCTTTTTACAGAGTGCCATGCAAGACAAAATATGCAATTTAAATAGTCATATTATTTGACTTTGACAGATAAAAGTTTATTAATTGATATTTAATTGTTAATATTGTTCCATTGAGTTTTTTCTGGAGATGACAAATGTATCCATGCTTACTGATAAATAATTTAATGAATTCAATAATTTTAAAAACTTTTTAACAGATGTCATCTGCCAAATTCAAGCAATACAACTGTTTAAAATTTTGTGATAGTGCTCATGGCATGCACTCTGTAAGTAGCTAAAAATTATTACTTTTATTTTGCCTCTCTTTCGCAAACGAAACGCATGCAAACAATAATTTTGAACTTTTTAGATGCAGTTTTTAATTCTGAACTTTTTTTGTATTTACACTGTTGTTCTAAAATAATTTTGTCCTGAAGATAGCGCATTCATTGGTTACTCATGTCGATAAAACATGACAAGTCGGTGTTAGATTCCCAAGTGAAAGACATGTAGTCTGAGTGTTAGTTTTTGGCGTTAGTTTATCGTCAGCCCACTGACAATGTAACTGTAATTTGTTTAGAATTTGTTTTGTTATGTTTAGTTTAATCAATAATTAATAATAAGTTAATTAAGTGTAAACTAGTGCTGCCGCGAGACGAGAAACGGCGAGAAACAATCCACTCTCGTCTCGTCTCGACTTTCCGAGACGAGATTTCTCTGTATCTCGTCTCGTCGTAATTTTCTTACCTTCTCTCGATCTCGACTCGAGAGTCTCGAATTTCTCGAATTTAAAATTTGCAATGGTAAATAAATTAACATTACAACGAACTTGGATATAATAAAGTAGTGAGTACCACTGATTAAAACATTATTTTACTTTAATTGATTAAATACTCAATACATGGCTTATTACCCGTTGTTGAGTGTGTCATTTTGATTTGTTCGCAGATATTGGTAATGATATATATATATTTGTATAGTGCGAATCCTTGAATCTGACGGAAGACTGCACCATAGGTATCAATTTAGTGCCTTCTTTTACTAAAACCCAATAAATCGAAAATGAATAAGTAAATATGAATGTAAATAAAGAGACAATTCAAATATTTATTTATACCGATGAATATTTGATATATTTCACACCCGATATTTCAATCTCCTAACAAATGTTCCTAATAACTATTCGATAAACAAATTTATTAGGTAGGTTTATTAGGAAGATAGCAAATTTCGGTATTTCAATGTAAAGTTGCTAGGCAAATTGTTATTAAATACTTTTTTGCAATCTAGTTGTAAAAATATAGAATAAATTAAAACAATACATGACACTGACGTTTTTGTCACATACAAATATTTATAAGCTGTGTGAGTATGTAATATGTTAAAAATATGGACCAGGAACGGACATAAAACTTTTCCACGGCTGAAGTTCTGTTATTAACCGATTTAGCATTAAAATAAGACTACGAACTCCACAACGTGGAAAAATACATAGGAGATTTGGAAAATCATTACCAGAGAAATATACACATAGTCTGGTACCGTCCACCGCGACAGCAAATTATTGCGTTTAAAATATGACTCCATCAAAAGGACATTTAAAAAACTGCAAACAACAAATTTGTATTTTAAACTGGTACTTCTACAAGCACTCATAAGATTTCTTAAATTTGTTAGTGTTCTAATAAATTTTTTGATCATTTTGCCTACTGTGGATTTATGTTTACCCCCAAAATCTCTTATAGTACTATAAAAAAATCGCTGTGGTATAAAATCTTAAAGTTAGTAATAATTCGTGTAATGGTGAAAGACAAGAATTTCTAAAATGACTAAATACCAGAAAAATGTAACGGTCAAACATAGACGCCAAATTCATACTCAGTTCGTAACGTTAGGTAAATAAAATTTAATAGGAAGTTATTAAGAGACTGAAATACCGGCCCTCAATTGGATAATTTAAAAAAAATTATAATCAAGATCCCGATTTTCTACTCTCGTCTCGAGCAAATCTCGAGGGCATTACTCTCGTCTCGTCTCGAAATATCGAGACGAGAATAAGGTTAATCTCGTCTCGAAAATTCGAGACGAGATCTCGAAAATGCGAGATCTCACGGCATCACTAGTGTAAACATGTAAATAAAGCTAGTAGTTAAAAACTCAAGTGAAGTCCGTGCCTATATAAGGTAAGTGTTCTTCCCTCCCCTCATCTCTCATCAAGTGTGTGAAGTGGAAGTGTACGTGGTCGTTCGTTTTCACCAAGTCGTGGACGCCAATCATCCAAGCGTCCACCAGAAAAAGTGTGTCATAGTTGGTAAAGCATCAATATTGTTGGCAAACAAGTAAGCTGTATTATCATCAAAACTTCTTCTCAGCACCCCCGCTGGTGTTGTAAATAGAAATAATATAATAATTATATGTTTTACAAGGTAATTATGCATAATTGAAATATGTATGATATACGTAAGTAATGAACTGGAAATTTATTATGGTTAAAAAATAAATACACAATTATGAGAAAAAACAATATTCCCTAGAAAGAAAAAATTGATTACTGTTTTAAATTATTTTTACTTTTTGTATATGTATATTAATAATTCTTTATTACTTACGGTAAAGTCCCAACTATACAAGTTTATTTTTTAAAAAATACATAATAATATTTAACGACATACTTCTAAAAATAATAAATTGTTATAAACTTCCGCATGTTACTATATGTTTTTAAATTTAATTCAGAAAGTATATATTCTAAATACCGAGAATAATGAACTACGAAACAGGATATTAAGAATAACGTTTAAATATTTCTTGGAGTTCACAAATAAAAAAAATCGGGAAATCAATCATAATCTTAAAATAATTATAATATTTTTGCATATAAAAAGTATGTTTACATTATTTGATGACTTTTTTGATTAATGAGATTCTGTGTCCTTGAGATCTCGAGTCACTTTTAAACGTTCATTATAGACATATATGTGAAGTATTAGAAACATAAATGTATGCATAACTGTAATTAGTTATTGAAATTCGTTAGTAAAGCACAAATAACAAATATAATCCTTTTCTATGCAGGCTGCAGGGTGTTGTACAACTTACCTATGTAACTATCCAAGCCAGGATAAGGCCACGGGGCAACCGGGTAAATGCCCGGTAGGTCAAACCTTAAAATCGGGCCGGCCGGATATTGTTATTTTTACTGTAATTTTTAAATAAATAATAAAAGGAAAAAATAGTTATTTATGTATCAAAGGTACCGAATTTCTACGAAAGAGGAATTTAGTTGCCAAGGCCGTAGTGCCGAGGAAAATAAATTATATGTGTGATGAAAAGAAACTTCAGTGCCAAGGTGCATATTAAATTTTGTTTGAAATCCGAGTAAATTAAACATTAATGTTGGTTGTAATTAATGTAGTTTTGAATTTTTTTGTATTGTAACGTGTGACCACCGCCGCTGCGCTAAACAAGCGTCTAAGTATAGCGATAACGTAATCGCGCTAGCAGCCGGGCGACGTAATCATTCTTCCGGTCGCCTGAACCTTTTGTGTTCATTGTTATTATGGGGTCGAATATTCTAGAGCTCTCTAGAAGGTAATGACAGCTTTATAAAATAGACGCAGCTTTGCCCGAGAGTTTGTTAGTTACATCCATAGTTATATAATCAGTTGAGTTGAGTTAGCATAGCAGTATCGTGGTAAGCGTATGCAGTAGAGCAGGGGTCGGCAAACTACGGCCCGCGGGCCAAATCCGGCCCGCCATCTATTTTTATCCGGCCCGCGGATAAATATTGTTATTTTACGTTAAAAAATTAAAATTAAATTAAATTATGCGCTTTAACGCAATGGCCAATAGTCGAGTTGAAAAGTTGTGAGAGATGATCGCAAGTGGCGCTACCTTCGTCGTCATACTATGGAATTAACAATCTCATTCAATACATTTATTTGCAGTTATTTTTTGTACTTTTTAATTTCAAATAATATTACACTCTTTTAATATTTATAAAAAATTGCTCTTAAAGTCTTGAAACATAAGCTGTTTTTTAAGTAAAAAAGAGCCCGGACACTCTCGGGGTCCGACAATTAATAAATGAAACTGTGCAATTTATAGTTACCATTGTACGAGTATAGGTACAAAATATATATATTATACATACATGTTATTATTAACACATATTTTGTAATTGCAAATATTTTGCGAATAAAAAATTTATAGTAATAATTTTTTTTTATTAGATTCATCGTTAGGACAGTAAAATATATATTCTAACATGTCTGGCCCCCAGATCTTTAAAAAATTTATAATTAGCCCTTTCCAAAAAAAGTTTGCCGACCCCTGCAGTAGAGTGTCGAGTGGAGTACTCGGGAAGTTACTGGTTTACTGGGATAGCTGTGGAAGTAAATACTTGGTAGTGTTGACGAGTATTGGGAAGCTAGAGTATACGAGGACAGTAACAGCGAGTTGGAGTGGATACTCGGCATTGGTGTTGAAGAGCTGCGGCAGACGGACATTTGGTGATACTGGATCGGACAGTTGGTGATACTGGATCGGGCAGTTGTATGTGATATAAATAGATAGTGGAATAAATAGTCATATAAATACCGCATAAAACAGTCTACAAAAGCCTGCAACAGACAGGCAGTCTAAGATTGGAAAATAAATGAATAGTTGAATTGTTTAAATAAATAAATAATTTTAGTATTTAAGTAATTAATTATATTCTTAGTCTTAAATTAGTATTTAATATTTGTTTAACCATAGTCATAGTTAATTTAATTATCTTTTAATATTTATTTATCGCTTAATAAACATCTATTTGAATTAGTAATAATTGTCTAATATTTACACTTCACCCAAATAAATGAAAACGTTACAGTATGTATAGTATAACTTATAGGTTAGATCAATGTTTACATTGTTCTTTTAATTTAATGACGATAATAACATATAATTTCGTTTTTAGTTACTCGACAATTATTGAAAATGCCACTGGAAGTGGGTAAGGCAAAAAATAATAACGGCGACGACGAATTTTTCACTCCAAAACAAATCTCATTCGTTCCAAAATACATTCCACTTTTAAATGACGTCACGTACTCTAACTCCTACTCCAATACTCCGTACTCTTGATTTAAAATGCAGCCCTGGTCACATAATTAACCGTTTTATGTAATCCGGGACATTAATACTACTACTAACAGACTGTGAATAATAGTAATTTAAATTATAACTCAGGACAGTGATCTTTTACAGGCGAAACCTTCGAGCCCCGTAAAGACACTTTCCTGACGTATGTATAATTTTTTTCCCGAAATCGCTTAAATTTTTTAAAAAATAATATTTTATTCGCAATTTTGTCATTTTTAACAATTGTATTAAAAATAATAAAAATCAAAATCATCAGGTTGTGTATCCATGGTGAAATTTTCCATTAGAGTACCTAGTACCTACTCAAAAGAGTCAGGTAAAATTTTACATGAATAGTACTGCAAATATGAACTTTTATTACGATTTTAGGAAAATAAAGAAGTCAAATATGGAACAAACACTCCTTTATTACGAATACTCTTCCTCTAGTCACGTATCAAATACAACTGCTCCCCAAATTACCATATCCAATTTATACAGGGTGTAATCAAACTTCGTGAAAAAAATTAATGGGCGTATAGTACTGACCAAAATGAGTAAAAAAGGCTTAATCAATATGGGTCCGATCTTCAACTGTTTCCGAAAGAGAGGCCATTTACTATTAGAATCGAAGAAAATTGACAAAGATCTAAGTTGACCTCTGAAAGGTAAACAAAAAGTCTTATTTAATCGAAGTCGCAACTCTTATAGTTTTAGAGGTAGCAGAGGTAAACCCCGTAAAAACTCATTTTTTACTGCTTTATATCGAGGTAACTATTGAAGATCAGCCCATGTTGATTAAGCCTTTTTTACTCATTTAGGTCAGTATTATATGCCCTTTCATTTTTTTCCCGAAGTATGATTACACCCTGTATAAATTTGTGGCGTAACACTTTCAAGACTCAAAATAGCCATAAAAACTCCATAGGGCTGTTGCAAGAATTTTTATGACCTTAAAGAGCCATTAGATATTTCACAATTAATTATTAAAATTTGTGTAATATTTTGAAAGAGTCAAGTGATCTGAATCAGAATGTGACCTCAGAGGATATACAGATTAACATGTGACAAACTATTGCCTACTTTTATTTATATAAATAGCGTAGGTCGTAAGTGATTGGCAAACTGTTTTTCTGTTGGCTATAGGTTTGTTCCTACACGACTTTTTGGATGCGTTCATGTACGCATTCATGAACCCTTTTGTGCGCATGTCTTGTTCATGTACTCATTCAGGCATGTGTAAGAAACTTTGTATGATTGGAACGGACAACGGACTTGTTATCATCATAATTAATTACTGTTTCCTCTGCAGAAAAAATATCGGCCAATAAATTATCGAGAAACAAATATTAATTATTTATCATATTATGTACCTAAATAATAACTGTTTTTATTCGAGGTTGGCCAAATATCAAATTCCAAATCATTCATTATGTTCACTTATGAGAGCAGATAAACAATCATAGGTTAAGCTTCGATATTTTCCTCGCTGCGCGCACGTGCTGACAAATAGTACATAGCACAAACCAGTGGATGGATCTGACAGTCCGCGGATGCGTTCATGTATGCGTCCGAAGTCTGTAGGAACAAACATATTAACAGTCCGATGGATTGTACAACAGTCGGTTGGAATTATATTTTTAAAATGCGCATGCGTCTGACATACATTGGCAGTCCGCACTGGCTGTAGGAACAAACCTTATGAATGACGTGCTGTATGTACTCCGACGTCAAATGAGTGGGGGGTTATTTTACATGACTAGTTCTAGCGCCAATCTTTTTACCTTCCGTCACCTTTAGGTGGTAGGTATTGTCTTTGGTCAAAAAATTCGGTGGTGTTTTTGATGAATAAGCACGTTTTAGGGTCCCTAGAATACGATTTTACTGTTTTTACGATGATGTCTGTATATATATATATATATATATATATATATATATATATATATATATATATATATATATATATATATATGTGCGTGCGTGCGTGCGTGCGTGCGTGCGGGCGTGCGGGCGTGCGGGCGTGCGGGCGTGTGCGTGTGCGTGTGCGTGTATGTGTATGTGTATGTGTATGTGTATGTGTATGTGTGTGTGTGTGTATGTGTGTGTGTGTGTGTGTGCGAGTGCGAGTGCGAGTGCGAGTGCGAGTGCGAGTGTGAGTGTGAGTGTATGTGTGCGTGCGCGGGTGCGCGTGCGCGTGTGCGTGTGCGTGTGCGTGTGCGTGTGCGTGTGCGTGTGCGTGTGCGTGTGTGTGTGTGTGTCTGTGTCTGTGTTTGTATGTGTGTGTGTTTGTGTGTGTGTGTGTGTGTGTGTGTGTGTGTGTGTGTATGCGTGTGTGCGTGCGTGTGTGTGTAATAAAATTTTCGTCTACGACAACTCTAATACTACAATTCCAAAAATTATAATTCTTTCGTATTCCTCTTCGTTGCATCCACATGAAAAGCTGATTAGATTTTGGTTATAATTGGTCAACCGGAAGTACCCTCATTTGCAGATTTTAATAGTTTTTCTTGAAAAAACGATGTTAAATATAATTTTTTCACATTTAATATTATTATAAATATTAAAGAACATTTTAATCTCTATACGATTTGACTGCATTTTATACTTCCTATTAAATGGATATAGAGTTATAAAATTATAAAGAAATTAAATTTCATAAATTAGCCAGCTATGCTAGAAACAGCTACTATATTAAGAAAATTCTGATTGAAAGATGTCAGTGTCAAGTGCAATGACATATTCGTAGTATATTTGTGTTAGGATCTTTTTGCTCGAAATTTTCTGTATCAAATTTGTATAAAATACATACAACTGTCAAAATGTAATGTACATACAAGAAATTTATAATCTTTTCCAAGGAACTTTATGTATGGATTTTATAGAAAATACATACGCATTTACGAAAATTCTACCAGATACCGCATCTACCGACTGTGTTCGAAAACACGAGTGGTAAAAAGTTACCGTGTTCGAAAATTGTTCAATATCTACCAAATCCATCTACTGGATTCATGAAGAAAAAAAATTCAAAAAAAGGTAGTGATGCAAAGCGAAGCGTGCGCGGTAAAAGTGGAAATGTGTTCAAAGTAGGACTCTGCTCATTTTTTCGTAGGTTATGGATCTACCTTGTTTACCACTTGCGTTCTTATAATATCGATTCCGGTAGCTATAAACTGATAAAAGCTGTTTACCGGTAACAGTTCACCGGTAGAATTTTCGTAAATACCTCATATAACTGACGGAAGGTAATGTGCTGGTCACATCAGATTTTTTTAAATTATTTACAAAAATAACAATAAATTATTATTTTATTAATATGCAAAATATTGCATAAACTTTAATTTAAAATACTTTAAACAATGTGAAACCGGCTTATTATCTTGACGGTTTCGTGAAAACTAATATAATTTCCTGGACTGTTGGTCACCCTGAATCGATTATTCTATATACCATATTGTATAATTTATAATTGAAATAATACCTAGTAGATTCATTACAATATAAAATCGAATTGTAGTGGTATGTCGATGACCCAGGTTCGTTTCCTTTCCTCTTATATAATCAACTCGAGCTGTCTTCGTTACGGTAATCACTTTAGCTGCAACCGCTTCGAGGAAGTGGTTCCAGTGTGCACCAGGAAATCTCGTCCTTATGCACGGGACCTTTCAACTCACGCACCTAATGCTAATCGATATATGACCGTGCAATGTACATTGTTTCTCTAAACATTATTACGCATTTGCTAACACACGTGAATTCTCAGATTTTGTAAGGTTAGGAGCATTCTTTGTTCAACCAAGCCAGGTTAACGTGGAGGCAAATAATCAGCAGATTGAATGCTTCATATATTTTATTTATATTTCTATAGTTCTGTGGTAGGTAATATTTATTTATTTTTATTTTTAATCCGTGAAAAAACAAATAAATGATAAATATTGATTTTAAATCATAAATTCATTGAAATACATATAGTCGAGTCAATAAAGATTTTTACTTCTAAACCCACAAAAACACATTCGATTTTGATGATTTTTTTGAATGTTTATTTTCAATTCTTCAAAATCAGAAATATACCAGCTGAGGCACTCATTTATTTATATAGGCGATGTGCACATTTTGAGCGTCAGCGCCTCTAACGGCTACATTGGTATTTTTGGTTACCGAATCAATTTTGACATTTCGAGAAAGTGATACAATTTACAATTTTATTTTGAGTTGTTGCTATTGTGTATGAATATTATACATCATATTATATTGATATGAATAAATAATAGTTATTTATGATATGTTAAAAGTGACATTTTATTTTGTGAGAAGGAAGTTTGGAACACGACGCGAAGCGGAGTGATCCAAAGCTTCGAACAAAATAAAATCACTTTTAACACGTATATCATACACTATTTTTTCTACAAACACATTTATGTCATTTAAATTTGTATTTGTAATTTTTTTTTGACATATGTCAAACATGTCGATTTGTTGTTCCTTTCGTCATTGCCAAGGTAATTTACTTTACACTAGAATTAAAATATCGCATTTTTAATTGAAGTATGCCGTGTTAAAATTTCAATTTTTAATAGTGTTTGTAGAAAAAATATTTTAAATGCTATATATGTGATGTGACAATCAAAAAAGTCAAAATACCAGCGAAGGTACTGTGGTGTGGCAGAAAATATAATTTTTCTCATAATATGTGTGATTTCTGTAAACCATTTTATCATATTTAAATTTATATTATAATTTATAATGGGCCCTATTCTGTAACTCGGTGGTTAATTTTTAACCACTGGTTAAAATTTTTATCCAATAGTTATTGATTTGACAACTAAAAATCCCTTTTTTTGTTGTATGTCAACATACTTGATTGGTTAAATAAATTAACCAGTGGTTAAATATTAACCACTGAGATACACAATAGGCCCCAATATTAGTTAAATGTTACAAGATGCGCAATAAATGGAAATTGAGATTAAAAAGTTGGAAAACTTGAATGATTGGAAAGAAGAAAATTTCTACATATCACGATATCACTGTACGATGTTAGCATCTTTCTTTATATTCGCAATAAATGAACAAGATTCGTCATTAAAAATATACCAGGCTCTAAGTGGAATCAGTTGTACTAGCTCGGAAAAGAAAATACACGAAAAATACGAACCATGTGAATTTCTACCTTTAACATTAACATTACATGTACAAAATCTATAATAAATAGACGACTTATGTCAAAACTAGACTTCTATTTCATACAACTGTAAGTATTATAGAATTTCAATACAATTTTCTGCTTCTTGTATTATATTTTGTTCAAATATTAACTTAAGAAACACATTTTTATATAATTCATTATTGCAATCAGACGACTATTGTTGGAATTTTATTCATACGATAAGCATCTTTTACAATGAGAAAATATGTATCCCTAAAAGAATTTTTCACGTTAGTAGAAGAAAAAGTTATTTTCTAAAACATCTGTTCCTCATATAATTTTCTAGGAAATTTATAAAATTTGATACTTCAATCGGTAATTTTGTGAGAATTATTACATCCCCCAATGCATCATATAATATTTGACATCCTATCATTCGCATTTATTTCAAATATTTTATAAAATAGAAATTGCAAAATTATTCTGACATAACCTTGCTAAGTTTCAATGAGCAACCATTTTTGTCCGCTATCGGCGCTGACTACTTTTGTGCACACCGCGTGGTCGGATTTGGAAAGCCACCATTGGGTTCTCGGAAATTATGAGAGATACGACTTCGGTTATATGGGACATGTCGTGCGCCTTTGGGGCTTGGGGGGGGGGCATCTTAGATGTGCTTTTGTTTTGTTCAGAGTGATCAAAACCATCTGATAGTCACGTGACCTGAGTAGTTCTCAATATTTTATTCCGCGGAAATAAGTATTAACAGTTGCTTGCAATTCATAGCGTGTATTGTTCTGTTATGGGCGATTCTGTTCACATCTGTAAATCTTACAAATCTGTAAATCTGTAAAAACCTAACAAAAACGTATCAATTTTTGTTGATTAATATAAAATTATACATAAGAGCGCAGGTTTCGTTGCGATTTTGTTCATTATTTACAAATTTACAGATCTGTAAGATTTACAGATGTGAACAGAATCGACTCATTAATCTGTCAAATATCTGTTCAAATATTCGTTACGCTCTCTGTTAATTTTTCTGACTTTATTACATGCCTTTCATAATTACATTATCGACAAGAGTCTTTTTTTAAGACCCTTGTTAGTGCATTTCATTATTTGCTTGGTGAGTTACAGAAAATAATTTTAATAGGTTAATTAATGAGTTTTTTTAGGTTAAGTTACCACCCGAAATGATTTTAACGGACAAACACTACAAGTTTATTGTCGAAGCGTATTCTTTATAATAAAAATTCGCACGTCTATGAATTTACATACCAAACTTTTCTTCCCAGAAGTCTAGTTTTGATGTCATTGATGAAAGATGTGGGTCACGTGACTATCAGATGGATTTGATCACTCTGTATATAATATTCTGATAGGTTATTAGATAATGGCGAACTACTGAAGTTGGTCAATTTTTATCATTTTGAAATTATTGCTAAAACTATCAGTAATCGAGAAAAATGTGTCAAATAGAAAAGTTAGACCTATTTTAGTGTCTATCCAGTGTCGTACAAAATAATTTGTCTATCATTAATTTTTCGAGATATAAAACAAATTTACATTTTTTTATGAAACCCGTTTTTGATTTTTACTTTGAAGAAATACTTATTTTTTATTTCTTTTGACTGGTAGGTATAAATGTTATTGTATTTTATATTTACCCTTCAAACCTTAGATTTCTCGCAATAAATTTTATAATATTGTATTGCCAAGTAATAGAAAATATAATAGAATAAAATGATTTTGGTAATATTATGTAATTTGTATGTTTATGTACAATCATAGGCCTACTGTTCCGATATCGTAACACCCCAATACTCAAAACTGCGGACAAAAATTTTTTCATTCTTAATTATGGTAAAGATTGGTATGTAAAATATAATAAAAAATTAAATTGCCCATAGAAAAATTATTTTTGTACGCCACAATAAAATTATTTGTTTGAAATATTTTTCTCGGTTATTGATAGTTTAGAAATAATTCCAAAATGAAAAGAACTTTTAGAAAAACAAAAGCTCCAAAAATGCACCACATGTCCCGCTTATAGTTTCCGAGATTCCAATGGTGGCTTTCAAAATCCGGACATTCTGTATAAATAAATGCCACAATTGAAATGTTTCTGATTTTGAATAAATGAATATAACATTTAAAAAAAATTCATCAAAATCGGATCTGTTTTTGTGGGTTTAGAAGTTTTAACGATTTTTCCGTTTCATTGACTCGACTAATAATAATTTGTTTTATTATTTGAAATTCAATATTATTATTTATAATATATAAATATCTATTGTACCTAATAAAATTTATGAAACACTTTCATTTATAAATAATTACAATGTTATCATTTTTGGTCTCACATTAATTTTTAAGATTAAATTGTAAAACATAATTCATTGTTGTTTACTGAGAAATCAGATCTAAAATAACGATTTAAATTTAAATAGTTTCTTACATCACAACCAACATTACTAGGGTTTGTGGTTGTTCAATGATTTACCATGTTAAATAACTTGCTTGGAAATAAAAAACTTGGTTTAGCTAGACAATTCAAACTTATTAATATTTCAAATTTGTTTTGACTTGGGTTTAATTAAAATAAAGTTTGATTGAACTGGAAATTTGAAAGGCGTTTTTACCTTCCGTCACCTTTAGGTAAGGAAGGTATTGTCTTTGGTCAAAAAATTCGATGATGAGTTTTTAATCAATAAGCACGTTTTAGGGTCTCTAGAATACGAATTTACTATTTTTACGATGATGTCTGTATGTGTGTGTGTGTGTGTGTGTGTGTGTGGATGTGTGTGTGTGTGTGGATGTGTGTGTGTGTGTGTAACAAAATTTTCGTCTGCGATAACTCTAATACTACAGTTTCAAAAATTATAATTTTTTCGTATACTTCTTCGTTACATCCATATGATTAGATTTTGGTTACAATTGGTCAGCCGGAAGTACCATCATTTGAAGATTTTAACAGTTTTTCTTGAAAAAACTATGTTAAATATCATTTTTTCACATTTAATGTTATTATAAATATTAAAGAATATTTTATTCTCTATACGATTTGACTGCATTTTATACTTAATATTAAATGGATATAGAGTCAAAAAATTATAAAGAAATTAAATTTCATAAAGTAGCTATAGCTATGAAAACAGCTACTATTTTAAGAAAATTCAGATGTCAGTGTCAAGTGAAATTGACATAGTGTGTGTCTTATAATTTTACTGGAAATATAGGACCTTTTGCTTTCTGTATGCGGAATTTGTATAAAATACATACAACTGCTTTAAGGTAATGTACAAGAAATAATAATAATAAATCTTTTATTTCTGCAGATACATTACACTGTATAGGCGATGTGCACATTTTGAGCGTCAGCGCCTCTAACGGCTACATTGGCATTTTTGGGTACCTAATAAATTTTGACATTTCGAGAAAGTGATACAATTTACAATTTTATTTTGAGTTTTTGCTGTTGTATATGAATATTATACGTCATAGTATATTGAAATGAATAAAGAAAATATTTAAAATGCTATATATGTGATGTGACAATCAAAAAAGTCAAAATACTGGCGAAGGTACTGTGGCAGAAATATAATTTTTCTCATAATATGTGTGATTTCTGTGAACCATTTTATCATATTTAAATTTATATTATAATTTATAATATTAGTTAAATGTTACAAGATGCACAATCATGGAAACTAAGATTAAAAAATTGGAAAACTTGAATGATTGGAAAGAAGAAAATTTCTACATATCACGATATCAGTGTATGATGTTAGCATCTCTCTTTTATATTCGCAATAAACGAAGAAGATTCTTCATTGAAAATATAAGTGGAATCAGTTGCACAAGCTCGGAAAAGAAAATACACGAAAAATACGAACCATGTGAATTCCTATCTTTAATATTAACATTACATGTACAAAATCTATAATAAATAGACGAATTATGTCAAAAATAGACTTCTATTTCATACAACTGCAAGTATTATACAATTTTAAGACAATTTTCTGCTTCTTGTATTATATCTTGTTCAAATATTAACTTAAGAAACACATTTTTATATAATTCATTATTGCAATCAGACGACCATTGTTGGAATTTTATTCATACGATAAATATCTTTTACAATGAGAAAATATGTATAGCTAAAAGAATTTTTCATATTAGTTGAAGATATTTGATGAAAAGTTATTTTCTTATACATCTGTTCCTCATATAATCTTCTAGGAAATTTATAAAATTTGATACTTCAATCGGCAATTTTGTAAGAATTATTACATCCCCCACTGCATTACATAATATTTGACGTCCTATTATTCGCATTCATTGCAAATATTTTATAAAATAGAAATTGCAAATTTATTTTGACATAAAACATAACCTTGTTGTGTTTCAATGAGTAACCACTTTTGTAATTTTTGTCCGCTGCCGGCGCTGACTACTTTTGTGCACACCGCCTATATAGAAAACGTCACAAAATAATAATTTAAGACATAAATTTTCTTTATGAAATTTGCATAAAATACATGCAGCTGCCGGAAGGTAATGTAGAAGAAATAGAATATTTAGCAAGGAACTTTCCGTAGGAAATTTGTACAAAATACATAGAACTGACGGAAGGTAATGTGCTGGTCACATCAGATTTTTTGGCGATACATTGACTTGAAACTATTTCGTAGTGTATATTATTATTTATTATATTTTGTATTTTGGCGACGCGACCGTGATGTAAGCAGAGACGAAATTGGTTGAAACAGTTTCGTTTGTTTTTAAACCGATCCACTGGGTTGGTTTTTGGTTTGAAACAGTTTCGTAGTTGAGAGGGTAAACGTCAAGAACACGGAACACCGGTAAACTTTTGTAATTCATTACATATTAGTTAAAAATTAATAATTCTGGATTAACCATAATTATCTGTAAAAATGAAACTTCTGTACATATAAATAAATATTAAAATACAGGGTGACTCTGGGAAGACGCCCCCCCCCCCTTTAACTTTTTCATTATAAGTAATAGAAAAAAATGACTCATATAAAAGTTTTATTATTTTACATATACTATTTGATGGCAGATGTACATATTTATTATAAAGTCAGGTTTACAAGATACGACTATCAACTTTTATTTTTCAAATGGCAACCTATAATTATTTTAATAAAATAGAAACCGCCATTTTTGTTTATTTTCACATAGCCACCTATAATATTTGTTTAAAAATTATTTCTAAATTATCTCATTTTTCTCGAAATTTTTCAAATGCATTAATAAAAAATAATACATCATTGTAAAGAGAAAAAAATGGCGGTTTCTATTTTATTAAAATAATTATAGGTTGCCATTTGAAAAATAAAAGTTGATAGTCGTATCTTGCAAACCTGACTTTATAAAAAATATCTACATCTGCCATCAAATAGTATATATATATAAAATAATAACACTTTTATATGAACCTTTTTTTTCTATTACTTATAATAAAAAAGTTAAGGGGGGAGGGCGTCTTCCCAGACTCACCTTGTATAAAAATATACTGGGAAAACTTGGAGAAAAACAGTCTGATGAAAACGTTTGAAAATTGTTTTATTACATAGCCGAAGTTTCGGCACCAAATATGCCTTCTTCAGTGAAATGTAAACTTACTGAATAGAATTTTTTTTAATAAAATGTTGAATTACAAAATATTGTCAAAATTATTTTTAGAAAAATGTAAACCACACAGTTCATCTTCAAGAAGAACTGTGTCATCTATGAAAATGCGAGAGAATTAAACTTGACAGGCGAGAAGATGGTGGGATATACATGACATATAGATACATTATTATTTTAGAAATAAAATTTAATTCCTTGATAATGCCCGGCCGTCAGCAATTAAAAATTTACAAACTGTTTCTTTGTATGGTCAGAAACTCCTAGATGGAACTTGAAACAATCTTTTCATTTTCAAAATATAAATATTATCATCATTTCCGGGAAAGAAATAAAGGTAAAATATCATTTATACCAGCATGAAAATCAATAAAATATTATATAAAATAGTAAATCGTTTTTAAATAAAAAATTTGGCGTATCTCAATATCTGTTTTCCGTGGTCATAAATTATTTTTCATAAATTTGATAATTTCATTGGTTAATAAATTTGTGACAGGTTTTAAATTAGAAACTGTAATACTGACTACTTGTTGAATGTACAATAAATATATTCAAAATTTACATATTACAACTAAAATTGTTATAGTTCTCAAGATAGATAATATTTTGCTAAAAGAATAATTTATTTTGATAATAAAATCTGGTATGTATGTAAACGAACCAAAATTTAAAATATTTAGTTATTGTATGACGTCCTTTGACTTCCTGATACGTAGTTCCCCTATAATTTTTTTTTTTTTTCACAAGGAACCCAATAATTCAAAATTAAAATACAAATGCCGTGTAGTATATAATTAATTGTTTCAATAGTAGTTTAGAAAATTATGGTATCTATGAAACACAATTTACAATATCTTCTTTTTAGCAAACATGAAAAATAATGATTTAATAAAATCATATTTATAACAATTGTTCTTTAAACAACTATTTAGCTAAAATCATTTAGGGTTATAATCAGGGACTCGAACCGAAAAATTTTATGGGTCGGTTACGGTTAACGGTTTTTACTTTAATAAAAATTCGGTTTTGGTTATCGGTAACTGCTTTTTTGAAAATATTATATCGGTTTTCGTTTCTGTTAAATAAACAAATAAATTTCGTTTTCGTTACAATTTCGGTTCTTTTCGGTTTTGGTTTAAATGAAAAATTAGCTTAGTTTTTATTTTTTGCAACATTAAATACATTTCGTACATATTTCGTATTATAATAACATTTCAATTCTTCGTTTTACTAATAACTGGTATACTAGTAGATATATTCGGCTTGTTCGGAATTCAAAATTCGAAAAGAATCTAAGTAATTTACAGTTAGGTAAGTACTTTTATTTTAAGTTGTGATCTAAAAATAAAAAATGCGATTCAAAATGTACTGTAAGTTAAAATTTTCACATTAAAGTTCTTAAGTTTATTTTATTATAATTGCAAAAAAATATATGAACAATGGAGTAAATTGCCTTCAATTTTTTTAAAAATAAGAAACTGCTTTTTATGTATTCGAAGGCATACAGAGTATTTCTACAAAAAGATACGGGTTAATAAAAAATACCTATTTTTAAATTTACGGTTTTGTACCGATATTATTTCGGTTCGGTTATGTTTTCGGTTACAGAATGAATTTATTTTTCGTATCGGTTTTAGGTTTCTATATTTGAAGAAATAAAATATAGGTTTCGGTTTTCGGTTACGGTTTCATAAAAAGTCAAATATTGGTGCGGTTTTCGGTTTTTAAATAGTTTGTACGTACATACATACATTATATTGAAAAATAAATGAAAATGCATGTATTTTATTAGCAATGTCATGAGATTTTTTAAAAAGTTGACCAATACGTTGTACAAATAAGGCTTATATCTCTTATGGTGTTATTATTTCTAATATAATCATTTTAGCATCATATCATTTAAAGACTTAAATCATTTCTTTACTACTGTTTTAGATTTTTATAGGGGTCTCCTGGCCGTGAGCCTAAGTCTGGTCGCGAATCTTCCCCGGGTTCAATACTAAACCGACGCCAAAAAATTCGAATTTTAAATGTCCGTAAGGCGACGCCTCATCATTACCGATATGATATATGTACACACAGTGTACCTACAAAGCAGATTGGCATACCTAGCAATGGGTAATATGCGGTGATGATATATTTATTAATTTTATAGATACTTTTTACCTCTACCTAAGAGAGGTATTGAATTCATGCTAAAAATCGCATATCCAGATTTTAGTAAATAAGCACGTTTTAAGAGCTCTAGAATCCGATTATAATATTTTTACGATGATGTCCGCGCGCGCGTTTGTGTGTGTGTGTGTGTGTGCGTGCGTGCGTTCGTGCGTGCGTGCGTGTGTGTGTGTGTGTGTGTGGATGTGTGTGTGGATGTTGGATCCACGATTTCTCAAATACTATAAGACTTGAGACATTTTTCACTACGGATTCCTAAAACTAACAATAATGGGAAGAGTTGATTAAGTTTTGGTAACAACTGGACAACCGGAAGTAGTAGTTACAAGAAAAAAATCATCTAAATATTATTTACCGAAAATTTATGTAAATACTTATATTAAAGAACGCTAAATTTTTTATTCGATAAATATAAATTCATTATTATATCTTCTATAGATTTAGAGATAAAGAAATGCATATTAAATAATTTGATGTAATAAATCTCAGATCAAACTACTTCAAGCCAACACATAAATGTCACTGTCAAAAATATTTGTATGCCACTGTCAAAAATATTTGTACATCATTATGAAAATAAAAAAAAGTCAACAACGCAAAAGAATATAGGTACGTAAAAAAGAATATAAAAGGAATTTGCGAAAAAATGACGAATATAACGAAAAAGAAAAGGAAATTTCAGGATATTGAATATAAAGAAAATGTAAATAAATTAAACAATAGTTATAAGAAGCAAAAAAGAGAAAAGAAAGATTATAAAGAAAACGAGAAAATTAATGTTTTTATTAGAAGAATATGAAAAGAAAATCGCTAGTACCTGCCTTAAATTTATATATGAATATATGTATTTGTATTTAAAAATATTTTTTGTTTTATGCATACAACCAGGTAAAATATCTGGCGAGAGGTTATGTGCTGGCCACATCAGATTTTTTTTTTAATATGACAGAGAGTAAAAGTGAAATTACTTGTATTGTATAGGGTGGATTGACCTACTAATGCCTGTTTGCACGGCTTACAATTAAATTTAAAGTGTTTGATAATATCGTACCGAAAACGAAGTGTCAGATGAGTTATTAAATATTAATGCAAAAAATTCGATTTATAGTTAACAATTTACTATAAGCGGTATAAATGACCAGGTGTTTATAATTGTCAGTGTGACAATTAATATTTCAAGTTTAAAAATAAAATAATAAAAAAATGAATTGTTTCATTTTGCGTTGTCTTTGGAATTTATCTCACCAAATACCACACGACCTTTCTGATTTTCTCAGACAAACTTTTATTTTTAAGCACTCATTCTTTTTGCTTTTAAGAAAAATTACTCAAGTAAACTGACATTAGGCAAAACCCCTCCTCCTTTGTAAAAAAATTCGTTCAAAATAAAAATATATCAATTAAATCAGGAGGTATTGTGATATTACTTCTGATAATTATACATCTCTCTAACTATTCTAAAATGAGTACAGTATAATTTTAAAATTGGAGTATGTACATACAAGTAGGTATATATGTAAATATACAACGAATATTTTACTATTTTATATTATTAACAATATATTTTTGTATATTGACATTTTGCAATGTCGCAACCTAATCTGAGCGAGGGTGACGTAATGCGAGTGACGCCTGGCTGACATCGTTTAAGTTGGGCCGATTTGATAATTTCCTGCGATTATGCGATTAATTGGGGAAGGAACGGCAACGGGTCTGTCCCGGTGCGCTGCTGACCGGAAATTGAGGGCGCGCATGTAGCCAACTTCCACCCGGAAATGACTCTTGTCAATTAGGTTAGGTGCCATCATCATCAGCTCATCAGCTGACCTTCACAAGCACCACCGACTACAATAGGTACGCGCTATTTCCAAATCTCTAAATACTTCACACATCATACATCAATTTTAAATATACGTTTTCATATTTTTTCCAAGATCTATTTATAAAAATGCATTTTTACGAGTATGTAATCCATAAACTTTGGAGACATATCTAGTTTCCAGTGACTGTTTCAAAAGTGTTTTGATTGAAATTTATATCTAGGTGAAAACACAAATTAATAAATTTTATACGTGTGCAACATAAGACAAGTATAAACAAAAATATTTTGTCTCACTAAAGTATTATGAACTGTTTATTACAAGGATTAGGATACGGTGTATATAAATATATCTATAACAACCGGGGCATTATATGAGGGCATAATCTTTCATTATAATCCGATCACCGTTTACGGACTTCAAATTAGAAATAATATGAACGGTATTTAATGAAAATTATTTTCTTTTTAAGTATATTTCATTACAATATCTAATAATAATAAGGATTGATTACAACAATTTATATAATAAGAAAATGGCTTTGAAAGCACAACACAGAAATCATTTTTAATTTAATTATAATACTTCAATTCGTTGTAAAGTTTCTGAAGCTGTGAATTTTGCTAATTGGAAGGTTTTATTGGATAAAAAGCTTCAACTGTTGTTTAAAGTTGTTTATTATTATAATAATCAAAAGACGACGTTTCGGCACATGGTTATGGCCATTTTCAAGTCACATAAAGTGAAATTTACATTCAGTCAAATTTTATTGAAATTTAAGTTACATTATAAAACGACTTTAATAAGAAAAAAATTTTTTAATTACTACCCAAAATTGAGTTGATATTTGACAACCGCCAGCGCAGGTCGGTGAATCAACGACTTTTGGTTGTTATAATAATAAACAACTTTAAACAACATTTGAAGCTTTTTATCCAATAAAACCTTCCAATTAGTATAATAGTTCAAATTGATTATGAAAAGGCCTTAAAAATCAATTTACTTTCACCACAAATTTAAATAATAAGTACGTCGAATTGCAGACTGCAATGTTTCGCATTGATTTTTGATGGATGACGGATCACAAATTTTTTGGGGACTATATTTATCCATGTTTGAATTCATTTTTGATATTATTTACCGTCACATGTGACACATCCAAAGCAGTACAAACTCATTAAAATGTAATATTATTCAAAAATAAATGCATAAGATATAAAGAACTGAGATCTGTCATGTGAAAACGAACCTCAAAATATAATACATACATCTTCTACAGACGAGAATGGTATAATTAAGGAAACATTTATGCGTTTCTCTTCCTCAAAGTATGCAGAAGCATTCAAAATAATTTCCTTACACTGTTTCGATAAAATATCTTCCGAAAGATCAAATTCACCCATTCCATCATCTCCAACGATATAATAACGTTGATGGTTTAAAAATAAATAAATGTTGATTATAAACAAAACAATTAAACATCTTTAGCAACGCCAAAGCTTAAGCATTACTGTAATCAAAATTATTATAAATAAAAACTTATTTCACATATTCTAGTGAGACATACAATCTTGTATGCACCACGAGCGTTACTAGATAATAATTGATAATGCCCATCGGACGACATCTATCCCTTGGGCCAAAGGTCCTCGTCGCCGTCCTTGCATTATCATTATCGTAACGCCCTTGGTACATAACGTATAAATGCAAAACCTATTTTATTTTATAATAAAACAATAAAAATAAATAATATTATAGAAATTTGAAGCCATATTAAAAAAATAGTGAAATAAAAATATTATTCTTATTCTATATTTTAATCATCGCTACAAATCATATCCTGTTCTATTATTATTAGAAATTATATTTTGTTTTTAATGCAAAATCATATTCACTATAAAATGTAAGTGGTTCCTTTTGTTATTTGTAGTATTTTTTAAAATAACTACTTACATTTAAGCAAATTTTAATAACATATACGATAAGTACTAATCTGAAAACCAAAGCACACAGGACAGGGTTGTATGAATTAGCGTGGCATTCGATCTGCAGTATTTTTTAAACATCAATACAACTCATACTGTGGCAAATACATTATATTTAAGGTTCACATAAAATAACCAGAAAATAGCTATTTATGTGTTTAGTTTGAAAATGATGGTGTTTTTCACACCGAGTTCGGCAATAAGGTC
This sequence comes from Harpalus rubripes, assembly GCA_963082715.1. Classification (NCBI taxonomy): domain Eukaryota; kingdom Metazoa; phylum Arthropoda; class Insecta; order Coleoptera; family Carabidae; genus Harpalus; species Harpalus rubripes. The sequence goes on from OY720457.1 coordinate 18,294,652, forward strand.
TGCTCTAATTCCGTTTAGATTTAAAATTTGCAACAAAAAATGAGTGAGTTGTCATATCAGAGGTATTAGTGTGAAAAAGTGTCAGATAAAAGCATTACTATAAATATGAAATTTATTTCAAACAAAAAGTTGATGATATACTAATTTCTTTTGAAACTATTACTAGCGACGGAAAAATAAATACATAGAATTTTTATAAGAACTGTCAAAAATTTGTTACTTATTTCTTGCAATGTTGAAACTATATGTCATTAGAAAAAAAACCTTGTTTGTAATTCGTTGTAAATTTTTTTCGCACATAAAACAATACATTAATTTGGCACCTAAACATATAGTTATTTTGCTGTTTTATTAGTTCAAATAGCCTGCGTGACAACGTTTCGTTAATTGTTATAAACATCCTGACATCGCAAGTTAGTCGATGACGTGATCGTCGCGAGCAAGTGGCGAAGTAAACAAATGAGTCTCGACCTGTTTAATCACTTCCGGTCGCCTGAAGCTTTCATATTCGATATCATTATCGCATGGAATGTTTGAGAGCTCTCCAAAAGGTAATGGAAGCTATATAAAAGGGACGCAGCTATGCCCGAGGGCCAGTTACACAGTTAGTCTTTTTTAAAGACGGACAGAAAAGTTCCGTTAGTGACGTCCGGCAACGCAGTTCAGTTGTGTATACAGACGCTGTCGAAGCCTGTTGAGTATACAGACGGTGTGGAAACAGTTAAGTATGCAGACGATGTGGAAGTCAGTTGAGTATACAGACGCTGTGAAAGTCAGTTGAGAATGCGGACGCTGTGAAAGTCAGTTGAATATACAGAGGATGTAGAAGTCAGTCTGTCAGTCAATTAATAGGGTTAAAAAGAGTTCAAAAAGAGGGTTGAAAGGAGTGAGTTTTGTCCGGACAGTTGCGTGTACAGACGCTGTGGAAGTCAGTTAAGTATACAGATCCTGTGGAGATCGAAGGTCGGACAGTTGAATATGATATAAATAAATAGTGACCTAAATAGTGATACTCGTCTACAAATTACTTTTTCATACAGAAGTTCTAGAACAAATATCTTATTTGAGTCACCAATAGACCTTTTCTATTTAAAAAGAAATAAGATAATAAGATGGTTATGCGCTTGGCATGGCGTTTGATTATTAAAATTTTAGACGTAAAATATGAGAGAGTGTCTGACAACTTTAAAAAACTTCTCGAAAGAAGTTACAAAAGCTTTTATTGAAGTTAAATGTCTAACGATGCAAATTTTCACCGGGAATACAGGTAATTTACTGACTGTAATATTTTTGACGTTTCGATTGACAGCTCAGTTAACAGTTGGAGGCGCCATTTTACTTACTATGTGCAGAGATAGAAAGAGATACTTATTAAATTAAAAATGTATATTGCATTAATGTGCATAATAATAAACAAAATAATTTTCACAGGGTAACTGGACGACTGTAATGACGCTGACGTCATAACATGGCGACCATTTTCGCTAAAAACTTTAATTACATTGGAAAATTGGGAAATGATCGGACACGCAGTCTAATGTAAATAATTTATTTCTTGGCCTACGTTTCGATTGTTACTACAGTCTTCCTCAGGGCTAGAAATGGTCGAAACGTAGGGAAATAAATTATTTACATTAGACTGCGTGTTCGATCATTTCCCAATTTTCCATTTTTATTTTCATTCATATATTGTTGGAATACAACGATGATTAAAGATAAGAATAAAAAACTTTTGGCCAAGACATGACTGCAACCAGAACAAACAAATACGTTAACATCCCCAATTATATTTGACTAAAAATGTCTTGATAGTAATATTTTATTATTTATACACCTACCTATGTCACAGCTGTAGAAAGAGATGGAACGATAAATGCGCAATGTCATATCTTGTGTTTATAGTATCATGATATACTATCATATAATACGAATAACAGGGAATTACAGCTCAATCGAATTAAGAGAAATTAATAAAAAATAATGAAAGTACATGCTTAATAATGAATATTAATAAAGAAATAAAACGATATAATTGAAATACTTCGGAAATAAGAGGGATTTGTTTTAGCAGCTTGTCGTTCATATGAAATCCACATACTTATATTATTTTGATTGGCGACTCAAAGACTACCTAAATATATAATGAATACCGAGTTGGAGGGTGGAGTCTACTACCAATGGAAGTAGACAAATTCAAATAGCGGACACGTGGCTACCAGTCCAGTACTACAATTCTCAAACAGTTTTTATTTGAATATAAATTTCTTGCATTAAACTTAATAATTTTAATACACTTGCAGTTATAAAGCATGTAGACTTGTACAATGTTACAATATTAATTTGTTTTTTTATAAATATAATTTAAAAATAGCATACATCTCAACAACATTTTAGATCCACGAAGAAAACAGTTTTATATAAAAACTTATATCCGTAACGTCACATCTATATTTTCAAATTTCAGGGGACCATAACTCGCTTATTAATAGGAATTTTTCATCAAATTTTCACCAATAGTCTTAGTTTTACTTATACTTTCTGATGAAATTATAAAAAAATGGTGGATTCCCCTATTAAAAAATAATACGTAATAAATTTCTTGCTAAATTGCTATTAAATTTGTAGTGTTAAATAAATGTTTTTCGAAATTTCCTAAAACTAGAAGATAAATATAACAGTAAATTAAAAGGCGATTGACAATCACCCCTAGGAATAATAAAATTAAGGTTTTAATTTGTCTCTTACGTCAAAAACAATAAACAATTAGGAACTCCACGCCCAGTTCTTAATTCACACCCAAACAAAATTAATCCTCCATATTCTTCCTCCAATCACTTCATCTCGAATTGACGCAATAATAATCCATTTAATGAAAAACCAATTACTAAACCATAAGCAACCCCTATACGTCCCTCTGGTGTCACCCTTGTGCCATATGGCACGACACAACGACTCATGATTTGCCCTCGCATGATCTACCGGCCAAATTGCGGATCTAGATAAATGAAGAGGTGGTGCAGTTGTCCATTGGAGTTAAGGATAGTAAATACAAAGTAAAAGAAGGGGAAAAAATGAACGGTCCAGTGGGAATCATCCCCATACAGGATGGAACCCCATGGAGCAACTAAACAATAGGAGAAGTTGTACATGTGTGAGCTTGCTAGTAAAATGTTGGAAGTTTGTTTGGATTGGATCATAGATTTGATATCGAATAAAATATGGAAATAAAAATTTATATTTGATTTTATTTTATGAATTCATAAGAATAGGTTTCATATTTGTATATAAAATAAAATCGTTGAAAATTATTTTTTTATTACAATTCCAACGTTTCTATCTATGAGCAAGGATTGAAAAGTACTTCTCATAAAATGATCTGCAGATTAAAAAATCTGGTGTGGCCAGCACAATACCTCCCGCCATTTACAGCCCCAGTAACAAAAAAGATTAAGTTAATCCTTATTTTTAGATTAGCGAATTTTACTCTAATTTTGACATTTTATTTCTTAAAATACCTATAGTCTAATGTAATTTTTAAATCCCTCAACAGGATTAAATCCCAATTACACAGTAGGTTCACATTCACACACATCCATGCCTTAGTGGGATACGAACTCAGAGCCCCGAGCGCACTCATGACTTATGAGGAGTTGCTCTAAACATTGAGCCACCGGAGATATAATAAAATGAAGATTAAATTTTAAATACCGGGATAGAATAGAATTCACTAATTCAAAAATGAGGATTAGCTTAAACATTTTTGTGAATCGTTAATTTTAATTAATCTAAATACATAACCTACATATATATTTACTTATGCTGGAAACTGTATTGAATTCCTTTTCTATTGTTCTATTTACTTTTACTTTTTAAAACGTTACTAATATTATTTTGAAATGATTAGTTCTTTGATAGTGACATTTATCTGTCAGTTACATACATGAATAACTGCGTTTTATTTGTTTAAAGCGTAGGATCTGGGATTTAAATTATAAATAATTTTATATTTTTAATTATTGAAAATACTTGGTTTTAAGTTTCACTATTATTTTATTTGATAACTAGTTTCGCTACAAAATTATCATTATAAATAAAGGAAATGTCAATAAATGTTTTTTAAATTAATTTTTGTTTTTTTGATTCTTTGAAAATTATTTTAAAAAATTACAAAGTTCAAAAATATTAATATAAACAAATATATTATTACACAAATTTTATGTTTCTAGAAACTACATTAATGGTGAATTATTAAGGCTTGTCTGTTCATTTAGAATATTTCCGTTATTCTTTATAGCTTTAGCAATTTCTATAGCTTCTAAAAATTACAGAAAAAGTTCGAAATACAAGGTTTCAAAATTTTCTGAAGAATAGTACCTATTTGAGATAGAGTGGAGGATCCACACACACATACACACATACACACAGACATCATCGTGAAAATGTTAAAATTGGATTCTAGGGACCTTAAAACGTGGTCATTTACTAAAATCTCGATATGCAATTTTTAGCACGATCCCTATACCTCCCTTACCAAGGGTAGCGGGAGGTAAAAACGTTTTTAATTTTAGCCGATTTACGAATGTAATGTATTTATTTTTAAAATTTTCACTTCCTACATAAAATTTTACAATTCCCTGAGGAAGGCAGATTGACTGCTGAAACGTTGAAGTTGTAATAAAAATATTTTCACCAATAATATTCAAGACTGTTTTTCTCAGTTTCTCCCAATCATTTACTTATCCAGTCGAAGAATTATTATTATTATTATTAATTTAATTTATTTTTATATCTTAAATTTTTAAGATAAAAGTTGCCATTGGACAGTTGATGCACTGATTTTTCGGAAGTAGTGTAGGTGAGAGTAAGGGCCTATATGTTTGTCAACTTATATTTAAACTATGTATCTACGAAATTGATATCCGCTAGATGTCTCAGTCTGTTAAATTTGGCAATGTTGTCTACATGTTATTTTTAAATCGCGATATTTGGCACATTCAAATACATTCTTGAATTTAAATGGTATAAATTTTTATGACAAACACAAAAATCCGTTTTTTTAAAGAATAGGTAGTTATTTTTATACCAGGGCATTTATTCTACGAGACGATGTGAAAATTTAACTTTACGTACTCACCGACCCCGGTGGTGTAGTGAGCATTGTAGCTGACTCGTTCCAAAGGTTCCGGGTTTGATTCCCGGGCAAAGTATGGCTGTTGAGAGCATCTTTCCCAATTTCATCTTCATTCTCATCGAATACAAAGTATAAAGCTATGAACAATATGTAAGAAAATTGTCTCATCGCCATCTGATCACCGCTGGTATAAGTATATAGAATCTACAAAAAAGCGTGTAATAATAAATAAAAAACTAAAATTAAAATAAAAACTTATTTATTTATTTATTTTATATATTTTACAATTAAGGAGAGCCAACAGCCAATGCCAATATAGGCTCCCACGCATTAAACATAAATTACAATTAAATTATAATTTATAAATTGACAATGTAGTTTGAGTTTATACTTTATAGATTATTACAAATTAATATGGGGTCTCGTGGCCGCGTGCCTGAGTGTCAGGTCGCGAATCTGGGGAACCGGGTTCGATCCCGACCGATGCCAAATATTTCCAATTTTAAATGGCACAAAATTGACCCCTGTGTGCACTCTCCACGCCAGCAATGAGTGCCCGTGAAGTGACGTCTGGTAAGCGCCCGCACGGTACAAATATTTCATTATTACCGATATCTGTGTATAAAGCAGATTGGCACACCCAGCAATGGGTAATAAGCCGTGATGATATATTTATTTATTTATTTATAATATAATTTGTGCTTTAAATTTTTCTTGTGAAATACAAAAAAGAACAGTATCATAAAAATGATTATTATTAGATGACATAATTCTATGTATGGGGGTGTTCCTACAATAATTCACATTATGTGATAAATGGAACAAATTATGTGATCTAGTGAACATCGATGGTACATGTAATTAAATGACAAACATCAAGTTTATTATTCAATATTTTAAATTCAGGTATCGTATAAGTTTTTGCACCCACAACCCTGTGTCCAGGTTAGTTGGCCCATTTGCCTTAATTTCGTTCTATTTATTAAATTATTAATATTATAAATATTTTGTCGTTTTAGTAATACAACATATTTTCTTGTTTTAATATAGAACGACATAATAAATTTATTTACCAACAAAAAACTCAATGAAATTTGAATCGAGTTTATGTTATAAGAAGATTGTCAGGTTTTACCTATATAGGTATAATACCTAAATTTAGAATAAAAGGCGATGTTACATGATATTATTTATACCGTTTTGTATTATTATTATTATTATTATTATTATTATTATTATTATTATTATTATTATTATTATTATTATTATTATTATTATTATATTTTTAAATAATAATAATAAAATATTAATTAATAATATTTTTTATTAAATAAGTTTTAACTGATATACAAATTAAATTACGACCACCGTGTATATTAAAATCTTTGTTTATTGTATTGGAACAGAAAACAATATATTAAATAAGTAATATTAGTTTTTATCTTTTGTTAGTTGTTTTAGTACACAATGCGTAGGTGTTTCTTGAAAAGAAATTTAATATATGTTAGTAGGAAATTTGTCGTGTATAATAAATTCTTTGTTGTACTCGGATTTTACATTTTATGCAAGTGCAGAACAAATCAAACTGTATAGCTTATTCAATTTTAATTTTATTTGACATTGATACTATTTATTATGGCTGGTCATTTATGCTTTATCATTTCATTTAATTTCGAACATGAATATCATTATTTGTGATTGTTCCTCGAATAGATATCAGAATATTAATCAAGAGCTTATACTGCCAAAAAGATTATCACCGTTTTCAAATTGACTTTTTAATAGTTCTATAATCTATTCCATAATTTAAACGAGTTCCTGATTCCTAAAATTTACAAATAATGAATTCCCAACTCTTTAAGCAGGTACGTAACTACGGGAGGGCCCGGGTGGTCCACGGCCCAACTCATTGATTTTTTAAAGATATTTAGAATTTAAAACATGTAACAATAAATACAATTTGTGTGGATGTAAAACGTACATATTGCATAATGATCATTTGAAATTGTATGTGAGCTGTGAGCCTACTGCCAAAAATAAAATGGATAGTATGTCTGTCAGTGGAGAAAAAATTGAATTTTTCAAGCAACCGCCCCAATTCTGTAGCAATGTTTCTATATCTTAGCAACACTGCTATAGCAAGTAACCTATAATAATTGCCAACACTGAATAAAAAATGACACATTTGTTTCTATTGATTAGAAATTTCAACAATGTTGCTAAGATTTAAGATGTTTCTTACAGAATTGAGATGAATGTTGATTAATATGTAGCTAATTAATTTGGCGGATGATACCATACTGGATACTGGTCACGCCAGATTTTGGTACTATGGAATTGTAAGAAAAGTATCTGGACAAATAACAGATATAATTCCCTTTCTGATGAATTCACAAAACTGAAATTATTAACTTTCGAGCCTCACGTTGTAATATTTCGTTTTACAAAAATTAAACTATGTTTAATTAACGTTTACAACAAAATTTATATGGAATATAGTAAATTGATAATTCTTTATTACATTTATCAACATTGAAATAAAATTAAATGCTAAAAAATAAAAAATTGATTTTTGCTCTAGACAAGGAGGGATTAATATGACGAAAGGTTTGTATCTAAAACCAAAATTTGGAAATCGATTATAACATTTCAATAAAGATTGGTTTGATATTTTAAATTGTTGAATTATAGTATGTATTTATTTATATGGGCGCTGCTTTTTACACAATAATTCTGATGACAGTGCTTTATTGTATGTCAAAAGTAAAGGAGATAATGGGGTCATACCAAAAAGAAAAAATATTGATTTTTCTTTCATAAATGAAAAATTTACCTATTATTATGCATATATACATCAAAAATATTTAATATTATTATACTTTTCATTCATGATTTTCTTTATAAAGATTCTGAGTTTGGTTTTGTGACGTCACAGTTTTGTACACAAATACACGATAGTGAGGCACACCCGTACTCGTGCTTTTACTGTACACGAACTGATCTGTCACTTTTCACTTTTTTCTAACATAACCTTATATAATCAATATTCTGAAAGTAACGTCAAGTTATTTTTTTAAAAAAAGTTAGTCCAAATAACGAAATATGCTAAATAAAAATATAAATAAATACAATTTATGTTTGATTTAGATATTACAGTGGTTGTACAAAATTGTTCTGTGTCGTCCTACGAGAACAACTCGTTGAGACGTAAAAATAAAAATTTTGTTTGTATTCTTATGGCTCAAGATGTAAGGGAAAGGTGGTATAAGGCAATAAATACTCCAGAAGTTTTGAAGACTACGTTTGGTTTCAAGCGTGGTTTCAAAACACAATGACATAAACGTCAAAAGTAGTTCCATTTTTGCTTGGTAGATGTCACTACTGCCGCAAAACTGTTACGTCATTCGAAATTTTATATAAAATTTAAAAAGTTATTACTGTAAAACTAGAAACTTTTGTGTCATAAAATATATATTTTCGTAAGTAGTTTAAATGTACTTTCAGAAAAAAATAAATAAATTGGAAAATGTGGTATGACCCCATTTTTGTACCGCACATTTAAAATTAGTTATAGTTTCCTTTTGCTAAGCATTACACAAATTGATATGCTAGCAGCAGAATATCATTTACTTCCCAACACAATAACTTTGTACGAAAATTAATGTAAAATTGAAATAAAAACTATAATGGCTCTACAATAGTAGGACCATTATCTATAGTTTTTATAATATATTTATGAATTATATTTTTCGGGAAAGTGCAATATCTATTTTCAAATTTTAGTTGTTAATAAGTAATTTATTTTTACTGTAATACTGTTTTTATGATATAAGTATGGCCCACTTAGATTTTTCATTGGCCCACCTTTAGCCCACCCAGAAAATAATTCTAGTTACGTCCCGGTCTTTAAGTATGTTCATTACGATCCGGTATGTCTTGTTAAATTGTCTTATAACTGGCACGAAAATTTTCGCATGGAATATTGTCAAATGTGTAATAATTACATCTTGTGCTATATTATTTCTTTTAACAAATAATTACGTTATCGAGCAATTCACCAGATATGACAATATCAAGTTAAATATTATAGTATGCGCATGATGACTATGCACATGTTATTGTCCATCCTCATTTTGGTACAGAATGTTACAGAAACAAATGTCCGATTTCTTAAACACTTGCTAAATCTCATATTAATTAACATATGTTTAAAAATAGCAAATTCTTAAATTTTTACAGTTTCACAAAATTAACATTCTGTTTTTAACAATTTGTTAGTTAACATAAGTGTTAAATTATTTATAGGGAATTATGATTTATGTTGGTATTATTTTTTTGTTTTCTTATAAAAACCGCTCTGTGAATCGTCAAAATCTATTGTGATACGCAGTGGTACAGAAGAATACAGATGCAAGAAAGACAAGGTTATTTTAAATTGTGAATTTACATATTACAGGTATGTAAGTATTTCATTGACTATTTCACTCATAAATATATAAACTAATCCAAATTCAGGATTCTACCTAGTTACCAAGTTTCACTTCGACAAAACACTGACACAAAAAATTTTTCGCATCCTGTAAGCCAATAAGATGTCGTATTTTTACAAGTAAGTGCGTTTTGATAAGCGAATTTTTTTTGACGTTTTAGAAACATATTGCTTACATACCTGTCAAAGTCTGTATATTTTCAGTGTTATCAGTTTATATTAAAATCGAGTCGATTCGGACAAGAATCTATTTAAAACGTTGAAAAAGCAAACTGAAACATAATACCTCTAAACAATAAAAATTACAAGATTTTTGTCAAGAAAAAAATTACGTAAATGATTCCCTGATTTTTATTTTGGAAATAGTCATCCGAATACCATTCGTGGTTAAATTTTATCCTGGAAAAATTTTCCGATTGCTTTACTCGAGCCTGTTGCCAATTTATCTCGTAACATTGATCAAAAATCACTCGTTTGACAACTCGTGATTTGTCACTCAATAAATTGCTAGGCAACCGGCTCTCGTAGTAATCTGAAAATTTTTCCGGCAAAAATTTACCACTTATGATATTATATATGATAAAATGTGTGACCAATAGAGCATGCGCTATGTATTTAATTCAGGAATTATTTTTAAATGGTGACATTGAAGAAAATATGCTCAAAAGTAGAGGACATAACTATACGGAAAGAGAAAAACAAGAATTAATTAGCATCGTTCAAAAATATAATTGAGAATAAAAGAACATACGGTATTAGTATTAAAGAAAAACAAGAATGCTAAAGAAAAATAACAGAAGAGTACAACAGCAGAATAGAACGGTCAAGAGCAACAGAAAATTTGAAGGATATGCAACTCTCTTTTATAGTAATTCCGCGTTAAAACTGTATCAGCTGTAATAAAAGAACGATCTTTTCTTCTTACATTTGTATTCTGTTTTATAGATTCTCTTTGCGTTTCATGAATTTCATCTGTCAAATCTGGTCGGAGACGATCTAGAATAGTTTTTAGGTGACGTTTCATCGAAAATACAGCAGGACTCTTTCCTGTGGTGCAGTTGAGAAACATGTTGCGTAAGAAGGTATCGCACAATTTCTAAACTGAGATTTCCATTATCCATCTTTTTAATTGCATTCTTGTCGGTTTGTACCATTCTTTCTGTCTGTTCATTTGAAAAAATGTGATTAGAAGCATATTCATTGGACTGATAGGATGATTTCTGTTAGTAAAAGAAATCAAATTGTCGCCAATATGGTCAAATGTTATTCTAACAGTTTCCTTGGTAAATATGTATTTGATTTTAAATTCCGTATCAGTATAAATTTCAAATTGAGTTGCATGAATGCCTCGGTATACGTATCCAGACAATAGCATTTTCAAAAAATTCTTCTTCTGAGTCCGAATCAGATAAAATTAAGTGTTTATTCTACAAATTTTAATTACAGTTGAAAGTGTACTATAAATTGCATCTAACATAATATGGAAATTAGTATATTCACAATGTAATTATCAATATTACACAAATGAAATTATAAAACTTTCAACTAACCAAATATTCGTAATAACATTTGTGACAAATTTATCAAATGTCAAATTTAGCAAAATTTAGTAGTACCTCTAAATTAACGTAAGATTTAACATGTTGTTAAATTTAACACCCGTTGGTGAAACAATATTTGGTATTTAACAAAGTGCTAAATCATTTCACATATGCCCGGTTTCATAAACACTTGCTAAATTTCATGTTAGTTAACACATGTGTAGAAATAGCAAATTGTTAAATTTTGACAGTGTTTCACAAAATTAACATTCTATTTTTAAAAATTTGTCAGTTAACATAAATGTTAAATTATTCATAGGGAATTATGATTTATGTTGGTATTATTAAACTAATATAACAGGTATATATTCTTTTGCTGGTATAAAACTGCTCAGTGAAACATCAAAATCGATCTTGATACACAGTGGTATAGAAGAATACAGATGCAAGAAAGTATAGGCGGTGTGCACAAAAGTAGTCAGCGCTGACAGCGGACAAAAATGACAAAATTGGTTACTCATTGAAACATAACAATGTTATGTTTTATGTCAGAATAATTTTGCAATTTCTATTTTATAAAATATTTGCAATGAATGCGAATGATAAGACGGTAAATATTATGTGATGCAGTGGTGGATCTAATAATTCTTACAAAATTACCGATTGAAGTATCAAATTTCATAAATTTCCTAGAAGATTATATAAGGAACATATATGTATAAGAAGGTATAAAGGATAAAATGGTTTACAGAAATCACACATATTATGAGAAAAATTATATTTTCTGCCACAGTATCTTCGCTGGTATTTTGACTTTTTTGATTGTCACAACAGATATATAGCATTTTAAATATTTTCTTTATTCATTTCAATATACTATGATGTATAATATTCATGCACAATAACAAAAACTCAAAATAAAATTGTAAATTGTATCACTTTCTCGAAATGTCAAAATTGATTCGGTAACCAAAAATGTCTATGTAGCCGTTAGAGGTGGACGCTCAAAATGTGCACATCGTCTATTAAGGAAATTTTTTAAATTGTGAATTTACATATTACCGATATGTAAGTATTTCAATGATATAATGTGTAATTAATATGGCATAGCATATGTATTTGATTCAGAAATTACTTTTAAAATAGTGGCATTGAAGAAAATATGCCGAAAAATAGAGAACATAATTATATTGAAAGAGAAAAACAAGAATCAAATAGCATCGTTCAAAAATATAAAAATATAATTGAGAATAAAAGAACAGTTGGTATTATTATTAAAGAAAAACAAAAATGCTGGAGAAAAATTATAGAAGAGTACAACTGCAAAATAGAACGGTTAAGAGTAACAGAAAATTTGAAGGGTTAGCAACTCTCGAAGTTGATCGATGCCATCGTCGGTGACGATTTTGTAAGATAGTGGGCCACTTGGAACTTCGATTGTAATTCCGCGCTAAAACTGTATCAGCTGTAATAAAAGAACGATCTTTTCTTCGTACATTTGTATTCTTTTTCTGTTTTACAAATTCTCTTTGATCTAGAATAGTTTTCTGGTTCCATTTGTACCATTCTTTCTGCCTGGCCATTTGAAGAAGTGTGATTAGAAGCATATTCATTGGACTGATAGGATGATTTCTGTTAGTAAAACTAATCAAATTATCGCTAATATGGTCTAATAATATTCTAACAGTTTTCGTGAAAAATCTGTATCTGATTTTAAATTCCGTATCATTATAAATTTCAAACGGATTTGTATGATTTCTAAAATGCCTTGGTCTACGTATCTAGACAATAGCATTTTCAGAAAATTCTTCTTCTGAGTCCGAAACAAATGTCAAATTTAGCAATGAGTTAAAAATTTAGAAGCACCTCGAAGCTACTTTTAAATTAATATAAGATTTAACATGCTGTTATATTTAACATACGTTGGTGAAACAACATTTGGTATTTAGCAAAGTGCTAAATCATTTAACAAAGTGTTAAAATTTAGCAAATGTTTATGAAACCGGGCATATTACTCGTATACTAATGTTTTCAAACCGTACCATATAACTTAACGTCATATTTAAATCTGCAAAATCTAGATTAATGTTCCAAGAATTCGCTAAGAAGAAAAAAGTTGTAATTATATATATATATGAAATACATAATTATCGGAGAATAGTGAAGGAGTTCTGGTATAAACAAATCTATATTATTATAGAAACATCTATGTAAACATAGCGGGAGGCATGGGCTTGGAAGTACCCTGTAAACGAGCTATGTCCAAGTGAAATTACTCCCAGCGGGTGCCAAGGTGTCCACAGAGATTTTAGATTAGATTTCGCAGATGATAATAACACTCAGCTCTAAGTTCAGAATACATAAGGGTCATTTTCGCTCGGGTTGGAACTAATCTACGATTTTAACCGTAATCTTACTGTGCGAGGATTTTGAAATTTCTCTCCCGGATTTAAAGGTATTTTGACACTAGGCTGGTAATACTTTGAGGGGGAGGCGATGCCAATTTGTTTTTCTATAGTTTCACGAAGGGACGAATATTTTTATGTAGCACTATGTTACAACGCATATGTATCTCATTTATGTAATAAATACAACTGAAATAAATAAACTGTTAAAATTAATTAATTGTCACAAACTGAGATTGTAAATCGAATTGTTCTGATTATAATAAATTCATGAATAGTCATAAGTGTAATTATTCGCCGTTTAATTTCTTACGCGTCTCAAATTTAAAAATATATCTAATGTTCTTCAGATTTATTTCCTCAAGTAGGCTTAATATAAAATGAAGCATTTACGAAATGAGTGGTAGCATGAACAAGTGAATAAGTGTGATTAGCGAGGAGAGTCTAGCAGTGTTTTAACTTTGTCAATCTATTATAGATTATTTTAGAAACAAATACTTCAAATAGCAGTTATAGAAAAATTAATTGTACGAAACTTTTATTTGAAGTATTTTTTTCTAACATAATCCATAATCGATTGAAAGAATTAAATTCTGCTAATCATCTCCTCGCTAATCACTCTTAATCGCTTGTTCATGCTACCAAATATAGATACATTTAATTTTATTAGTTTCCTAATACTGGTTGTCTCGTCTTTGATGTTTATTAAAGATATCTCAGGTAATATTTTCGCCAGATCCAACATGTTTTCATAGTAAAATTTTTGAGACAAATTTCACTGTCCTCAGAGTTGTTTTCTACCGTCTTTTGTTTTCAGCTAAGTCTAAAACTTGTTTTTCATTCCATTTGAATATATATATATATATATACAGGGTGTTAATTAAAAAGCGGGCCATAGGCGTTTAACATGGAAAATCAGTTTTTCCTTACGCAAAACTTCCCATTTAATTTTAAATAAAAATGTTTCAAATAAGTGTTGTAGAGAATTAAATTCTACACCAACATCACTAAACAGATTTTATTTTGCATGTTTAGTAACGTGGAAAATCCAATTTGAAATTTTATAAATATTGCTCATTCGGAGTGATAGCCATGAAATTTAAACGAAATTACAAAGAAATGCATATCGTTTGAATTGTCAGAATTTCGATTTTGCAGATTACAAAATAAAAATAAATAAAATCTAAGCAATAATTTAGATGTAGATTATAAAAACAAAATAGTTTGAAGGAGTTAAATTATCAGTAATTTTTATTTGAAAACCTAATTTCTGACAGTTCAAATGATATGCATTTCTTTGTAATTTTGTTTAAATTCCATGGCTATCACTACAAATGAGCAATATTTATAGAATTTCAATTCGGATTTTACAGGTTACTAAACATGCAAAATAAAATCTGTTTAGTGACGCTAGTGTATAATTTTATTATCTACAACTTTTATTTGAAACACTTTTGTCTAAAATTAATTGGGAACTTTTGCGCAAGGAAAAACTGATTTCCCATGTTAAACGCCTATGGCCCGCTTTTTAATTAACACCCTGTATATATATATATATATATATATATATATATATATATATATATATATATATATATATATATATGTATATACCATAAAAAAACCTTGTAAATGATACACCCAGTTCATAGAAAAGTATTATTTAATTTCTTACACTTCGGGGACAATTAAATTGTAAAATTAATAGCAGGTACTTCATTTTTGATTGAAAAAATAGGGAAAAATAGCTATTTTCTTTGTTATTAATTTTTAGACCTATATAGTTTCAAATAAATTATAAAGTTGGAGTCAAACTTAAATGCCACTTTTTGGTGTGAAAAGGTACTGAATTCTACATCCGGTTTCGCCGGAAGCGAAATTATCATTCATTTTTTAACTGGAATATAAATATATTTGTGTTTATAAAATTCATTATTGTTTTTGATTAATTTGAACTAACTAAAATTTTAAAAAAGAGTAAAATTAAACGGATTTATACGAATAACCCTTTGACCTTCCAATATAATCAAAAACAAAAGCTACGTTAAGCGGTTAGGTGATCGTCAAAATATTTCCTCAAACAAAGAAGGCACAAATGGCAAACTGATAATACAGAGTGATCACAACTTTCCTTAATGACATCAAAACTAGATTTCTAGGAAAAAAAGTTTAGTATCTATGGGCTTGCGAGTTTGTATTATAAATCATTTTTATTTTAATAATTTTAATGTTCTTGAAATTGCTACATACGCATATACCCATTCATTATTATCGAAAATACGCTTCGACAATAAACTTGTGTTCGTCCATTAAATGCATTTCGCGTCGCGTGATAACTTAAGCTAAAAAAGATTCACTGATTAATCTATTAAAATTATTTTTGTAACTCACCAAGCAAATAACGAAAAACACTAATAAGAGTATTGAAAAAACTGTTGTCGATAATGTAATTATGAAACGCAAGAAATATAGACGGTAAAATGAAACAAAGATCGTAACAGATATTTGAAAACATATTTGACAGGCCGACAGAACAATACACGCCTATGAATTGCATGTAACTTCTAATACTTGTTTTCGCGGACTAAAATATTGAGAACTACTCAGGTCACGTGACTCTCAGATGGTTTTGATCACTCTGTACATTCAGATATCACAATTTTATAACATTTTAACTGGGTTACTTTTGTATGAAAATGCAAATATTTGGCATCACCGTAAAGCTAATTTAAAGTTTGTACTTTCCGAAAATATAATATTTATGTACATGAACCTTTCCATGTATTAGAAATTAGATCAACAATCAAACCAAAAAGTGGCATTTATGTCGCCCCCAACTTTACTATTTAAACTATAGTTTAAAAATTATTAATAAAGAGAACAGACTTCTTCGTTATTTTTCTTTACCTATGTACCTATAATAGGTAATATATTTTTGAAGTAGGTACGAACCATGCATAATGTTGGGCTAAAAGTATAGTAAATTAAAAGTAATTATACAGGAATATTGAAAAATGATATGACAGCAGAAAATAAAAGTTAAATTGAAAACAATTTTTTTAATTAATTAATGCTGCTGTTGCAAATGAAATAATAATCTCACATTTCAACAATATGAATAAATTGTGCTTTAATTAAATATGTGATTTTACAGATTACAGATTTGTTGGGAAAATCTATAACGAGCAAATGAAAAATTTTAATTAAAAGAACTTTATTATTTCATTTTTAATCAACATGATTACGGACTTATTTATTTAATAGGGAAGCGTAATACATTTTTAAAACAAAAATATTTCAATATTATAATAACAAGAAAAGTTGCAAATAATTCATATTTATTTCTGGTTTACCATTTATATCACAAATATAAAGTTAGTACATAATGGCCAGTTGCATGAAACGTTGTTAGATCATCTAACAACGTTTCATGCAACTTGTACATTGTATCCATGGATACGTATCAAAAATAAATTAAAAAATAAGTGGCCTATTCATAGAAATACAGTCATAAAGGTTGCTATGCATATAAAGATTGTTGTCATAAAGACATTTGTAACAATCTTTATGAATTTTTCAATTCAGAACCTACGTCGATATTATTAACAATCTTTACAAAATAATACTTGTGAATGAACCAGATTATTTGACAACAGCTAACTTCATTATACATATATGAACCTAATCTAACCTTAATCTTATCTGTCAACGCTTTAATTTTTTTTAATAATGAATTGCTAATTATATTTAGTACGCAAACGTTTTCCCAAAACAACTAAAGAACAACATGATATTTATGTCATATTTGGAAACGTCTACATTATTTAGAACAGCTTTGTTAATTCCTGCAAATGACCTCAACGTGCTTGAAAATTTATGTGAAAATTTATTTTTTTTATTTTGACTGAAAATGTAAGAGAAACATCATACATCAGAAAGAGTTTTCAAGAATACCACAGAATGTCAAAAGTAACTTTCTTCCACCTGTCACATGTCAAATAACAACGTGATAACAACCATAAATACATAGTTTTAGCAATCGTTATGATAAAGACTGTCAAAACGCTTAACAATTGTTGACAGTAACCACTTTCAGTACTGAGAATACCAAATTCGATTTTAACAATCTTTATAGTACATAACAACCATAAAGACCATAACGACTACACAAATTTGGAGTTCTGAATAGGCCCCCAAGTCTTGCCAAAGTTAACAACGGGTGGTATTAATAAAAATAAGTAAATACTTATAAGTATGTACTTATAAGTACTAGCATTTACTTATCAGTATCAGCAAGAAGTAAAAGTAAATACTAATTTTCATATCAATAACCAGATGCTGATACTTACAGTAAATACTTACTTACTTATAAGTAAGTACTTACATATGAAATTCAGAAGTAAAGCCGTGTATTTGTAAAAAAATTAAATTTTGACATTTGTTGACAGTTCATTTTTGTATTTATTTTTTGGAAGTTGACAAACTAATCTGAAATTCAGTTCTATATCAATTTTTGAAATTTTAAAAATGTTTAGTTTTAAAAGCAGCGACATGGACTAAAATATTAATGAAAAAAGTGTTATCTTCACGGTCTTCACCAACACCAATTTGAAAACCTTATGTAATATAACTTTTCGGCTTTTTCAAATAAGGACCCGCAGTTATAATTTTTTTAGATGTTTATTTATCAAGGCCGGAACAGTGTCGTATTATCGCAGGGGGCGCAAAAATCGTACGTACACAGGGTATCAGGGTGCAAAATTATAAATGGTCAAGAGGAGCTAAAAAAAAAAACAACGCAGCAAACGGCGCATGGGCTTGTGACGCAAACAAGGTTTATTCGTCACTGGTCGGCAACATATCTTAAAAATAATTTCATTTAATAAATGAACACAGAGCACCATCTCTGGATTCATTGTTGACGCCAAGAAAAAGTTCTGTTAGCCATTCCACACTTTCGGGTGTAAAGCGATATAATTTGGCAAAATTTTGTTCACTGGGATTTTCCCTACGCATTTTATAATTTTTACGGACTCATACGGCGTAGAACATGTTTTTTTAAATTAATATAATCTTTTAAATTTTTGTTCGGTCCCCCAAGCATGATAAATATCATAGATACTTATAAATTTATAAGTAAATACTTAATTCTATAAGAATCAATTCCATTTTATTAATACAGTTTTAAGTAATTACTTATTTTGATTATAAGTATAAGCCCATACTTTTGTCAAATAAGTATTTTCTTATAGCATTAGCTTTTACTGACACTATTAATACGGATATAAGTACTTACTTAAAAAACTGTCAGTATAAGCATTTACTTATTTTTATTAATACCACCCAACATGATTAAAGTTAACAATGTTTTATGCAATTGGGCTATACATATACAGATGGCCTATTTTATAATTTTTCGCCTAAAAATTCATGAATAAGCAACTCACTTTACTTTTCATAAGTGACTTGGTTAATAATTTTTTTTTACTTTACCTACCCTGATTTCGATTTAAATACTAATAATTTACACGAAATGGCTTGTGAAACGTATTTTGTTTTGTCTATTCTTAAATTTCAGGCGGGATCCGATAAAATGGGCACTCTGTATTTCATCCTAAAACTTAGAACGACAAATTCTAAAATATCTGAATTTACGTTTCTTATAAAAACAAACAAAATATATTATACTTGAAAGTCTAATACTTAAATAAATTTAAAAAATTCTATTGAGCCTCATGAAATTTTTAAAAATTTATTGTTATATAAACTTGATACAAGTCTTATAATAAGATTTGTACAGGTCCGTTTGTCCATATATTCTAAAAATCTCAGATGGCGATAATTTTCAAATTATGCAGGCACCTGAAAAATTGTTTTGCCTATAAATTTCCACTGGTACAAATAAATATTTTGCCGTTCTTATAAGTTTCCGTTGTACAAATATTGGCATATAAAATTAGTAGAATAGAAAATTTTGTTATATTCTACCAATTAATTTTTGTATGAGATTATGTATATATAAAAAAAAATTCAAAGAAATTATAAATACGTTCAGTAATATTTATGATACATTGGCAAAAATAACAGATAAAGCTATTTATACCTACCCATGAAATTTTTTTAAGAACTTCAAATAAAGAATTATATTTATTTGATACAATAGGCTTACACTGGGCATACACGGGTTATTTATTCACAAATTTTAAATATAGGCCTACAAATTTTTGCTATCAGTACTTATTGAAAACATTTGTTAATAGAATTTTTTAAAATATATTAATAACATTTGCTACTTTTTCCATTAACATTTTGATACAATTGTTGCAAACTTTGTTGACAGAAATTTGGGATCGATATTAAGGCGATCTAGATCAAGAGAGGTAGATAGATAACAAATGTTCCTTACAAGTTCTTTTGGATGGTAAGCATTCTATTAGTAGATAACTTTCCTGCTGAATTGAATAAGCTGGTAATAATGACTATGTTTACACGTATAGCAAAAAAGTACTTTGACTTGACTTTGACTTTCAAAAGGCGACTTTTGTCGTTGTGTAAACACTCTCGCCTATTACTTTTCTTCCTAAAGTCAAGTCCAAAATAAAATAGACTTGACTCATATAAATGACTTTTAAAAAGTCGTGTGAACCAACGAACGAAACATACTTTACTTTACTAACAGTGACATCTAGTTTTCATCCACAAATTCCTAGTAATTGGATATTTAATTACACAATTTTGTGTTTTATATCTGAATATAAAATTTTCTCGAATTTTAAAATATTTTATGCGATTATTTTTTAATCTATTTCGCATCCAATATTGTGGCTGCATTCTTATATTATTTAAAAATATCGCGCTTAAATTTAGTAACTGTAGTCTACTATCCATTCTTTCTATAAATAATTTATTATTATATCACACCTATTATAACCAAACTTTACTTTGCTGTCAAAGTCAAAGTTGAGTGAAGGACAAGTAACAAACGTAAAATGAAGTAGATTTAACCTTATGTGTAAACGCACCATTAAATTGACTTTTCATAAGTCGCCTTTTGAAAGTCAAGTTAAAGTAAATTTTTCTCGTGCGTGTAAACATAGTCAATATTTTGAACAACAAAATTAGTTCCGCCACTTTTGCTTCATTACTATAAAAATTTCATATTTTTAGGTTCATAGCGTTTAACATATCGAATAAAACTACGTTCCATACCTAATCAAATCACTTAAGTAACTTAGATATGTAATCATAATCATGTATTTCATACACAAAAATATACATATCAAAATAATAAATTCAGGATATAGGGACAAAAACATGTTAATTTTTATACCATAAGCGGGAGGTAAAAATCAATGCATCAATCACCATTTTTTTATTAACAAACACCCTTTTTGTACATCATACTCTTTTTAAGAGCAATAAAAACCACACCCCAATAAAATTTATTTGTAGCGTCAGTATTTTTTCCACCAGCAAACTTGCCTTGTAAACATGTAAAGTTTTCATAAACTTTTACTTCTTCCAATAGTCAATATATCTTGTGCGGTCAGAACCCAGGGTAGTTTACAACCCCTGGCTAGGCCCTGGGGTGTCCAGTTCGCAGTACAGGGCTATAAACTCATCCCCGCTCGGATTAGTTAAGGTTGTAATTAAAAAGTCAACTACTTGCTGTAAAACTCAGGTAAAGTTGTATTGTTCAGGAGAATTTGCGTTTTGACTTTTGGGTGATAAATATTGTTTGACGTTCACACTCGAACAGTTATATATCTGGAATTTGCGGGTGGTTTATTACGTACATATTTTAAATAGGTAAAGTGGAAATGTGTGTTTGTTTAGCATAAGTGGAAATAAAAAGACTGCACCACATTAATGGAGTGAATAAATTGATCGTATTTATTTATTCTGTAGAATTTTAATATACAAAGATGATTTTAATTTATCTTTGTATAAATATATTTATTTTAATTGCAATTTCATATTATTTAAGTGCAATACGCGAATAATAGATATATTATATGATTTATGCTGTCCCATCAATTGTTCCGATAGGTACTTAAAGAGTTATGGGGATGTATTCTGTAAAAAAAATGTTAATTTTAACATGCCTTTCAAAAATTACATTTTAACATGACTGCTAACAATAAATTCATTTTTTGGTATTCTCTACGCGAAAATTTGACACTGCTGTTAATATCGTAAATTTTAACATATCTGTTAAACACCAGAATGAAGTGATCAACAAGACAGAAAAAAAGGCACGTCTTTGCTAAAGTAATGTAGTTAGTAACCAAGGTAACCAAATAAATAAACATGATAATAAGAGTGAACAACTATCAGTTTATTAGTCACTTTGAATTTTAGAAAACTAATCTGTCATTTTGAAATTTTAGAAAAACGAATAGAAATAATGCTTCGGAAAATAAATAAAAATCTGCTGCATTATCATGTCTCATTTTTAGATTCCATATTAAAAATCAATTACCTTGAAATTGTAAATAATTAAGTTATCATTAGGTATGTAAAATTTCTTCTTCTTGATCCTCAGAATTAATAATCCAAAATGTTAAGTTACGTTGGTTTGACGAACAAGACAGGAATAAGCAATTTTAACTGAATTTAATACCTACATTATAATAAAGAACTATGTTTTACGATACATCTAAATCGTGCACTTGGTATACTATTCAAAGTTCAGTCTTTCTCGAATTATGTTAATTAAATATTCCTACTGGCAACCCGCTGTGATACACAAAGACATACGATGGAATGGGTGACCGAAATTAAATAAAATACTTCGTAAAACAGTATCTTTTATTAAATAACACCTAGATATTTTTTATATTCATCCATGGTATTTTTCTTCCGTTTTCTATTTCATTTTCATTAATTAGAAGTGCAACGTATTCAAATGCTGTGATAATTTTATTGTATACACAGATGTTAAAATTTTAAAGGCATCGGTTTGAATGACGTTATAATATACAGTTTTAACACCTAATTTTAACACGGGTGTTAAAATTTTAACAGAATTAATAGTTACAGAATAGAAAATATATTTTAACAGCAAGTTTATTTTTAACATACTGTTTAAAATTAACAGATTCCTTACAGAATACACCCCATAAGACCATTAATTTAGAAAAATTAAAGTAGGTATAACAATTAACAATTTTTTTTCTGAAAAATTTACATTTCGAATGTTTTTTTAAATGTCTATTTTTGGTATTTTTATTAAGAAATAATAAGTAATTTGTAAAATAAATAGTCAGTATATATGAATATTTTGGTAAGTA
Organism: Harpalus rubripes; assembly: GCA_963082715.1. NCBI lineage: Eukaryota > Metazoa > Arthropoda > Insecta > Coleoptera > Carabidae > Harpalus > Harpalus rubripes. The sequence continues at coordinate 18,317,511 of OY720457.1, forward strand.
AATAATTGTCACTATAAAGTCGCATTTTGTCAGTAAAATTTTGTTTTTTCGGTCAATAACATTTAAATTTCTAGTCATATAAATAATAAAATTGCGGTAATATTCATGAATGGTATTTTGTAAAATATATGGGGAATATTTATATACAGGGTGTAAATGAAATAAGTGCATTAAATTTAACCAGTAATGTAACTCGACGAGAGCAACAATATTTCTTAATACCTTTTTTTTCTAGGTTAGATTTTGAGTTAAAATTCTTTAAAGATTTGCTACATATTTCGGTGCGCGCCCATAAAGAACAAATGGCTGCTGCCGTATTCAAGTAGGATACAAACAGCTCAAAAATTTTCGATTATCGGTTACACTTGCAGTCACAGTAATTAATAAACGAATCAACGGAAATAACATTTATTATTAATTAATTCGTAATGGTACAATTTTTAAAATAAAGAAATTTAAATTTTGGATAACAAAATTATAAAGATGTGTATTAAACCAGGCTTTAATCACCTCTGAATAGTGGAAGACAAGGAGGAACGAGGGGAGGAAAAGCAAAAGCATAGTTATTAGGTTATGAGATGATTATTTATCGACGACAAATCATAATAGTTTAAATACGTTGTTCAAAAAATGTAAGTACAAACTTTTGTCCATTTAAACGAGGTACATGAGTACCAATACTTAGTCGTCCATTTATTGTTCCCGCTCAAACATTTTTTTATGAAAATTTTTACAGCATTTTCGTCTGTTGAAATGTGTATTGTGTATAATATATATACCTTCCCAAGTAAATTCAGTTTCATTAATGAACATTATGAGCCATTCCCAAAATTGAAGTCTGCTGAAAACATTGATCTTTTTGCACATGATATGGATACAACTGTTGCTTTATTTAAAATTGTCATATGTGACACTTCGTATTGTGATAAAGATGTACAAGATTAACAAATGTGCGAATATTAGGAACAGTATTATTTGGAAACGCTCCGTCTAAATGCGTTGGCAACTTTATAATACTGTCTTTATATCAACCACAAATTTAAATGTAGTAAAGATACGAATAAATAAATAAACCATAGGTAAGTAATTACAATATCTATGTACTCGCTATTTGTAAACGTAAGCATTTTGATAGAATTTTACCTGATAAACAAGTTTATTACTAATGCCAAAATATAATTGCAACATCTGACAAAACTGTCAATTGCTAAAACAAAATTTTTCATGGCTATTGCTACTGCATTCAATTATTAGAAAAATACCTGGAACGACTCGTCAATTTACGAGGTGGTAAAAATGCTAAAAAAATATGCGATTTCGAGAAAAAGTTATTAAGAAATATTGTTGCTCTCGTCGAGTTACATTACTGGTTAAATTTAATGCACTTATTTCATTTACACCCTGTATATATATATATATATATATATATATATATATATATATATATATATATATATATATATATATAAATATTTTATTGATAGGTTATATAGGTCATGGCTAAGTAGGTTTAAATTAAGCTACATTTATAAAAACCAAGTATAACGGCTCCAGTTTCGCAGGATTAAGTTATACCTATGATAAACTCCAACGACTAGTTTTTAACCCAACAAGATGCAAAACACTTGAAAATTCAACCAATGGGAACAGTATTATACTGATAAAACTCGGTTACCCCGATAAATTTCCACTGCCAAGTAAATAAACTGTTGTTATTGTTTATAACAGTCAGTATGACAGTTAATTAATGTTTCAAGTTTAAAAATAAAATAATAATAATAATAATTAAATTGTTTCATTTTGCGTTGTTACTCATTCTTTTTACTTTTAAGCAAAATCACTCAAGCAAACTGACATTAGGTAAAACCACTCTTCCTTTGGAGTCGGGATTTACCATGCAATTTGCTTTCGTATTTGTTGCCAAGCAAGAAAAAAATTCGTGCAAAATAAAAATTTATTGATAAAACTAGGAAGTCTTGTGATATTACTTCTGATAATAAAAAGCAACCCAAATCAAAATATAAAATCAAAAGTATTTCACCAAAGTGTTTTACCAGAGCTAACACAGGGATGTCAAACGACCGCTAACAAAATCCCAAAACACCATAATTTAAAAAGGAAAGTGGAATGAAGTATGTTGAGAATTAATCCACTAGTTAGAGTAAGTAACAATGTTCGCTTTTAATTAAAATATATAAAATATTTGTTTTTATCTCAAGAATGATTAAATTTTCAGTAAATTTACGTTTACGTTTTTCTACTTAAAAATCCGTATAAAAATTATTTTTTTCTATTTCGGTGTTCTTAAGTTTCTATAAAAGCACTGTTTTTCACTGAAAACACGACGTTTAGAAAATCTATAAACGTACTGTTTTTGGCGCCTTTTGTATTCTAGAGGTGGTAGTCATGCTTTCATAACTGACAGATAACCTCAAAATGGTAAATTGTTTGTGTTAAAATATTATTTCTCATTGAGGATTTTTATCCTTTCTCTAGGTGATAGGACTAGAAAGAAAAGAAATTTATAGCTGTAGCTGTGTTAGTTAAGAAAGAATAAGAATCTGTGAAGTTAAAATTTCAAGATTTCAACTAAAAAATTATGAAACAAGAAACAATGCGCTCAGGTTTACTTTGTCAAAATAATTAAAACGGTAAGTTTTATTTATTACAATTTACATTTATGGTAATGCAATTTTGAATTGAATGTATTGTTATTCCATGCAGGTTATGAAATGTATGATGCACGTTACTTGAAAATGTTGACACTGTCTACTCAATTTGTGGCGGCTACTAGCAAACAAATATGAAAAGTTGACGTTTTAATCCATGATTTCCAGTTCCACGTTGTGCCATATATGTTTTGTATTAAAAAGTGTAAGAACAGCTGTTGCCGTTATCTGTGCAACTGAGCAGTAAGTGTTGACAAAATAGTGGAAAGTAATTAATAAATAATAAATTGTTCATAAAAGTATTTCATTATTTAAAGAGTTTTATTTATATGTTGTTTTCTCAATAAAAAGGCTCAATGGTCCACATAACGTCCTTCAATCCCATATTCAAGTTTTATTTATGATAGTAACCAACACGAACCACCGATATCTCAAATCAGGATGGTTCATTACTTAACCTTGGAGCTTATTGTATGTATTGGTTTTCCTCTTTCATAATTGTATAATGCTTGATACAATGTTTTAATGTAAACAATCAGACAACATCACAAGATACACAAACTGTCAAAATGTGAAATTTCAATTTTTAGCGGGAAGCGCTACCAACATAACTGATAAAAAAACACCATCCCATACTTTTGAGCCGTCCTTTTTTTAAAAAATCTAATTGTAAAATCATCTCAATAGAAAAAATAGTATAAAAAACATGTATCATAAGGCCCGTTGACGCACTCGTCCTTTGTAAAACTCGCCTGGCGGCTCGTTTTCCAAACTTGGACTCGTACGTTAACAGATTGCCTTATGATACTTGTGTTTTAATGTACTATAAAAACATCGAAAAAGATATATATATATATATATATATATATATATATATATATATATATATATATATATATATATATATATATATATATATATATATATATATATATATATATATATTCACTATAAACTGGCAAAGTGTCTGTTCAGGTTTAAAATCCATTCCGGAGAAAATATTTTTTATTTGGAACTCGTGCAACTATCTCAAAATAAAATCATATGCAAAACTAAGTTGTATAAAGTCCCAAAGTATGTTAAAAATTCCCCTCCGTGAAAAGTTTAATCCAGGTTTGATTCTTTTTGCAACATATTCACTTCTTGTTTTCTTGCTCCACGCCCTCCGCCTACGTCAGACAGAGGCAGGAAAAACTGTATCGGAAGAACAAAATACGCCCTGAATTATTCATGAGTTAACTTATGGTCCACAGTAGCCGAATCTCACTGATTTATTGCTCTCTTCTTATTAATTGGATCATGAATTTTGGAACAGATTCTTAGCTTTGCATAGGAATGTCGTCTTATCACGTGCTACCAACTACCGACTCTATCTCGGAATTAATTTATTTGAGTAATCCTAATGTAGTGAACAGTTTGAGAATGGCTGGAATTGAGTAGCTGTCACAGAAATCTAATTTAAATTTAATATATTTAATTGTGTGTTAAGCGGATCTTTTCTATATTTGATCCTGTTTAGATAGATGTCTGATCAGTTAGTTAAACTGATTTCAGATAGAATAGGAGATTTTTTATTGATTTACTTGATGGACAACGAAATAATAAAAAATATTTTTGCCGGACAATGAAGAGTTTATAGAATTAAATTATGATGAAATTCATTTTATGACTTTCCAATTGGAGAAGTAACTGCTTATATATCCTTATCTGAGTGTTGCATCTCATATTATCAAAGTAGCAGTTCCCAAGATGTTTTTTGTTCTTTATAGCTATTAACATACCTAGGAATGGTATGCATATCTTAACTGCCGCAGATGTCGGTTTGAAATTCGAGCTCGTAGAGCGAGGATTTTAAGATATCTAAGGCTTGTTATGGTTCATAACATCCGTGGTTTGTTCAATAGTTTATCGGTTTCAGAAAATGAAGACATTATTGATAAATATTATATTTTGAAATTTTCTAATGAATGCTACTTTCAGAATGCTATGGTTAACAGAACAATTATTTTGACATATGTCAATATGACAAATATTCAAATTATGTGCTTTATTCCTCATGTTTATTACTTTAGAATAAAGTAGACCGTATTTAGAACGATAAGCTAACATTATCTGTAGGTACTAATGAAGAGCATTATATTTTCATTTTATTTTATTTTCATTTTGTAGACTGTTGTTGACAAGTCAGTATGGTAATAATATTATCATACAGATACTGTTATTGCTTACTTACCAGCTTACTTTTCTGCATGTAAACAATGGAATAATATCCTGAAACCGGTAAATATATTTACTGCTTTCTTACTATATTCACCAGAGTTTTCAGAATATAAAACCCACTGAGTTTTGAAAGTAAATGCTCTTCGTTTCATGTACGAGTATAATGCTACCCTCTATTATTATTTAACCGTGTTCATAATGTTTATATTAAATCGTTTCTTGCTTAAATTATGAAAAAAAGATTATCAGACGTGATAAACAAGTTATGATATAAATTTAGGTATAATATATTAAATTACAGCGAGTACAATATGTGTGTAATAGTATTAAAGAAATGGCGCTCACTTTATCGGAATAAAATTTACTATAGCGTTTCTAAATATATTATTTGATCAATGCTTTTCAATCAATTTTTCATATATGTATTATTTATTATAACACAATAGAATACATAGAATTCAAATTATTTTCACACTTTTTTAACCTGAGGAGTAATTATTAATTTTTCTGACAATCCCTGAGTTTACATGCAGTTTTTAAACCGTTTTCAAAACGTTTTTAGTTTTGAAAACGCCATGTATACAGTGTCAAACACTTAAAATTCAGTTTCGATATTGCGCATGCGTACATAGCATAATGTTTCTGTCGCTGCGTGTTACTTCGTGGTACTAACCTGCAAATAATCTGACAGTTGTGTAGTTTTAGTGCGTTGCGTAATGGTACAAAGTAGGAAAAAATAATTGGAATAATAGCTAAACGAAGAATTTGGAGTGAAAAGGATTTATCACTTACATCGGCCAGGTGCGCATGCGCCGAAACTGTTTTCAAATCAATCTGTAAATTGAAAATTACATGTAAACAGTTTCGCGCAATTTTGACTGAAAACTGAAACCATTTTCAAAACTGCATGCAAACGTAGTATCTATTAGGCGAATCCCTTCTCTCGAAAATATCCTATCTTGACTTCGCCAATAGTACCAAACTGATTTTCTTTATTTCTTGATATATTTTAGAGGTACATTGTTATTTATAAAAAAAAGGTGCAGGTCACTAAATATAGATAAAATGTAATTTTTACAGATTTTATATACTTTAGAGACAATTTTTATACTCTTTCGAATAGAGATGCTCATTTTTTTATCACTGTTAAATTATGAATTATGTCAAATATGAAATTTATAAGTCAAAACCAATAGCTGTGATAATGAAAACAAACAAAAAAATATAAGTCTGGTATTATTAAACTTAACTTAAGGCGTCCATATAAAAACATTAAAATTAATTAGTATGCAGATTACATAAAATCTCAAAAATTAAATTAGGAAATTAGCAATAAATATAAGCGAAACTATTGCCTCTTTTACCTCCCGCTACCCTTGGTAAGGGAGGTATAGAGATCGTGCTAAAAATCGTATATCGAGATTTTGGTAAATGACCACGTGTTAAGGTCCCTAGAAACCAATTTTAACATTTTGTGTGTGTGTGTGTGTGTGTGTGTGTGTGTGTGCGTGCGTGCGTGAGTGCGTGCGTGTGCGTGTGCGTGTGCGTGTGCGTGTGCGTGCGCGTGCGCGTGCGTGTGCGCGTGCGCGTGCGTGTGTGTGTATGAGTGTGTGTGTGTGTGTATGTGTGTATGTGTGTGTGTAAATCCTGTTTACGCTCTAACTCGAATACTATTATTCAGAAAATTTTGAAACCTTGTATTTATACCTTATTCTAATATGGAAAGAAACCATTAGATTTTGATGCAAATCAAATAACCGGAAATGGCACTGTACTTCAAGCTCAAAATAGATTTTCTCCGAAAAATTCCTTCAAATGTTATTTTTTCAAGATTTATGTTATTATAAAAATTAATGATTATTAAATTTTCTATTGGTTTGCATTTACTTTTTCTATATATTTTATGGATAAATATATAAAATTATCTATAATTTAAATCACAAAGCCTGCGCTTTAAACAAACACAACTACTTGATTACACAGTTCATACCTCAAGTGTATGTTAACTGACAGATAAATGTCACTGTCAAAACCATTTCAAATTAATAATAGTAACGTTTTAAGAAGAATATAGTAAATAAAACCAGAGTTATATGGAATGGATTTTAATACAGTTTCTAGTATAACTAAATAGGTAAGTACGTATATTTAAATTATTGAAAATAGCGGGAGGTGTTGTGAAGGCCACATCAGATTTTTCTATTATATTTTGGATTTGTTTTAGTGTTTTTAACCTACATTTTCACCTATTACTAGTGACCTACGTATTTTTTTGCAAATAAAGATAAGTGCATCACTAAAATTTTATTTAAATTATCCGATTTCGTATCTTTTATATTACTTAAGATTCCAATGCAAAGCATGGTGTTTTTTAAACAAATTTTTAAAAAATAATTTTTACTATGCACTTCTTACCTGTTTTTGGTTCTGTGTTATACGAGGAGTATAGCAGTTGAATGTTCAAAATAATTTTTCACTTAGTAGATATCATTTAAAACGGAGTTTATTTCTATGTCATCTTTCAATATCCACCTACATTTATCACTTCATTTCTTTGTTTAAATCTCGTTACGTTTACAAGTATTGTTCTTGTTGTATCTGGCATCTTACAGCACCTGATGGCTGATGCTGATGTTGTACATACACCATCAGCATCTTCTGCGGCTAGCATCTCTGGCTCACCGCTGTTGTCTTGACACCGGAATGTGTTACGGTTTTGTAATCTCTGATCGGTTGTGACGTGAAACAAGCGACTGCCGACTGCTACTGTCTTACACACACCAGTCACCAGGGCCAGTGTGTGTGGTTCAGGTTTTTTATTCTTTGTTTGTTTGCTTATGTTATATGTTATGAGATGTATTTTGATATGGGTGTAAAGAATGTTGTGCGTATAATTAGGTAGTATAATACAGGATGAACGGCTGTTACAGACACAAAATATTTGTTAGAATTATGATTATGAATATGATGGAGACATGGATTAAACCAAGATAGTAGACATGTTTATAAATAATATTTTAAGTTTTGATTCTAATCGCATATTTAAACAAGCATTAAATACCCATATAGACCAGTTATACACCCGCGTTTTTATAATAAAAGCGCGCTATTAGGACCAACAGAATCTGCTGGCGGTGCTGTAAGCGCAACCTGTCATAGTGCTCAGTAGAACCTGCCAGCGGGTTTACAGTTCCAATAAATCGATTAATTTACCTTAGAAGCATTAAGAATTTACACTTAACGACACGATGATTTTTTTTTGTTGAAAGTAGGGCTACCAACTTCATAATATTATCTTATAAGTTTTTGTCGATTTATCGTTAAGTGTAAATACAGCCATCAAATATGTTTACATTTCGAATAAATGCTTTCTGATACACAAAAATTAAACTCAATACGATTTTTTAAGTTAACTTAAGTAAACGGAACAAAACTTCAACATAACTTGAAGGTTTGGAATGAGAAATTAAAAGAATAAGATATGAAAATTAATGTGAAGGAAACTAAAGTGATGTAACATTTTAAAAGAAATATGTCCGGTTGCAGAAACGTTCATCAACACTTTGTTTAATTACCGGACCATCAAAATAAACAAATTCGAATCAGTTTCCTTGTTCTTATGATACTTAAATCATTGTTGTCAAAAAATCGCGTTGCATTCGTTTGTTGATAATCCGTTAATTAAACAAAGCTTTGATGAAGGTTTCTGCAACCGAGAAAACTGCTAACATAAAAATCGAAAATGAATAAAAGGACAGGAGCAAAAATTAGAATAATTAGGAGTATTACTAAGTAGCAATAGGATACAAAACGAAAATATAAACCACAGAATAGAAAAAGCAGTGAAAATAGTCAACAAGATACAATACAATATACCAAGCAATATTAATCTATAGTAGTGTATCATGGGTTATATCAAGCAGAATAAAAAGTACTTAACAACAGTCAAAGGTGTCATAAATTTACACAGATATAAGAAAGGGTAAAACTAAGAAAGAAACAGATCCTACATTTTATAGAGGAAAGAAAACTGAACTGGAGGGTCTTCTTATTACTATTATTTTCGTATGGCATAATTTACAGAACACGTTTATATAGGTACATGTACCAATAATGTATATTATTATTCCTTGGAATGGCATTTGATTCCTATGCCTATTTCAGGTGCTGATCGTTCTTGGAAGAACCATTTGGATCTCTATGTCGTTCCATACCGTACCGTATTTTCAAAACATGGACGACAGGAGACCTGCGAAGTACGAAGGACGTTTGGGCAGCCAAAACAAAATAAACGACAGGACGAGGAAGCTCAAGAGAACATTAAGAAGAACCATGGGAAAGACGCTACCAAAGAAAGAAACTACAGTAGAAAAAGTTTTATTAATGTTGCTGGATGACTAGGAATATGCCAGTTGTCAATGTGGTTACAAGTGGAATCAAAAGGTATTCATATATTTTAGTTTTACATGTTTCTACATATATATATATATATATATATATATATATATATATATATATATATATATATATATATATATATTTGTTTTCGCTGCGTATGACAAAATCGCTTCATGCACAGCTAGTAGATCCTCATTTTGCTCTATGTTGACATACAGGGTGTCTCAATAAGCTTCCTCACTATTAGTAACTTTTTTATTTGAAGGATACGAGTTTGGTTAAATTAGCAAAATTGTGCCATTTTGAATTACAAAACTACTGATATCAGCAAACATAAATTTATATCAGCCGTTCTCAAAATATGGGACCTACTTTTTTTATTTGCTTATTCGCTAGAGAATTTAATTCTGAATTCAAAATATTTTATACCCTCGCATAACGATATTTTTGAGAAAAATCCATATTTAAATACGTGTATAAAAAGAATGCCAAGTATGGAAAAAAGAATTCATGTTATTTTTTTACGTAGAATTAGAATGCCATGAATGAAATAAATGAGCATTTTGTATGTGTTGACATTTAATAAAAAAAGTATGATCAAGTGACAAAACAAAATATTCACTAATAACATTCATGGCATTCTAATTCTATGTCAAAAAAGTAACATGAATTCATTTTTACCTCGCGCTAAGAGAGGTATTGAATTCATGCTAAAAATCGCATATCCAGATTTTGTAAATAAGCACGTTTTAAGGTCCCTAGAATCCGATTATAACATTTTTACGATGATGTCTGCGTGTGTGTGTGTGTGTGTGTGTGTGTTTGTGTGGATTTGTGTGTGTATGTGTGTGTGGATGTTGGATCCACGTTTTCTCAAATACTATAAGACTAAAGATATTTTTAACTACGGATTCCTCAATCTAACAATAATGGGAAGAGTTGCTTAAGTTTTGGTAACAATTGAACAACCGGAAGTAGTAGTTACAAGAAAAAAATCAACTAAATATTATTTATCGAAAATTTATGTAAATACTTATATTAAAGAACGTTAAATTCTTTATTCGATAAATATAAATTCATTATTATAATATCTTCTATAGATTTAGAGATAAAGAAATGCATATAAAATAATTTTATGTAAAAAATCTCAGATCAAACTACTTCAAGGCAAGAAATTCAAATGTTTGTAATTAACACATAAATGTCACTGTCAAAAATATTTGTATGCCACTGTCAAAAATATTTGTACATCATTATGAAGATTATGAAAATAAAAAAAGTCAACAACGCAAAAGAATATACGTAAAAAAGAATATAAAAGGAATTTGCGAAAAAATGACGAATATAAAGAAAAAGAAAAGGAAAAGAAAATTTCAGGATATTGAATATAAAGAAAATGTATGTATTGTAAATAATTTATATTAAAATATCCTATAGATTTTGCAAATATACGTAAGAATTATTTTGTAGTGAAACATGAATATATGTATTTGTATTTAAAAATATTTTTATGCGTACAACCAGGTAAAATATCTGGCGAGAGGTTATGTGCTGGCCACATTAGATTTTTTCCATTCGTGGTTCACTTATTGTAGTCATATTTTAATCAAATTAATATAAAATTTACTATGGATTTTTTTTAAAAAATGTGATGGTATGAAGCGATTATATAGAATTCAGAATTAAATTCTCTAGCGAATAAGCAAATAAAAATATATGTCCCTATTTAAAATAAAAAAGTTAGGTCCTATATTTTGAGAACGGCTGATATAAATTTATGTTTTGTAATTCAAAATGACATTATTTTGCTCATTTAACCAAAATCGTGTATTTTCAAATAAAAAAGTTACCAATAGTGAGCAAGCTTATTGACACACCCTGTATACTCAATTATTTTTTCATATGACGTCTCTTAGGCTTCCGGATATATTTGTTGCTTTCATGGAATTTGACATTTGTGATCAACGGTAATTTTAGTTTAACTTCAACAGTTATTCGATTAAATATTTTATCATCAGTCATCAGTTTGCATCAAATCTTTAAAAAAATTAATGAAGATTAAAAGAAAATAAGTATTAATGTAATTAATATATATTTGATTTAATAATAATGAGTAATTTATGGTTGATTTTGTAACTCGCTTTTAAGATCAAATACGGCTATAAGTATAATTAAGCTAATTAAAATAAGAGAAACATTGAAATATATTTATCTCCACTCTAAATATGCTTTTAGGAGTGCAGTCGATTACACGCACCATTGAAAGCACCTTGGTACGATTTGGGCAGCCTAGATTTTAGTTCAACTTATGTCAGTACATCTGCATCAAGACTAGGTCACTTGTATTTTTACCAAAACATTAGAGAAAAAAGATATAAAAAATTGAAAAAAATCATTGTTCCTTGTGATGTGAATGATAGAAAGATGGATTAATGAAAAATAATGATTCTACATTTATCAAAATTAAATCTTCTTCAACATGAACGAGTATAAATATAATATAAAAATGAGAATAAACAAAAAAAAATTCTCTGATCATACACATTAAATTTAGTTACTAGGTGTACTCTCCACGCCAGCAATGAGTGCCCGTGAGGTGGCGCCTGGTAAACGCCCACACGGTACAAATATATCATCATCATTACCGAAATCTGCGTACAAAGCAGATAGGCACACCCAGCAATGGATAATATGCCGTGATGATATATTTATATTTATTTATTTTATGTTTTCACTATTTTTACGTTATCAAATTATTTATTTTCATATTAAATTGAAATATTTTTTATTTTTATAACATAACTCTATGATAAAATCATGACTGGTTATACATGTACCTTCTAGAAACAAATTATTATATGTAAATTTATTATTTTTTTTTTTAATAAAACAAACTTGTGGTCATTACAATCATTATCTCGAATGACGTGAGTTCTCATTAGGGCAACGGGCAACATTAGGAAATGTTAAAGAGCTGATAATCCAAGAAGTAGAGGGTGATAACGGGGCGCGAAACAAATCTCGTCATCTGTGCACGCGTGACGCGTGACGCTGCGTGACAAGACGTGACGTGCGTGCGATCGTCACGCGATGCCATGCCCGTAATTACAGTTCAAATCCACTAGCCGCACTATTCATTTAAGGAGCTGAGGCTGGGAATTTGGTGTCTTAAGAAGATGACGGATAAGACAGAAAAATAGTTTTAAATATAATAAACATGGTATACAGATGTAGACAAATATACAAATTACCTTTGTACAGAATATATGAAAGTAAGTTTTAAATGTAATGTTGTGAGTGAAAATATAGAATTAACAAGATAGAATTTTTGAATCAAGATTTATAATTTGACAGCTTAGATAGGTTTTTAGAGTCTCAGAAAATAGTTTGATAGTATTCCAAAAGAAAATTGGTTGGAAGCTTTTAAGAATTGGAAGGAAAGAATGGTATAGTTGAAGGAAGCGATATATGAAACTGATTATAGAATAAGCTGGTTGCCCGTTATATAGTTTTATGGGACTACCTGGAGAATTAGACATAATTTGTGTCAAGATAAATGCACATTGCCTTCGACTTCGCTCGGTTAACCCATCACTTCGGGGTAGCTCTGACCTGAGCGGCCAAGAGTGGATTACCAAATTTACAGTACAAACCGGGAAATATACAGTTAAAATCTTTAAATGTATTTTGTCTATATAAATTTCGCTAAACGTTGTTTCACATCATTCTAGTTTCAAGTGTCTATTTGTAAACAACTGAAGTAAAATGTGGCATCCGTGGAGTGATTCTTCTGACGAAGAAAGTAGTCTAATATTAAAGAACATATTTTTAAGATTTGTATAATGTAATATATATATATATATATATATATATATATATATATATATATATATATATATATATATATATATAAACAAATTATTGAATAATAAACTGTAGTAACCTTATTATGAATTTTAACAACTAATTTGTGGTTACTGTTTAAATTTGGTAATTGGCAAAAAATGTGAATACCTATGTGCGCTGTGATGGACGTAAAAGTAAATATCTGTGCGTTGTGATGGGCGTAAAAGTCAATGTGCATTTATTTATCTTGACACAAACTATACTTTCTTCTATCATACGATACGATGGTCTGTACACGAAATTTGCGTTGTAGAATTTTTCTATAAATTATAGTATTCAATTAATAATGCGCTTTAGATTTTTTTCAAATATCAATTTGTACATTGAAAAGAGATTAAAATATTATATACAATGCCAAAAATCATCTTTATATGAAGTAAATTCAGTATAATATTTTTAATACGGCCCATTTCTCAACCTTCAAATTATGTCAACAAATTTGAAAAATTTATTGTGTATGACCACTAATCTCCCTAACCCTCAATAAATGGTTGTAAAACCTGCATATGTCAGTTTCATATATCGCTTCCTACAACTATAATAGTATAGTATGACTAGCGAATGAAAGTTGACGTTTAGATTATGTAATAGATGTGGTTTCTTTTGAAAACATTTCCCTATATTTGATTTGAAAAGAAACTGACCCTTAGGCATTCCGTTACAGAACATTAGAATTGTACTCATTACCAGGAGGCATTTTAAAAGACCTTGGCAACAGGATTCAGGGATGTATTTAAAAAATTTAATACCACAAATTCTGGTTCGTTCGTCTCAGGTGTAAGCAACCCTCAAGTCGGAATTACTATTAGAAGAAATTAAAAATAATCCTATTTAATATTGCCAAACTAAATAGTTTAAAGACTGCAATACTTCTTGACTGGAAAGGTAATTGGAAAGAAGAAATTACTGGATATCAGTCAATAATAGTAGCAGAGGAGGAAAATAAATTGTTTATTGACTGATATCCAGTAATTTCTTCTTCTAAATAGTTCAAAGGTCAAAATATGCTGTTATAATAAAAATAAACGAAAAATATTTAAAATATTTTAAATGCACCCCTGTTTTGTTATTCAGGTACCTTAGTCGCCCATCTATTTTAAACAAGACATAGTAATGTATTCCTTTAATTTCCTAGCTCAGTATTTAAATGGATTCATGCAAAAACCTCATAAACTATTATTTACGAAAGATGACTATTCAAGGTCATTTGTGAGTCGTCTGATATAATATTATTTGCAGATAACTTCATTGCATTTCGTATGCATAAGCGTGCAACATGATATATTTATGGACACATTTTAACTGAAAAAATAAGATGTTTCTTTCTAAATAATGCCTTTCTAAAAGATTTATGTTCTTCACTTATGTTTTTGCAAAATTCAAAAACATAGACTTAACTATAAACTAAGGAATAATAATTTGATTTAAACGGCAACGCCACTAGGTAAATATTAGCACAGAGTGCAATGTAGTAGATAATTAGGAATCTGTAATTCTGCGACATACGTCATTATTATTTATAGTGTGTTAGAAAGTAATGATACTATTTACGTATATCTGTCACGCCACAAATTAGACATAGATCAAATAATCTTTCTCTTTCTAATACAAAATGTTGCTAAGCTACTGCTATAAATTGCTGTGTATTCTTTATTCGATCAAATGACCTTGAATTGAATAGTCATCTTTCGTGAATAATAGTATACCTGAATATTTCGTACAATTCTATTCTTCTCTCTCTTTCAAAAAAAAAACACGTCTATAAAATAATTTAAACGTCAACATTCATTCGCTAGTCATACCATATGTATATTACACACGAGGTGGAATATGTTTCATTGCAGCGGAGGGCTTATGTACGAGTTACAGCGCGAAGCTGTGATGAAACTCTCACCTAGGTAAGTATACTATATTCTATTCATAATCATCCTTTTTTTAAATCAGTAATTTTCAAAATAAATCAATGAATTTTAACCTTTAATTTTATTAATATTTTTGGCAGCTCTATTAAAATTTATTTAGCCTATTTTATTATAGGTTTCTATGAGAATGTTGCTATAGGCAACCCTTACTTAAACATTTCGAACCCGTGGGGTAGAAATCTGATATTTGTCATTATAGAGTTGAATGACGAATTTCTCAACCTCTAAAAGGTTAGGAATCGACATATTACTATAATGATTGCGAATAAAGTATATTATTTTGAACATATTAAAAATAAAATTATAAAAAATATAAACCATGAGTCTTATTTTCAATAACTTTAGCGTAACCCTCGTATTTTTATTTATTTTATTTAAATATACAGTTCTTACTACGGTAGCAGCTAGGATACACGTCCTGTCATATTATCTGTCTGATTAAAATTTGTCATAATTTGTATTGAATAAAATATGTTCATTATATGTAAAATATACGACAAATACTTGCAGATAACAGTAATTGAAGCCAGTTGTAGTATTGACGTTACAGTGATTAAGAACAGTTAAATCATTACGGATGTGATTTCATGTAGTTGTCGGCAATATCCTGTTTAATATTTGCAGATGTCAACTCCTTTCATCAAACTAATTGCTACATTTTACTTTACATTATCGTTTAAGGAACTAATTAAATTCTGATAACAATTCTCTTTGTTTATAAATGGAATCAGTACAAAAATTAAACAGGCTAGTTAGTTATTTCAATTATAGTTATGCAAATTCAGTACCATTACGTATTTTGAGAATAATTACTATTACTGTAGAACGGAAGGAAGCTTCACATTACTAAATATCTAAATGTTACTTCAGGCGTTACATGTTACATCAAACTACGTAACATAGACGGTAGTATCCACATCCATTCCAGAATGTATGTACGCAATATTTCATTTTTAACAAGATGACGATTAATCATAACGCAATAATATGATAATTAATAGCAGGTGTATATCACCAAAGTGAGAGAGAAACTAATGCGTAATTTTACGTAAATTTCCCTGCATCTCCTTCGATAATATCGCCATCCAATTTCTATTGTTCTGATTTCAGCAGCTCTTTATCAACAAAACATTAATAACATGATTTAATAAATAATTCATGAAGAAACAATTGAGCTCCATGACTAAGAAATACCGAACCGGAACGCATTTTTGCATAAATCGGAGTAACCGGTAATTTAGCGTCGCACGCTTTCAGGGAAATCGAAATTTCCCTGCGTCACTTTACATGCGGCAGCGGGACCAAGACAACATCGCCACTTCGCCAGATATTGACTTTCTACTAACTGCAATTTGTTACACCCAAATTACCTTCCTATTTTTAACAAGCCTTCTTTATTCATGAGTTTATTTCCCTACAAAATTTGATCGAATAAAGTTTAAGGTGGTTTAAACTAGGTTTCCACCTCTTAACATAAACATTGTTTTCAGTCTTTGTTAAGGTATGTTTACATTCAGATACATGATACATGTATGAGAATATCAACTAAACAAACATTACCTCACACAAGAGCCCATACATTTTGTTTAAACTGTACAAATTCCTCATATATTTTGAATGAGCAAGAAATAGCATAGACTTTGACTTCTATGAGCTGATTACCACGTGCGTGGGTGTGTGCGTATGCGCGCGCGTGTGTGTGTGTGTGTGTGTGTGTGTGTTTGTGTGTGTGTGTGCGTGTGTGTGTGTGTGTGTGTGTGTGTGTGCGTGTGTGTGCGTGCGTGCGCGTGTATGTATTCTTCGTTGCATTGATATGAAAAGCTGATTAGATTTTAGTTACAATTGGTCAACCGGAAGTACCTTAATTAGAATATTTTAAAAGTTTTTCTTGAAAAAAATATGTAAAATATAATTTTTTCACATTTAATATTATTATAAATATTAAAGAATACTTTATTCTCTATTCGATTTGACTGCATTTTGTACTTCATATTCGTTCATATTAAATAGACAGAATTAAAAAAGTAAAAAGAAATTAAATTTCATAAAGTAGTCAGTTATGGAAACAGCTACTGTATTACGAAAATTCTGATTGACAGATATCAGTGAATGTCAGAGTCAAGTGCAATTGACATAGTATGTTTGTCTTATAATTTTACTGGAAATATAAGATCTTTTACTAGAAAGTTTCTATATGGAATAGCGGATTCCACCATTTTTTATATATATATATATATATATATATATATATATATATATATATATATATATATATATAATTTCATCAGAAAGCATAAGTAAAACTAAGACTATTACTATTGGTGAAAATCCGGTGAACAATTCCTATTAATAAGCGAGTTATGGTCCCCCGAAATTTGAAAATATAGACGTGACGTCACGAATATAAGTTTTTATATAAAACTTAGTGGATCTAAAATGTTCTTGAAAATTATTAAGTTTAATGCAAGAAATTTATATTCAAATAAAAACTGTTTGAGAATTGAAGTACTGAACTGGTAACCACGTATCCGCTATTTGAATTTGTCTACTTCCGTTGGTAGTAGACTCCATCCCCTAACTCGGTATTCGTTATATATTTATAAGTGATCTTTGAGTCGCCAATCAAAATAATATATATGGCTATCATATGAGTGACGTGCTGCTAAAACAAAAACCTCCTTATTTCCGAAGTATTCTAATTATATCATTTTATTTCTTTATTAATATTCATTATTAAGCATCTACTTTCACTATTTTTTACTAATTTCTCTTAATTCGATTGAGCTATAATCCCCTATTTATATAAAATACGCACAACTGCCGGAAGGTAATTTACAAGAAATAGAATCTTTTGCAAGGAACTTTCTGTATGAAATTTGTACAAAATACAAAGAACTGACGGAAGGTAATGTGCTGGCCACATCAGATTTTTTTGTTAAACTGATTCAGAATTAAAGTAGATGTGTCATAAAATAATATAAAAATTAATCACTATACTCGTAGCTTCTAATTATAAAAATAAAAAACAAACAATATTTCGAAATAATATTGCAATTGAATAAGGGGAAAAGGTATGGTGACGTCAGCATGGCCTAAGTTTATCGCTATGGCATTCTTGTCTGTCTTTATCCAGTACACTCTGGCCAGTGACATCACTAAATCCCTTCACACACATATATATATATATATATATATATATATATATATATATATATATATATATATATATATATATATAAATCAAAATTTAGGTAAGCTTTCTTTTTTCTAATTAAATTAGCACTAATACATTTGTGGATAAAGTATACTCTTAACTTGTATATGAAGTTGTTTACTAGTGTAAACGCAGCCATCCTTTTTCCTATTTTTTGAACATGCATCATTACTTTTAGACTTATACAAATTTTATTTAATCGCATTTGTATCTCAAATAAATTCTCACACATGTATCTAAATGTAAACATACCTTTACTGAACTTTTGTTTTTGTTTTCTTTTGTCTTTGTCGAAAAAGCGACATCCTTACATTTTCAAAATGTTTCGTTAAATGGATCAAAATAATATTATTTTAAATATTTGATTTATTTTGAACATTTTTCTTTATTTTCTTATTCATTCATAAATAATTTGATAAGAGATAGTAATTGTAATAAAAACAATTGAAAAAGTTTATATGTTTAATGTAGATAACCCTAGAATAACTGTTTGAGAATCATATCCAACATAATCGGTCCTGTGACGTTACAGCTAATTTGCGATATTCATATTTTGTTTACTTCCAGTTTTCACCAATACTCCTACGAATAGATTATACATTATCAGAAAAAGATAATAAAAATTCGGTACACCACTCCATGGACTACTTCCTCACCAACCAAAGCGATGATGAGAAATGCAGCCAATTTGTTGATTTATTTTAAAATTAAAAGCATTTATATTAAATGGAATGCGTTCATACAATTTATGTATGAATCTTCTTCTTAACAATATATATATATATATATATATATATATATATATATATATATATATATATATATATATATATATATATATATATTATTACTATTGTCATTATTTCTCATCCAAAGAATTAAAAAATAATTTACTTGTAATTTATTTAGGTATTACAGGGCAAAGAATAAATATACAAGTTGAAAAGTATAACGTTTTCGGATAATACAACCACTGTTTATGTTTATAAATTGCCGATTTAAATTTACTTTTATTTGTAATTTGGATATATTTTTATTTCATTGTTTAATTCGTGTTTAAAATCCATAAACAATAAAAATTGTACATAATATTTCAACAAATATAAAATAAAAATAATAACTTTACACAAACTTTTATTAATATGTACCTACTAAAAAGGATATACAGAGTGTATTATAACATCGAGAAAATACGGAAAGGGTATGTATGTATAATTTGATATGCTGATTACGGATCAAAAAAGAATTATTACAAAAATTATTTCTTATTTTTTATTTAATTTCTGGCAGTGTATATTTGGACATGAATTTTTTATTAAAAATAATTAATTATTTAATAATATCGTTCAAATTGAATAGCAAATAAATTAATTCGTAATTATTTTTAATAACAATTTCGTGAGAGGCACTAAAAACGCACATTTGGTCAGTATATCAAATTATTGGATCGATTCTGTTCATATCTGTAAGTCTTACAAATTTGTAAATTTGTAAAAACCTGACAAAAGCGCATCTATTTTTCTTGATTAATATAAAATTATGCATAAGAGTGGTAGTTTTCGTTGCGATTGTGTTCATTATTTACAAATTTACAGATATGTAAGATTTACAGATGTGAACAGAATCGACCCATATAAATTATATGTACATACATATGTATCTTTAACGTATAAGCAGCGTCGGACTGGCCATTGTGGCGATGTGGCGATCGCCACAGGCCCGGCGAGCGAAAGGGCCCGGTCTAAACTTGTAACTATCATATCTAGTACTTAGTTAATAGTTTTCAATATGATAAAGAGAAAAAAATCTTAAAGAACTGATTGTAGATCAAGTATAAACATAATTCAAGAGTCTGACCTTAACCAGAAAACAAGCGTAGCGTATCAAAGAAAACTAAACGCCAATCAGGTCTATTCACTAAAATATACGTTAACTTTTAGCGCAAAAATATCCAACGCTAAAAAGTAAATATTAACGTCACTGTTAACAGTACTTCATAAAATTGCTATTCACTAAAGCATTGGTTAAAAATTTCGTTAATATTTAACTTTTTAGCGTGTACGCTAACGAATGCTGTGAAATCAGTTTCATATGACGAAATAATCCTGTAAAACGTATGTCCTAACTTAATATAATTGCCTGTCAAGTGTGAAATGTTAGGAAAAGTTTATCAAAGTGGATAGATCAAAGTGTGAAATCCTTAAAATATATAGCTAAATTAAAATAATTATTTATAAATATGTCAGATAACAGTTAAGTACAAATATGTATTTGCAATATTTTTAATAAGTGTTTTGCAGAAACCACACCGCTTTGGCTCATTCACAAATTACAACATTCTTCGATTCCATATTGATAGCTGCTAAGGCCCATGGTCATAGAAATTTAACGCAGCTAGAACCTATGAATTTATTAAATTATTATTACCCGTATACTGATAGGTATTGCAGTAATTCTTATTGGATTCCTCATATGAGGTGTAAGAGCTGTAAATAAATCTAAAGCACAGTGCTTGGATAATCTAAAACTTTTATTAAATTCATAATCGGGCAAATGGAATGGATCACTTGTATCCCCAAGATTTCGAAATCGAAGTTTTACGTAGCGCCTAAAATGATTAAATGTATTTTGGACAATTTAAAATTATTAGTGTGGTTATGTGATGTAAACTTCCAAGTAAAATCATGAATTAATCATTAATTATTCATATGTAAGTAATAATTACTTCAAATAAAGACATTAATATATACATATATATATATATATATATATATATATATATATATATATATATATATATATATATATACATTTCCTTTATTCTCTCAATTTCTTCCAATCGAAGCATATTTATAACTATATTTACAAGTCATTTTTGATATTAACGTTGCCTTAAAGTTTTAACACTATGTCTCAAGATGATGTTAAATTTCTTGCTTTTAACGTGGTTATATTAACGATTTCTTTAAAATTTTAACGTATATCTGCTTACTGAATAGCAAATTAAAAATTAAAGAATCCGTTAAAATATTAACGGTGACCTTCGAGGTTAACGCGCACGCTAATTTTACAGAATAGACCTGAATATAAGCTTACTTCTGTCCCTGTCTTCACCCCAAACTCCATCAACACCCCGGCCAGTGTATTCTAGAAATACGTGCTCAACGGGCATGTGCAAAATCTACTATGTAGTAGATATAAAATTTAGTTTTAAGTTCTGTGTAGTGTGATGTGACGTTTTACTTTTCACATAGTAGACTTTCTTTACCAGATACATAAAAATGATTAAATTCAGTCAACTAACTCCATTTTTATTCCGGATTAAAATTTTTAATATGAGATCTGTTCACGGAACAGGATACCTAAGGTAGGAGTTAAATTCTGCAACTGCATTTTAATAACAATTTTTGTCGCCTTAACTCTTCGAATTGTACTTAAACTTAAGTATTCCCAATATCCCAATTGCACCAACAAGGCTTAAATTTTAAGCGTCCCATAGACAAAAAATGTAAATCGGAACAACAATGCATAGTAATTCATTTAACATTTTATATCAACGTAATATTGTCAATTGTGAAAGATAGCACTAAAATGAAAATTAATTATAAACATTGCACCTACAAAAAAAAGATTATCTTTAATAGTATTCACCATTCACTATTAATATGATTTGATTACAACAAAGAAAATGTTCCAAAAATGATTATAACAATATATTTATAATTTTAGTATTTAAATTCATTAACTTCGTAATGCATACTTCCCATATGCGTTATTTAATCTATGTATGTGCCGAATCTCGGCCAAAATATACGTGTTTGAGACGCGATTTTCATATTAGATTGCTGCTAATTCTATACAACTAGTACAGTTATCTTTGGTAGTAAATAAAATACTTTAAATTTTTTTTGTAGTTATTCTCAAAAATAAACCATTTCAAAATTTACCGTTTTCGTCTATATGTATGTATTTTTTCTCAAATAACGATACAGCATTAAAATGATCTTCTGATGGGGTAACTGTTGTCTAATTTACCCGACACCAGAACTCTTATATTGCTTGAAATCACCATGCAAGGAGTATTTCAATAAATCTGTTTTCCCATGTTAATCGTCAATGTCACGGATTTTTGAGTTCAGCTTGTGTCCTTACATAATGTTTTCATCGTTAATGTATTTAAAAAAAAAAACCTTCATTTATAGCCATCTTTGTTTCATTAATAATATTTTGAATGGCCCAGAATAGGGGGCCCGGTAATCCAAATCGCCACACTCAGAAATATGTCCCAGTCCGACACTGCGTATAAGTGCTCGAAGTTTATGACACATTAGCCGCGTTCTTTTTATCCTTTGCCTCATCTCATCTCATCTCAAAATGAGATGAGTTTGGCATGAACTGAGTTGAGATCAAGTGAGATTTTCATGAAGTGAAAAGAACGACAAAAGACAAATTTTGTTGGTAAATTGAACGACTTATGTCGCTGGAAGTCTTCTGTGTGTGTCACGTGTGTACAATTTGAATTTGACAGTAGCTTTTCAACGATCAACCACGATATTTTCAGGTATTATTTTGGATCGCCCAAAACTATGAGTGGGCATTATTTGGGCTTCTATTATTCTGTCGATTACATAATAACATGTAGTGTTGCCGCCGAGACGAGATTTTTCTTGATCTCGTCTCGTCTTGAGTAAATTTTCGAGATCAAGATCCAAATAAATTTCAAGGTCAAATACTCGATCGAGACGAGATTACATACTTCAGTTCTTAACGAGATTAGGCGAGATCTTGATCTTGAAAAACTTATTAATTATTCATACACAAGTTTCGATCATTTATTTCATTTCATCAGTACTGTACATAATACTAGGCAGTTTTATTATAAATACATTTATACAATTTTCATTGAGATTGAGACATCTATTACCAATTTTTGAAACTTTAAATAAGTTGTATTTTCTACAAAGCAACCTTAACATGACCTCTGCTGATCTCTCAACTCAACAGTGTCAGCTGTTACCATCCGCAGATAATAAATGCCAAGACACATTTTTGTTTTCATTTGATTTGTTTTTCACCCTGGGACACAACAATGTATCCCAACCATATTTTTTTATTTGGCAATGAGAGATGACGTATGACATAAACAACTTTGAAGTTAGTTGACCATATCATGAACATGTAAATAATAATTACAATTGCTGAGTTATCGTGAAGGAATTATCAGACGAGGAATGAAACTTGTCCTATTCTTCACAAAAAGTTTTATAACACACATTTTGTGAAGAAAATGACGTAGTTTCATTCCTCATCTGACATGTAAATAATTTAACAGGGCAATTCAGACCTTTCACTCTAATCATGCGCACACCACCAATGAAAATGGCCTATTTGCTTGCAATTTTGATAACTCCAAACGCGTGACGTCAAGATCGAGCGGGAATTACAAAACTTGAAATATTCTTGAAATACGTATCCGATTTGTAAGTGCGGCCGTGGTGAAAAATACACATGATCAAA
This sequence comes from Harpalus rubripes, assembly GCA_963082715.1. Lineage (NCBI taxonomy): Eukaryota > Metazoa > Arthropoda > Insecta > Coleoptera > Carabidae > Harpalus > Harpalus rubripes. The sequence continues at coordinate 18,341,357 of OY720457.1, forward strand.
CTTAAGTTTGCACCCAGATAATATTTATTTAAATTGCCCGATAATCCGATTTGTTCACCACAGCCACACTTACAAACCGGATACATATTTCAACAATATTTCAGGTATTGTAATTCCCGCTCGCTTTTGACGTCATCGCTTTCGAAATGTATAGGAAAAAATTTATTATTTTTATCTTCCTAAAATTTTAAGAAAATAACAATTTATTTTATAAATATAGTATGTACTCGTATTGTGTTTTATTCGTATAGACATATGTATTTATATTTACCATACACTTTTTACTGAGTTTATTCATTCTGGGACATACGTATTAAAAACAAGAGACAAAAAATTGTGAAATCAGAATAAAAAATACAACTTTCGTGTTTGATTATACATTAATTAGTATTGTAGGATGTAGATCAAAAATGGCTTGACTTAACACGTTTATTAAATCAGAATGGAAGTTACACGGTTACACCTAAAATCGCATGAAATATATTACAAACAGACAAGTCACAGGTGTAAACATGTTACGCATTCACATGTCCAATGCGCTAATACGCAAATGCAATACGTCCGAGCGAACGAATCTTAACGAATTTGCACGACAATAGCCGAAAAGTCGAGATCGTCGAGATCTCGACCTCAAGATCGAGATGGATTTTAATTTTGTTGCTCAAGATCAAGATTGGTTTTAATAATAATAAAAAAAAAAAATGTCGAGATCGAGATAATATAAAATCTCGACAAATCTTGTCTCGCGGCAACACTAATAACATGTAGTGCGACACATTCTAAAATGTTGCTTAAATTGTACGGTACTATAACTTCCACATAATTTTCAATTCTATGAAGTTTACGTCTCTTTGGTATATTATTTTCCACAGAATTGTCTCCATATTTATTTATTTATTTAGTTTTCAAATTATAATACTTAATAATATTTACAACAAGCACAACTCCCAGAGGTGACTAAGAATCGGGAACGGGGGAGGAACTCTTCTCACTTCGGTCTCACTTTATCTCACCTCCGTTAAAAAGAACGGTCAAAAATAGTGAGGCAACTGAGGTGAGCTGAGACGAACTGAGATTTCACGTAAAAAGTAGTAAAAACAACGCGACTAATGTACAATGTGACGTTTTAAAGATTGATATTCCATGCAAGTATTTGACCCAAAATCACATTTGAAAAAACATCAATTTTATATAACTTTATCTAAAGATAACTTTAGTTAAAGTTATTTGGCAAGGAATGTTAAAGGAATAGTTTGCAGATTATATAGAAATACCTCCTATCTGCCATTTTTAGTGAAAATGAGTTAATAGATTTGAATTTTGCGTGACTTTTTTCACTGTATGTATGTAATTGAAAAGTTTTCTACATTGGCAATACCTCCTATTTTCCAATTTTAGTGAAACTTAGTTATTAGTAGATTTGGATTCTGCGTGTTAGGGCGTGTCATTTTACAATCTAATTTAAAATTTTAAACTGCAATGAACATTTTAGGAAGCCTAAAAGTTCGAGCATTGATTATATGAATTATAATGAGTGTCCCAAAATAGAATCACGAAAATTAGAAAGAGTTAGCTAGATATTAAATTAGATAAAATTTGCTGTATCAGCGGGCCATTTGTCATTACTTACTATAGATAACCGCGAAAACCTTTTTTGTGCAACCGGACGCGAAATAAGTATTTCGCAGCCGCAATGCAGGCCGCGAAATTGCATTTCGCGACTGTTTATTTCGCGGCCTCTACCATGACAACAATCACTTTGACACTTGAGAATTGCATGGTTTTGTTTATCAAATGTCAATCTCATAGCCATCTTGAAAGCTAAGTTTCTATTTACAATGAAACTGTTTAAAATTAATAAAATTTGTAATTACATATTTTTTACGGTTGCACAAAAAAATATTGTGTACATTTTGTCCGCGAAATCCTTAAGCGCCCTCGAGATTGTCTTGCCTCGGCCGCAAGCGGCCTCGGCGACAATTTTTCTCTCGGTAAGCTAAAAAGTGATTTCGCGGCCTTGATATACAAATAACTATTTTTAGATTATTATTTTTGTATAATTCTGCACATTTCTCTATAATAAATTAAAATATTTCTATAATTTGGATTACATATCAATAAATTATATCGTATTCTCTGAAATAAGCTTTTAGTTCATGGATAACATGCACATATTGACGCTTTATTTCAATAGAATGGATCTAAATTTGACTATATATGATCAAAGATTCATATCAATTTATATAATTTCACAAAGTAAAAGTTTAAATGTTCAGTAACAAAACTTCTTACTTACATACCTATTAAATTTTCTAGGTCATTTAATAGTTTAATTTAATTTTAACACATTTTGGTGATTAATTTATGTGAGATTTTATTTTAAATTGCATAATTTGTTGTAAAAAGTTAGTATGATGAAAATACGAGTATATGATATTTACTACTTAAAAACTGCATTTTGAAATTAATATCTTATTTATTTTTAGACAATAGTAAGATTCCGTTCATAGAATATTTTAATCAAACTATGTATACTCGTATACAAATTAAGTATAAAGAAATTTATCAAATAATAAAATGTAGCGTCAATGAGAGATACACTTGCAGTTATATCATTTCAGTCATCGATATAGAGCAGCCAATAACTTAGTGGGTTAGTAAAGCTTGAATTACAATATACTATTTTTGTCTAGATTTTACGAGTAGTTCGATTCTCGTTCGAGAATTTTTAGTCTTTTCTATTACTGTCCTATTCTTCATCCGAGTTTCAAACTAGATTCAAAGTACACATGCGTACAATATGACAGACAGTGTTACCAACACTTAACAACTTGACTTGAAAGGTAATAAAAGTATAATTCATAGTTATGTTTATATATTTTTGGTTGTCAACCTGTCATTTACAGAACAGAATACGTACACGAAAATGTACGGAATTAATCGATGCTGCTAAACTATACTCGGACGTTACAAAAATCGAACTAAACTCGGATGAAAATCAAATAAAAAATCTAATAGGCGAATATGAGAAAGTAGTATAATGTAATTCTAGCTTAAGATCGTTATTCCGGCAAACTGAAGGTTTTGGGTTCAAATCCCGATAGCTGTCATGATCTTTTCACAATTTGTTTGAAATATACTGATTGTTAACTAATTGTTAATATTAATATAATATAATAAAAATAAAACTCCATTTATGTATTAAAATAGTGTAATAAAGAACGTGTTTTATAAGACATGTTTTTTTCGAACGCTTCAAAATTCTAATTGACAAGTGCGAAAGAAAGTCTTATAAAATGTGTTCTTTATACTATTTTTTTATATTTTGCGCCTTCTACAATTAACATTTACTTACTCAATTTGTGATTATATTTGTAACCATTTGTACATTTTCGTGTAAATAATCTTCCCTAAAAAAAAAATAATAATTTCGACATTATATTATTAAAATGAACTGTCAATTAACTAAAAATAAATTAGGTAAAAATGGGTTAAAGAAACGTCATCTAGAACCAACCGTCTAAAACAAAAAATTGCGTATCGTAATGACTTCATTATGAACGCAAAATATAAAAATATTATATTTACTATCAAAATATGTTTTTACATCGTTAGTTGTATATCTTTATGAAACGTTTTGGGTTCAAATCCCGATAGCTGTCATGATCTTTTCACAATTTGTTTGAAATATACTGATTGTTAACTAATTGTTAATATTAATATAATATAATAAAAATAAAACTCCATTTATGTATTAAAATAGTGTAATAAAGAACGTGTTTTATAAGACATGTTTTTTTCGAACGCTTCAAAATTCTAATTGACAAGTGCGAAAGAAAGTCTTATAAAATGTGTTCTTTATACTATTTTTTTATATTTTGCGCCTTCTACAATTAACATTTACTTACTCAATTTGTGATTATATTTGTAACCATTTGTACATTTTCGTGTAAATAATCTTCCCTAAAAAAAAAAAAATAATAATTTCGACATTATATTATTAAAATGAACTGTCAATTAACTAAAAATAAATTAGGTAAAAATGGGTTAAAGAAACGTCATCTAGTACCAACCGTCTAAAACAAAAAATTGCGTATCGTAATGACTTCATTATGAACGCAAAATACAAAAATATTATATTTACTATCAAAATATGTTCTTACATCGTTAGTTGTATATCTTTATGAAACGTTTAAAACGAATTCATTTAATTAAAAATTATGATTTTTCAAAATATGATAAATTCTTGGTTCGTGTAAAAGAACGTTTTAAAAATATTTTCTTCGTTTAAATGTTTTAAATTCTGTAAAGTTAATTAAAATATATATTTTCTCTGAAAGCATTAAATAAACTTATGTCTTTAATCACACTTCAATCATATATCTGACTCTTTTTCGCTGATTTGTTTCGTATGACCAAATCGATCTATTACGCTGCAAGTTCGAACCACCGTTTTTTCTGCCTGTCAGTAGATTTTCATACTATGGTTATGGCATGGTTTCTTTAATGACAATAAATTTCAATTTTGTTTGAAATAACAAATTACTTTTATATTCTTTAAATTACATTCTAATTCAGATCCTTCCGTCCTGGAGCTCACCAATTTCTGATGTTTCTGCAGTTATATTTTATCCTGTAAACAAACATTCCTATACTTCAGAAACAGTTACGCATGCGCAATAGAGAAATCAGCGATATAAATAGTCAAAGGAAATGAAACCGATTCCATTTCATCTGACAACAGGATCGCCAACTTCATTGAAGCTAGCCTTTACGAGTATCCAATACCAAGCACAAAACACAAAATAAGGACTAATTTTTTTATTACAAAAAATAATATTTTAATAGCATTTTTTCAAAACAATGTGTATTATTCATTTACAGCCGAATTCTCGAAAGGGTATTAGCTTAACACCAAAATGAGTGTTACCTAGCACCGCCTTAACACTGTATTAAAATTTAGCCTAACCCCGAATTCTCGAAACAAAAACGGTATTAGGCTAATCCAGTGCTAGCACAGTGCTAGCCTAACACCACATCATATCAAAATGGCGGCAGACATGACAGCTGATAAGGCAAACAGACGTCAACTGTAGCCAAAACCGAAATAGATATATTAATGAATGAGGTGAATATAAGAAATAATATTTTATTTGGTAAACCTTCACCACTTAATACTCCCTTGAAGAAGGTTTCTGCTTGGGAAGAAGTTTCTTTGGCTGTAAATGCTGTTACTTCCCAAGCACGAACTCTTACGGAAGGAGAAAGTAAACATAAAATCAATCCGTAAGTAAAATTTTATATAATTCGATCATTTATACAGTAGTTATTAATGGTATTTACTTTTTAGTTGCCAATATGATTAAAGAGGGGAGAAAGACAGGAGGTGGTCCGCTTATAACAGAAACAATTTCATTTATTTTCATCCCATTCTAGTTCCAATCCAAATTCTCGACGTCCTACCTCTTCCTCCAAATTTTACTGAACAAATCCAAACCCAAACAATCCATAAAGTTTCTGTAGAAACATAGACAGAGTAAGGGAATGCACTATACATATTTTTAAATAACTATTTTTTTTACTATTAGTTTTCACCCGCAAGAGGAACCACATAACGATTTTGAGCAAAATAATAAATTGTTGGCGCAAGAAGAATTAAAGAAGAACGTAGCGATTATCGCATCACATCTGGGCCTGGGCGATATTAAATGCTTTTTGCATCAAATTGTCCAAAATTTAAATAATATAAAATAAATGGAACGTATACGTATAACTATATAAATTTGTTTTGAATTTAATTTTTATATTTCTTTTTAAATGAATTTAATATTACTACGATGTATTCAATCCAGGGTGTAGTCGTGTGTAAAAAAAAAACGAAAAATAAAGGTTGGTAATAAATTTTATTTATTCATGTTAATGCAGACGTTATATCTTATAGCTCTTCAGTTTATACAAAAAAAAAATTGATTACAACAATAAAATTATTGATTGCAACAAATAAAATTTGATTACAATAATGAAAATGAGTAGTGAGTATATATATTTTAGTTTTAATTTTTGATGCGCTTCTTAATTTGCTGTCCTTAGGAAATGTCTAAGCTGGCTAATGCCTTGGTACTATTGTAATCATTCAATCTCAAACTGTTATTTAACGTTGCATTGTTCTAGTCACAACAGATTTTTTAATATGAGAATCAAAAACTATCTATCCAATGGCGAAGATTCTATGATGTTCAGGGAAACTGTTTAGAAAATTAACCCTGTACTTATATGAATTACAAACATTTTAAATGAAATGAATAAGGTTTTAATAAAAACTGGTTTATATTTGATTGAACCTCGTACATTTTTGCAATACCGCTCCGTGGGTAAAAGTCGTCTACTGTGCGAAGTTATATTATATTTCAGCGCCCCCCAATAATGTATAATTTGCAAATTATCATACGTTTCAGACTATACTTTTGAATCTCCGAAAAATGCTAGATTCAAAATATTGATGAAATTTCCTTTGTTGGGTTCATTCTTGTAATCAATATTACTAAAATCGTTTCTTGTAATCAACAATATAACATTGCCGTTTAACAGATTATTTCTTTTACTTTTTTCTACTAAATTTGAATAGTAAAACAGAGAAATTCAATTTCGACAGAAACGAAAAATTAAATTATTCATCTTTAAGTAAAATATAATATAATCAAAATATTCTTTGTTGTAAACAAAACTTTTCCAATTATTATTTCAATATAACAATACTACGAAAATATCCGTTTGGTAGGATAATTATTTTATGCGCAACTGCATTAAAATTGTTTACATCTTAGATACCATCGTTATTTGCCTCTCTTTCTCGATCATAAAGTAAAAATCGCCTCATTTTGTATTTTTAAATGATACTACGGACTACATTTTTTAGCTAAAACTACTGCCGACTAGTTATAAGTTTTGGTGCTAAATTTAACCTTTTTCAGGCGGTATTATTCTTTGGGAATAGGATTAGGCTATTTGTTTTATGTTGTCATGGATATGGCGAGTATTAGCGATGCTAGCACCGGTATTAGATGAGTGTTAAGAATTTGGTATTAAATTGTTTTGAGAATAGGGTTAGCGCTAACCCTGGTAACTAACACCGGTGTTAACGCTAATACTCTTTCGAGAATTCGGCTGTTACTGAATTACAGAAACGTTTGCTATTGTTACTTATCATTACACATTTTTGTACTTTTTATGTTTATAAATGATAGAATAAAATTGGCTGTTTGAATTTTTTAATTGTTGACGTTGTACAAGCAATAATTTTAACTTTATGTCCGTTATAAATTTTATTAGCTTTGTACCATTGAAATTATGATAAAAATTTTTTATAGTACAAGTCGCATTTATAGTTAGTTGAGTGTTTAATTTAATTATATTTTGTATTCTTTTATCAGATGAAATACCGTTGCATTTATTTTCAAACCAGAATTAGGTTAATATCAAATTATTGCTACTTTCAAAGTCACATAAAATTTTACAGATATAGTGGGTGCATTCACCCTATGTTAGCTTTTATTGTAAGCATTGTTTGTTTAGGTAAAGCATAATTGCTTGTATCATATGAGGGATCTACCGAATGACGATTATCTTGTCTTGATTTCTGTTTCCACCCTTCACCATTATCATTATGTGTTTTACATTATACGTTTACGTAATAGATATTGATAACTGTTTTATGATTATATGATATTAAAAGCATGTAAATTATAGAGTTAAAAATACAGTCAAAACAATTTACCTATAATGAGTCATAGAATTAACCGAGAGTTGTATAACATTAATTTAACTAAGGGCCGGTCTTTCCACCTTCGGATAAAGTTCCGGATAAAGTTATCTGGTGGATAAGTAAAAAATGCGTCTTCCCACCTGCGGATAAGGTTATCCGCCAGATAAATATAGCCTATCCGATAGATAAGTTATCGGGAACTTTTCTGTCGGATAAATATGATATCTGACAGAAACCTATAAAATAATGCAATAAATTGGAAAAAATGTTAAATACAAAATAGAAATTTTACAATTTTACGATGATTAATTTTTGAATGAGTATAAAAATATAGAAATAGACTTTAATGAACAGCATTTGTTAAATATTTCACATCTTCAATTATTATTTATTTACATTTTTATTTTGTTCTTTTACTTTTTATTCATATAATTACAATATTCTACTTTTTAAGCATGCGCCGCCTCGTACTTATCTTTTATATAAAAAATAAAACATTCTACATCTAAAGATACTTGTACCATTCCATCGTCCTTACACTGTAGTTAGTTTATCCCTGGTTACTTAATATCACAATTAATATTGTTGTAATCAAATTTTATCATTGTTGTAATCTAGTATTATCATTGTTGTCATCAAGTTTAATATTGAATTAAGTTTCTCAAAAACAAAACATTTGCTTTATTTTTTTGTCGACCCAAAAGGTGCGAGTAACTACCTCTTCTTGACACCCTTCTAGCGGCACCCATTGGCATGGATTTTTATTTTCACACGTTTCTTTTAATTTTAATCTTTACACATTTCAAAATATGAATGGAATACGAGTGTATTGCATATTTATCCAAATGCCCTTTAAATTATATATAATTAATTATGTCAAAGTAAAAAAAATCAGATTATAACCACAAATGTCAAATCACAAATATTAAGCAACTTGATCGAAACAACTTATATAACATTTTCTTTCTCCGCCTTATTACATTTGCAATGCTGTTATCTCTTTTTAATTTTACCAGATATTTTAGAACTGCATATATTGCACTTATCTGTCTGATAGTTATCCGACAGATAAATTTGACATGAAAGACAGAAAAAAATTATCCGTCGGATAAAGAGTCAGATAAATTTATATGGCGGATAGTTATCCGGAACTTTATCCGAAGGTGAAAAGACCGGCCCTTAGTCTTACAAAGTTGGTAGTGTAACAACCTCGCATCAAACCTTTTATAAAGTATCTCCAGCGCTGAGATGAGAGGAGACATCCACAATCATTTTAGATAATGGACCTTTCCAATTTAAAGAGATAGAAGATATGCGCAATGGGGATCTGCGCATAGTAAGAACAACTGAGATCTATGACGTTTGATTCTAAAACATTTAGACGTAAAATGTGAGAATATCTCGGATAACTTTAAAAAATCTTATCGAAAATAGTTACAAAAGCTTTTATTGAAGGTAAAATGTCTAACGATGCAAATTTTGACTGAGAATACAGGTATTTTAATGACTGCAATATTTTTGACGTTTCGTTTGACAGACCAACTGGCAGTTATTCGCGCCATTTTCTTACTATTTGCAGCGATAGAAAGAGATAGCCGTTAAATTGAAAACGTCCATTAGTTGATTCACTTTTCAATATTAAGTTTCGGCATAAAATCTCAAAATTCAGTTTGGGAATTTTTAATAAATAATTGTTAAATAAGTTTCAAGTGTCAGTCCTGCAAGAAGAAGAATAAGAAGAAGAAATTAAAATTGTTAGTCGATTTAATATTTGTTTCTATCATTACATGTAACCAGTATTAATTTTATTGTGTAAATAAAACTTAGTGTGTAAGAGTAAACTCCTTTATTCTATAAAACACAGGGCTACGATACGAACCCATATTTTCCCCTAAATTAATTATTCTATAATTCAAAATTATAATTATTAAAAATAAATCAGCGTCAGATATATTACATTCAGTAGATGCGGTGCGATTTTTACAAACATCGCTGAGTTTCATTACAAATTGGTGTCAACGGGTGTATTTTTACCCCCATCGCTGATTGGTCACTGCTAAGCCATGTTTACACCAAATATCTTTTGCATTTTGATATTTAGTCATTATTACATATCACATAACTTCTTTTAACAAATAATTTTTCACGTGTGTGATATTTCCTGTTCAAAAACAGACACTTCTTATAAAAATTAATTGCGCAATATCTTATTAATTAGACTTAAAATTTAATAATTTAAATTTATTGTAAATATTTTATCTAGCGATTCTGTAAATGTAAATATGACTTTTTAATTTACTCTTCCTAAGCAGGGAATTATAAAATAATACATCTCACTAACATTTTATTAAACTTATATTCTTCTTTATCGCATCAACGAAATCTGTAACAAACAAAAAGTAACAATTAATTATATAAACTTTTTCCTATATTTTTAATTACAATAATGTACCGAGTGTTATGTAAGTAACGTGCCATACGTTACCAGTTAATAAACAAGGTTGCTATGTATCATAATCTGCAATAAATTCTTTTCTAATGTGCTTGTTGCAATTGTAAAACCACTTCAAGATGGACCAATAACAATAATTTATTTGAATAAAGAATTATTTAAAAATCACAGTAATTTGAGTGAAAACAACAACACTTGTCATTTTTGAAGGTTTGAAGTCAGAAGCGGGACAAAAATAAGACACTTTTTATTAATGGCGGCTGTTTTGGCACACTTCTCCGCAAACCAAATGCATGTTGGTGTATTCTTGATTAGCGAAAGTAACAGGTATTTCTAAATATCTAAGTATTACACCACTTATTGCAAATTCAATGTCGTTTATGACAACTGACAACCAACAAATATTGTTTTTTGGAACAACTTCATTTATAGATTTTAACTTATTAAGAAACTGGTTCGTAATTGGTCGACGTTACAGTCCCATAACTTTTACAACTTGATAGATTGTACAGAATATATTTCACATCATAATTTTCAGTTCTCTTTATCATACCATGAGCTATGGCACATTAATTACATAACACCCTGTATACTGAATTACTTGACAAGCTCAAGAACATACAAAAAAATGCTTTCTATTAAATAGATAAAAATGTTTACATTAATCCACTTTATATATAAAAATCACTAGAAATACTAGCAACATTTTTTATTAACTTCTGTTATAGAAAAACTGTCTCATCCCCATCTTTCAAGCTGGTCACCGAAGATATGTAGATCCCTTCCTCCTACGAGCGAAGAATGTCTGTGCTCAACTTGAAGTAGCAATATGGTTCGATGTGACTATTGGAGAAGTAAATAAGCTGACATTGAAAAACGAGCCACTCAAAATACTTTTTTTTATTTATAATTATTTTTTAATTGTATAAATATTTGTAAACTACGTTTAGAGGCTCACAATCACAAATCATGGAATTTGGCATAATGGTAGCGCTTCCGGTATAACCGGAACTGTCATTGACGTTCATATTTCAGTGGGACACCATATATTTTTATATATTTGGAATCTACGTGAAAATATGAATGCAACTATATCCTTGAAGTAAATTATTATTCAAGAATACAAAAACGTAATAGAAAATTATTAATCATTAACCTGCTACGTCATGGTATCAGGTAGGCTGTGAAAGCAGTTTAAATAATATTAAGTAATATTTAAGTTAATTGTTTAAATAGTACGTTATTTTTGTAGGTTCTATATTTTGTTACAAAAAATGATCAATTTATCACAGCCTACCTAATATGGCTTAATTTTCTCCTACGTTTTGGTAATGTATTTCTTCAATAAAAATTCACTTAAAGGATATCGTTGAATTCATAATTTTACGTAGATTCCAAATATATAAAAATATAGAGTGTCCCATTTGAAATATAAAAGTCTCTAAGTAATGCCTTAGTATTTTCGTAAGTTTTTCTTAATTAAGGATTCTAGTGATATTTTTTTACGATTGAACTGTGAAATTTAAGGAATTCTTTAGGATTTCCATAGGAGCTGTAGCCAGGGAACGTATATAAATACCAATTTTGTAAAGGAACTCTAAAGGAGAAATTTTTAAGGAATCCTTAATTAAGGAATTTGTTACCTATGATTTTATGTGTTATTTTCTTTTTAATATTTTATAACAGACTAAAAAATACTTGACAAAAATTAAATTAGTAAAATTATAAAATCATTTTTTTAAACGTCACCTACAGGTTATAACAAATTTTGACACATAAAATGTCAAACATTTTGTTCAAATAATTTAATAATTAGTTTATGAGCTTAAAATATTACATAATTTACATGTTGTATTTGGTGTCATTTGACGCAGAATTTTTTTATCTTTCTATTTAGATCACAACCATCGTTCTAAGTTCAAACGGGGACAACACTCTGCAAAAAACTGATTTCCTATATGTGCACTTTGAAAATAAAAACACCCGGTATATGTAGCACCTATAAAATCCCAAAGTTTGACACTTTCCTCCTCACTCACCTTGTATATGGTCTTTCTCAAAATGCTTTCTATTTTAAGCTCACTGAATCTTTCCGCCAAAACAGTCAAAATTTTACAGAACCCTTACCAAACTTAAGCAGGTACGGTACGTAGAGTTTATCTTAAGTCGATCAAAAGTAATCTACAACTTAGTGTTTCAGGTTTCACCTCGACGTTCTGTTTAAGGGTTGTTTTGGTGCTACTCGTAATAAAATGAATTATTTAGTTAGTCAAAATTCTATTTTGAAATCAGGGATGTACCAACCGCTATATCTATGGGATCAATGATATTGGGCCCACCGGCCTACAAGAAATATTTTTTTGTGCAACCGGACGCGAAATAAGCATTTCGCAGCCGCAATACAGGCCCCGAAATTGGATTTCGCGACCGTTGTTATGGTAACGGCCGCGAATTTCATTTCGCGGCCGTTGTCATGATAGCGGCCGCGAAATTAGGTAAACAATCACTTTGACACTTGAAAATTGCATGGTTTTGTTCATCAAATGTCAATTACAAAGCCAGCTTGAAACCTAACTTTCTATTTACAATGAAACTGTTTAAAATTAATAAAATTTGTAATTACATATTTTTTACGGTTGTACAAAAATATTGTGTACACCTTGTCCGCGAAATCCTTTAACGCCCTCGAGATTGTCTTTCCTCAGCCGCAAGCGGTCTCGGCGACAATTTTTCACTCGGTACTCTAAAGAGTGCTATGAACAGAGAAACGTGTGTCTGATCATTATTAAATTCAAAATACAAATTGTCAAATTTGATCTTGAAATGTAATTTTAAAGAGAAAAGACAATAAAGAAGGTTACAGTATACATTCGCCGTTTTCTAATTTGTTACCATTTCTAAAATAAGATACAGGAAGAAAAGCTTTGATTTCTTTATAAAACATTTTTGACAATATCTTTTGTCAAATTGACATTTAATTAATTGACTGTAGTTAAACTATTACGTAAATACGTAGTGCGCAAGCGCTTATTTATATAGGAGACTCGCATGCGAGAACGAGATGAGACCCAAAAAAATGTGCGAGAACGAGAGCGAGATTGATATTACAGATCCGAGAACGAGACGAGATCGATATTTTATATTTCTCGTCTCGTTTCGCCTCGCGTGCATCACTAAGTAAAATAATCTTACTGTTCCCTGAACATAAATGCTAGTTCTGTATGCCGGTTTGTCAATTATAGTTTTATTGCCAGACACGACAGAGTCAAATTTCTTAACGATATACTGGTCCCTGGATTTATAAAATATTTTCCAATATCTCCTTCGTTCATACTCGGGTCATTTCACGAGGTTAGTATATTCTAGGATGTCTTTATGATGCAATCTTGTCGGGTAAACCTATCCACATAACGTAACAATATTTTTATTTTCAAATTCAACAAAATTAAAGAGTTTACCAAAAAAGTGTCCCGTAGGAAAGTCAACGCCATCCTCTAGTGTGAAATATTTTTTGCTTGTGTACACATTCTCATAACTTCTCATTACTGTGTCCCGCACTGTGCAAATATTAAATATTGTCATTGGGTATTTTTTGGCGTGCGCGGGTGCCTCGGCTGTGATCCTGCATCGGAAGAACAGAGAACTGGTGAGTGTTTGCACAGCAATTACCAGGCCGGTTACACGGTCAATATTAGCTACTGTCTCCACTATTCCATACTCCGAGTCCACTGTGTGAAAACTGGAGATTGCAAGAGCAGATGTAACGGGAGCAGTTATGTCATTGTTTTGTTTACAGTGCAGAGATTGTTAGTTAGAGATAGCAAAATATTTGGAATGTATCGGTAGATGAAACAGTTACAGAATTTGTAAATAAGTAAAGAATAATAACTACGTACGTTATGTTCCTGTAATTTAATACTCGCTGTACAGGTGTCTCATTTTCGATGTTTTTAAGGTATCTCGGGTAATATTAATGATAGAGTAAAACCATTTGAACATCCCTGGGTCAACTTTTCCAGAAATGTTTAATAGTCACCACAGAAATTTTCGATCTTCTTTTGTTTCTGAGCTACAGGCAAAAACTCGTTTTTCGCTCATTTTGAAAATATCTCATATCTTATTTATTATGATAGTTAGAGAAAAAATGTTTTAACAAAAAATTTAGCGTTTTTTAAATAGGATAAAATGGCAAAATTAGATTTTTTGAAAACTTAATAATTCTCGAGATATAACACAAACTTCTGATTTTTTAAATGGGAACCTATGTTGAAAATAGTTTTTTGCTTATTTTATAAGCTTTTCAATGATATATAACAAGTCTATATTCTTTTGTTTTAAACATTAATAAAAGACGAATTATTAATTTAATGGGGTGAAAATATTGGAAATTATTAAGAAACAAATGAAAAAATCTATTCCAGATCATCATTTGCATATTTCTAATGGTGTCTGTTTCCGTTTTACTAATTTTTTCAATTTATTTACTTCAAAAGCATATTAAACCATTTTGATCGGATTGTGTCAAAGCCAACTGTAACGTCAATAAATAGTAATTTAACTAACCCGAAAATAATTGGTTAAGAATAATTTTGAAAACAAAATTAATAGATATTGAATCAAAATAAACAGTTGATGATTTGTAATAAATTTTTTCATTTGTTTCTTGATAATTCCCAACATTTTCATCTAAATAAATTAATAATTCGTCTTTCTTAATGTTTAAAACAAAAGAATGTAGACTTGTTATATATCATTGAAAAGCTTATAAAATAAGAAAAAATACGAGAC
Organism: Harpalus rubripes; assembly: GCA_963082715.1. NCBI lineage: Eukaryota > Metazoa > Arthropoda > Insecta > Coleoptera > Carabidae > Harpalus > Harpalus rubripes. The sequence continues at coordinate 18,356,359 of OY720457.1, forward strand.
TATTTTCAATATAGGTTCCCAGTTAAAAAATCATAAGTTATTATGAGAATTATAAGAATTATTAAGTTTTCAAAAAATCTAATTACGCCATTTTATTCTATTTAAAAAACGGTAAAATTTTTGTAAAAACATTTTTTCTCTATCATAATAAATAAGATATGATATATTTTCAAAATGAGCGAAAACGAGTTTTTGCCTGTAGCTCAGAAACAAAAGAAGATCGAAAATTCCTGTGGTGACTATTAAACTTTTCTCGAAAAGTTGACCCTGCAATGTGCAAACGGTTTTGCTCTATCATTAATATTACCCGAGATACCTTAAAAAACATCAAAAATGAGACACCCTGTACATAGTGATTTAGTGGTTATAGTGATTTGATGGAATAAAGCGAGCGTCCAAGTCTATAACTCATTTTAAATTGCATACCAAAAATGAATTTTGAATATAAATAAATAATAACAAAATATAAATTACAATAAATATTTTTGTATTTTTATAAGCACAGTAAGGCGATTATTATTATTATTATTATTATTATTATTATTATTATTATTATTATTATTATTATTATTATTATTATTATTATTATTATTATTATTATTTTGTAAAAGTGTCATTGACCTCTCTACAGTTCTGGTGGTTCATGGTAAAGTGTAACACGAGGGGGGTGCAGAAGAGGATGATGCTACTAATACTGATGACTGCTTATTCCAACGATGATACACTTTATTCTAACTGGTGATAAGTATTTCGTGACAAAGAAGAACACAAATACACTTCACTTATACTTTATGACCACTACGGACTTGGGTTTTAATAACTAAACCATTTACCTAAATAATTACATTATTATTAATTAAACATAGCCTGACATGTTACATTCCGTAACTCAGCGGGCGGGCGTTCTGCACGCGCCCCAAAACTAAAAGACACTACATGTCCAAACCAAAACACGTCTGCACGACGCGACGAACTAATCTAGACTCTCACATGTTTACTCCTTGAGTAACTAATGTCAACTATCCAAAAACATAACGCTATCTTCAGGAGAGGATTATCTTAGGGGTACAGGGTGCATAGGCTAGGGCATTCAAAGTCACGCACGTATTCATAATAATTCCTATCCTAAACCTAATGATAAACAAATAAATGTCGTGACCATCATAATAAGAAAAGAATTTCTAAACTGAATTTTGACTTTTATAGATAAACAGAGTTAAAATACGATTATTGAACTAAAATTTCGAAAAGTTTGTAAAAAGTTATTTATCTATTATTGCTCTTACCCTCGCCTTGTCACAAAAGGGATGAATGGCATTTTCTTTTAGTAATGACCACAGGTGACTTCTACTACGAAGATTTACAAATAATTTTAATAACAACGTAGGGATTTCAGTTCTCTCTGCTTATACCGTAATTAAGTCAACGTTACTGTTTTTACTATATTACGCGTATAAATTTATTAATTCTACTTGAACGAACCCTGAACCAAAAGAATTGGCCTATATCCTTTTCCTTATCGCGTTTTATTTAAACAAAAAAAATAAATTTAGGAATAATATAGGCCAGTCGGCAGAGCAGGGCCGCTCCGTGGGTATTAGTCGCCTTTGTGATATGTTACATTTTAGCGCCCCTTCCCCTCATGATGTAAAATTTGCAAATTAAAGTTTAAACTATACTTTTTGTTCTTCAAAAATACTAGATTTGCCTATTATATTGATGAAATTTATTTTAATTATAACTAGAGCTCTAATGCAAACAAATTAAAAAATATATTGTTCACTTTCATCACGTTAATTTGTAAGTTTTATAGTAATTTTGTCTTTGCGAATAGCATTTTATAAAAATTTACTATTATTTATTTTACTGTCTTGAAACGGCCTCAAAGTCAGGCGCTTTTGTGCGGGGCACAACCTGCCCACCCGCACGGCGCGGCCCTGCGGCAGAGCGTTTAAAAGATGCTATTGTAGAAATAAATGGCAAGCTGGAATAAATTTTATTCCCTTAATTTGGACCTTCAAAAAGATCTACCAATTTTTAACGCATTGTTTTTAATATTTTTGATATGTCAAATAAATAAATTTATTATCAATTCTCAGTTTAATACTTGAAGAAGAAATGGATTTTCAATTTGGACATATTTCTAAAAGACAAAATATTAAGTGAAATAGAAAATACGGTTCCTACGATACCAAGTAAACAAAAATTCTATTTGGAATCAATTTACACATTGCTGCTATGGAGTTAATAATAACGGTTTAAAACGTCCAAATTGAATAAAATAATAATAATAATAATAATAATAATAATAATAATAATAATAATAATAATAATAATAATAATAATAATAATAATAATAATAATAATAATAATAATAATAATAATAATAATAATAATAATAATAATAATAATAATAATAATAATAATAATAATGATGTATGAAACATGTAATGTATAAATAAACACATTTTCATAACAATAAATGTTCATTTCCATGATTTACATGTGATAAAAAAATAAAAATGTATAATATTTGATTACAACAATGCAAATCCTTTCTCTTTCCAGACTGAATTTTTAAATTTTAAAAAACGAAGTATAACAAATAATGACGTTCAAATGCTATTTACTCGTGGAATTATCTTGACAAATACCACTCGAGACTCGAGGTTTATTTTTAGCACGAAATATTTTTTTATTTATAAATATTCACACTTGGTTTCTTGATAGCAATTTGGTTCAAAGATTTGTCCTGTCAAAACCACTCAAGCTACGCTCTCGGGATTTTGCCGTACAAATCTTTTCAACAAATTGCCAAGCAACCAAGTGTTCGTATAATTTAAAAAAATATCTGGCCAAATCAAACCTCTAGTGGTATTACTATCGATAAATTCCAACGATTAGTTTTTAGCCAATCATGATGTAAAACACTTGAAAATTCAACCAATGGGAACAGTAATATACTGATAAAACTCCGTTACCCCGATAATTTTCCGCTACTAAGTAAATAACCGTCAGTGTGATAGTTAATTAATATTTCAAGTTTAAAAATAAAATATTAATAATTAAATTGTTTCATTTTGCATTGTCTTCGGAATTTATCTCACGAAATACCACACGACCTCTCTGATTTTCTCAGATAAACTTTTATTTTTAAACATTCATTCTTTTTGCTTTTAAGCAAAATCACTCAAGCAAACTGACATTAGGTAAAACATCTCCTCCTGTTTGTTGTTAAGCAAAAAAATTCGTGCAAAATAAAAATTTATCGATAAAAACAGGAGGTCTTGTGATATTACTTCTGATAATACTTTATAGTACTAGTTCACAATTAATTTTTGTAAATGTGCTTGTTCTTGTTCAATATTTATAACTTATTTACATAAAATAAAATTAAGCTCTCCAGCAGATTAATTAAAGTTACTTTACACATAAAATAAAACAGATTTTTTTAAAAAATGGCAATTTTTGAACAGTAACAATGACACCTAGTCTCTTAAGGTGCATTCGCAAATGAAAATTAGGTTTAGATTTATGGTTTATACTTTAGATTTAAAGACTTTGGCCACATATTATGTAATGACTCCATTCACACTTCAGAATTTAAGGTGCATTCACAAATGAAAATTAAGTTGGTTTTTGTTTACATTTAAGTAAGTCATTCATAAATGCAAGTTTAATTTAACTCTAATTTAGTTTTGATTGTCCTGACATCTATGTAAATGCTTCAAAAACAAGATTAAAATATCGGTAAGGCAATAGGCAATAAGACACCCGTGCGCCGTAAATGTCATTCGCTTGGCATTATTGGTTATTTTTCAGCAATTAAATTTTGACGGTTCTATGAACTTCTCGCATATGTTTTGTTTAAAAAGCTGATTCCACCAAGTGAATACTAAATAAAGATGGGTGTATATATTTATATTGCTTCAGACTCGTTCTCATTGGTGAAGTTTGTGACGTCACACTAAATCATAAACCTAAAGTTTGGACCTTGTAATGTTTAGCTTTAAGATTTGGATTTAGAGACACTACATTCTGAAGTGTAAATGGAGTCATAGCATAATCTGCGGCCAAGGTCTTTAAATCTGAAATATAAACCATAAATATAATTCATTTGTGAATGTACCTTTAGACTTTTTCAGCAATAATTACACAGTGATACAAGCAATCAACACTTCGCTAATGGGAATAAAACCAAACTTATTAATTAATAGGAACATGCAACTACAGCCCTCTACGACTCTTCACTAAAGGTTATTCAAACATGTCTGCAAGATCCATGAGACTTGGCGCTAGTGCTATAGGGTTAACTTTAACTGCACCAATGAGTCGATTGCGGAAAAAATATCTACGATATTTGAAGTCTTGGTCGTCCAAACTAACTAAACTGTAAAAATATGCATTGGTTAAGACAGTTAAGCCTGAGAACTTACTAAGAGAAGACAAATTTTGCAAGAATTTCATTAAAAATGATTTTTCGCTTGATAATAAAACTGCAAATTAACGCGATGCATTTTTTTTCCACTGAAAGTTTTACAACCATTTCACATAACTTCATTATTGTATGTGGCGGTTTTTTATTTGTTTTTACTAGAAATACAAATGCGTATAAGAAAGTGATGTCAAAAATAATTAAACTAAAGGAATTCCAAACATTCCGCGAACATGTTTGGTCGGATATTTTGCAAACATTATACTGAAATATACATGAAATAATTGAATATGACACTATTACGGACATATGATGCTTTTCATGTAGTATTAAAAATTGTTTAACTATAAAAACTACACTATATGGTAATTAGTATATTATTCAATTAGCAAGTAATGAATGTTATTGAGAATGACGTTTGCATCACGAGCCGGAAGGCAAGTGATGTAAATCATTCGAAGGAGTAATAGCCATTACATGCGAATAGAATACTATACTTTGTCCACAATTGTCAAATAATATATCAGTGACACAATTGTATTGAAAAATAAGTAGAATTTGTTCACTGACAAATGCACATTTTTTTCTGTTTGTGTAAACTTATGAAATGATTTGACATTTAGCAGAAAATCTTAGAACCGACTATTCAACTATAGTTTAAGCTTAAGAAGAAAATAAAATTATGAAAAATGACAAAACTAGTGCAATTTTGGCTTTTTATGTAGAAAGATTACTTATTAAAAGTAAGTTTGTTTGTACTTTTTGAAACGTAGGAATTGAATTTGACATAACGATTAAATAATATTATTCCACCGAATTGTCAATATTATTAAACTAGTAACAGCAACCAATGGAGTCTCGTGGCCGCGTGCTGAGTGTCAGGTCGCGAATCTGGGGAACCGGGTTCGATCCCGACCGACGCCAAATATTTCGAATTTTAAATGGCACAAAATTGACCCTTGTAGTGCACTCTCCACGCCCAGCAATGAATGCCCGTTAGGTGACGCCTGGTAAACTCCCGCACGGTACAAATATGTCATCATCATTACCGATATCTGCGTACAAAGCAGATTGGCACACCCAGCCTCGCACCCAGCAATGGGTAATATGCCGTGATGATATATTTATTTATTTATTTATTTAAGTACCAGTATCGACGGTCATTAATTAATAAAAATCGGCTGAATTATGGGTACATTATTTGACAGTTGTGGATAAAATTATTTATTTTATTTATTTGAAAATTAATCTACCTAATTAGTTACTAACTTGTAAAATTGGTTGCTAACTTGTTCAAATTTTAGTTACCATGACGTTGTTGACATGTGAAAATTGTGTTTTGTTACTATCATACGTATTAAAAATTAGTGTCAGTTGCAACTGACAGGTTTAGGTTATAATTTTAAATTTGATTTACAAGTGAGTAACAAATAAAATATTGTACAAATACACACGTAACTATTTTCCTCCTGTCAGCAATAAAAACCGTTCCTAGTTTTACCTGGCTTGTAATCTAAAATACCATAAAGCCACTCTTCTCAGAGCATTAATTAAAAAACTGAAAACTTTTCAGGAGCACTGTAAATATGTATTGTATTAATCCATAAAAAAGTGCACATGTACAAATATATGGTACCTCAATAATAATAACTATTTATGTATTTAGTTTTAAAGTGAAAGTAATTTTCGCACTACAGATTGCCGAACGAACGTTGTGAATCAGTAACACGTCATGTGTATTTTGTGAACGAATCACATTTATATAGGTACGTTTTTCTAATTCCATTTTTGTAAGAATAAAATAATGAATTCATATTAAAAGTTATGTATTTTTTTCGCATTAATGACAGATAAACGCATTAGTGTGAAAAAGATTGTCATTTTGCCTTTCAACATGTCAACATTTTGTTATATTGACTGCTAAAATGACTTTTTGTACGATCGATAAAAAAGTAGGTTTTTCGAACGTCATTTCGTTAAAATTGAATAATTACAGACCAAAAATTACATTTAAAAATCAATTAATATTTCAAATTTTAAAAAATATTGTATACCTCTGATTGATAGTATTTTTGTAGACATCAGTTACAGCTTTCGCTATTATTTTATAATGAATGTAAACTTATGGCCGCTTTCTGCACTGAACTGTAAGTCTTAAATTTACAAATTTGTAAGAAATTGGCAAAAACACATCTACTTTTGTTGATCAATATAAATTTTATAATATAAAATTATACATAAGAGTGGCAGCTTTCGTTGCGATTATTTACAGACTTACAAATTAAATTTTATTTCCAAAGTAAATTTAATTGTATATATGAACAAAAATTAGAGTCAGTTTCCATGTTATGACAATTAAATTCATTGCTGTCAAAAAATCATGTTGTATTTGCTTAATTGTTCAAATTTACTTTGGTAATAAAATTTGATCATATTTTTTTATGAAAGGGGCCTAAAACTTACAGTTTTGTACAGAATACAGCCATTATTCTGTTAACTTATGATGTAGGTTGTATGATATTATTTTCAAATGCTTATGGTTCATAATCGGGTCCCATAACACTAATTATATGTATTTCGTTCTAATATCTGTTAAAAAATTAGAAGAGAGAGATTTATAAACAGAAACTGATTTTTTAGAAGGTTCTGCAATGATTTTAGTATATAAAATATAATAATATTATTGGAAAAAGAAAGGCAACAAAAGTTTCATACCAGAAAGTACTTGAAACGTCAAATATGTCAGAAATACAAGTAATTGCAATTGCTAGGCGCCTATCCTTCCTAACTAGCGTTTATTTTTTCTATTTAGCACATCGATTTTTTTGTATGTAACAAGCTTATTAGGCCAGTCGACAATCGCAGAAATAATTGGTGGCAAACTAGAGTACATTTGATTCTCTTTAGCCCTAAAGACCAAAAAGACATACTAATTTTGCACCCTATAGCGACCCCGAATTTTGCCGACATCTTGGATCAAAGATGCAAAAAATGAGTTCTTGGCCATTTTCTTGAAAGCAGTCAAAATTTTATGAGGGTACAATATCTCGTAATTTTCTGTACATAAAAGGATGCTTACTTTTTTGACCTAGGATGAACGCTCAAAGTTATATTAAAGAATAGTTAACCAGAATAACAATTTACGATAGAAATTTAAATTACTGAAAAAATAAACAATATTAGGTATTTAATACTTAGTATAATAGGTTATTTTTTAACATCTCTTTGAGAGTTCATCCTAGATAAAAAATGTATGAACCCTTTTATGTACCTACAAAAAATTACGAGTTTTAATTTTATATTCTTGTAAAAATTTGTTACGGGCCACTGTTTTCAAGAAAATTGTCAAAAACTCATTTTTTGCACATTTGATCCAAGATGGCGGCAAAATCCGGGATCGCTAGAGGGTGCAAAATTAGTATGTCTTTGGAGGTTCCAATAAAATAAAATTTACTCCAGCTTGCCACCATTTATTTCCAAAATATCCTCTTTCAAACGCCCTGCCAACTGGCCTGGCCTATACCATTTGTATTTTTACCTCTCGCTACCCTTGATAAGGGAGGTATAGGGATCGTGCTAAAATCGCATATCGAGATTTTGGTAAATGACCACGTTTTAAGATCCCTAGAATCCAATTTAAAGAATTTCACGATGATGTCTGTGTGTATGTGTGTGTGTGGATCCTTCACTCTAACTCAAATACTACCATTCAGAAAATTTTGAAACCTTGTATTTCGAACCGTTTCTGTACTGGAAAGAGCCCATTCAATTTTGGTGTAAATCGGATAACCGGAAATGGCACTTTACTAGAAGCTCAAAATAGTTTCTCTTCGAAAAATACCTTTAAATATTATTTTTTCGACAATAATGTTATTATTAAAATTAAAGACTATTAAATTTTCTACAGATTTGCATTAATACTTTTTCTATATATTTTTGGATAAATTTATAAAATTATCTATAATTTAAATCCCGGAGCCTACGCTTTACACAAACAAAACTCCTTGGTTGCGCAGTTATTCAAATGTATGTAACTAACAGATAAATGTCACTGTCAAAGAACTAATCATTTGAAATTAATAATAGTAACGTTTTAAAAAGAAAAAAGTAAATAGAACAATAGGAAAGGAAATCAATACAGCATATATAAATATGTAGGTATGTATTTAGATTAATAAAAATTAACGATTTCAAGCTAATTCTCATTTTTGGATTAGTGAATTCCATTTAATCCCGTATTTAATCTTCATTTTATTATCAAAAAAGGTAGCTACTTGGATTAGATTAGACTAAATCTTAAGAAATAAACTGCCAACTTACAATAAAATTTGCTAATCCAAAAATAAAGATTAGTTTAATCTTTTTTGTCTCTCGGGCGGTACATGGCGGGAGGTATTGTGTTGGCCACACCAGATTTTTAATACGTAGTATTTAATTTATTCTCTTTTGGAAATATTAACATGCTTGGTGCTTGGAAAAGAAAAGATGTATTTTTCTGTTTACTATTATTCGAATTAACAAAACTAAAATTTGAATATGAAGTCAAATAAACAAGTTTCCTTTTTATCCATTCTTATTCTTGTGCAGGTACAAAATCAGAATATTTAAAAAAGTATAAAAATAATTTGTGGCGACCACGGCAGGTAGCGATTATCCGACAATGGTTCAGATGTCACCGTGTCGCCGGTAATGTAGTGCGCGGTGTTATCACCAGAGCCATCTGTCACGCACGCCGCGTATTAGCGCCGCAACATGTGTTTTCACACGAAAAATTATTCATAACACTATCGCGCATGTATCTCTGTGGACCGGGGTTCGACCCCCAGTCTTACACAAGCACGGAATGACATAATTATGTGATTAAAGAATTTGGCTTTATAGTGCACTGCAGGTAGACTGCGTGCTTGTTATACATATTTGCCGACCTTTAGGATTTCAGGAATTTAATTAAAGTAGTTTTAGTATATTATATAGTCATTCGTCGCTTTAACATCAACGAAAGTATAAAAAGAGTGTTACGCGATTTGAAACTTTTGAACACGAAGAATCATTGACAATAATAAAATCAGGTATACCGTGGAAAACAAAATTTGAATTTTAAACAGTTGTTTCTGTAACTTGAAATTAAGTTGCGCGTTGTGCGAATTTAATTACGCTGATTATTACATTAATCGACTTTGATTGACGGCAACCGATAACTACGGTTTTGTCAACTAAAGTTGACTAATGTAGTTTAGTAGTTGCCAGTTGAAAGTAAACCGTATATCAATCAAAGTTAAACAACAGTCATCTTTAGTTGCAAGTTGTCTTCAACTCTGGTGTTGCATAGCGTGGTTGAGAAATGTAATATAGAATGATTCCCGTTTTTTACAACCATTTGTATTGTATTACAACTGCAGAATTAGTCAGTGTTTTTAAATACATGGTGTCCCAGGCAGTGGCGGCGCCAGGATGTAAATGTAGAGTGGGCACAATCAAAAAATGGTTGGGCACCAGGGGGGAGGGGGTCGTAATAGGTTATGCAAAGGTAACCAGAAAAAAAGGCGCTGCAGGCAATTTGTTTATCATCCAATGTCAAATGCCTTATTATTGAACGTTACATTTTTTTCAAGGAATGTGAAGCTGCATGCTTCCCCCCTTTCATGTATAAAAATAAATTGTCAGATCACAGACCATTTTAGAAAAGTGAATATATTTAACGGATTGTTAACTGGATAAACTGTCAACATTGAATATCACCTACACTTCTACTATTACAATTATATTTTAACTGACATCCATATTACTTAATCAAAATTTATATTTGTAAAACACGCAATCAAATATTAGCTGTGCAAAATACATTATTTAATTTTATTCTGTATCTTAAATTATATTTGCGTTCGTTAATTTTTTTTATCAAGTCATGGCTTATGGGTGGGGTAAATACCCTCTTAACCTCCCCATCCGTGTATACGCGCCTGTTGGGCACCCATACCTACCTATATAGTTTTTTTTCATATACACACATAAAACGATATAAAGACGCGGGTATCTAAATTTAAATAATTACATATACCGGGTGTTTACTTTTTTATGAATTACAGGTAATATGTGCAATGGTGAAATTTTCATATGGCTGTAATTTTTGCCCTTTTAATCCTATGACAAAAGTATAAATACAAATAATGTAGTAGGTGGGCACTTGGGTGGGCACAAGACTTTTTAGGCTAGGCACGTGACCACCCTGGCCCCCCATTAGCGCCGCCACTGGTCCCAGGACGAGCTTACGCTATCGGTATTTTAAAAACTATAAATATTATTTTACGAAATTTGGTATCTAGGAATTTTCCGACATGCCCGTTTTCACTAAAATATTTTCAAAACAGTAGCACTCCCTTTTTAACCGGAAGTAAGTTCTAACTTTCTTATTTAAATGGAATGCTATATTTTTATTTTACCATTGAATTCAGCAGAAATTTGCACAAATGAAACCATACAAATATTTTACTCACGATCAACCACTTCCGGCCTAATACAGCTACATATTTAGATTTTTTCTCTAAAAACGGCAATTTTTTTATCACTCTATATTTCGATAATTTCTATAATCTGTAAAAACAGTTTTATAAAGAAGGCTTTTGTTTACACTAATATAAATGAATAATCGACAATTTTTGAAAATGTTAAATGGAACACCACATTTTTTATTTAAATGAATTGTCGTTAAAAATAGGAGTAGTGTCTGTAGTCTGTAGCATATCCTATGTTTAAAGTTGATAGATTTTTATGAGGTGTTTCATTTAAAAAATATGAGTTTTTTAACTTTTTGAACTTCACTTTTACGTTGACGTAAAAATCACATTTTTCAAAAATTGTCGATTATTAATTTATACTAGTGTAAGCAAAAGCTTTCTTTATAAAACTGCTTTTACAGATTATAGAAATTCGATTCCTTCCTCCAAATATAGAATGATAAAGAATTGGCCGTTTTTAGAGAAAAAATCAAACAAGTTAAATTACGCCGGAAGTGGTTGACTGTTTTATGGTTTCATATGTAAAATTTTCTGGTGAATTCAATGGTAAAATAAAAATATATTTCATTTAAAATAAGGAAGTTAGGGTCTACTTCCGGTTAAACCGGAAATGCTACTGCTTTGAAAATATTTTAGTTTAAACGAGCATGTCGGAAACCCTTAGATACCAAATTTCGTAAAATAATATTGATTATTTTTTAAAATAACACCCTGTATAAATATTGACTTTTTAAACGGTTTAACTTTTAAAATTAAACATGGCAAAGTGGTACTCAAACAAAATAAATTAATTTTTGAATATTTATGGAAAATATGATATTCTGTGCAATACAAATACATAATCCAAATAAAATTAAAACATTTTCAGTTATTTCAGACATTACCACTACATAAATATCTTGTTCCTGAATAAATATCTGAATTTATCTGGTAGTAGATATATATCTTGAGAAGTGTAATTAATTTTTGCAACTTTGGTTGAAAAAACCTAAGTTGCTTTGCTTCAACCAAGGTTGCCAGTTTCAATCAACCAAAGGTAACTAATGTAATTTCAGCCTTAGTTACAATTTTTTTAAAATATAGTTGTGAGTAAAAATATGGAATTACCAGAGACCATTTTCGAATCATGATTTATAATTAGACAGTTCTTAAGTCAGCCAGAAATTAATTTTGCAGTTTTAAAGTCCCTCAGTAATTAGTCTGCGGGTTTGGCAGTTTTTATATCCCCGGTAGTTAATTTAACAATTAGACAAACCGAAATTAGTTTGAATTCCAAAAGAAGATTTGATTGGTAGCTTCTACGAAGTAGAAGGAAAGAATGGTGAAGTGTATTATTGTAGTCAAAGACTTTGTTACTGATATTTAACTATTACAACTGTTATTTAACGTCATATAATATTTTTAAAATATGTCTTATTCAAAACATTAAACTGCGAATCCTCCTGTATTAATAAAAATTTTAATAATGGGGTCCGGTACTCATTTTTCAATTTAATTTTTTTTGTGAAACGTTGAATAAAATGATGAATTTTAGCGTTTGTTACACTTTTCAAATGTGTATAGTTTTTTAAATATAATTTTTAAAATTTAATTAATTTTGCGTGGCGCCATACCTTCAATTTTACTTCGCCTACTGACTAAAGTTCATTACATCTGTCAATGTCATTAATTCTTCCAAAAATTGATGTCGAAGTGGGTTAACTAGTGACAGCTGTCACTTTTAGAAAACTAGTTGTACCTTGTCAAAGGTTGTTATAAATATTTTGAATAAATATGTATGTTTTATTTTAATAAAAATGATAAGTGTTTCATACATTTTCATGTAAAATAGAACTATATAGAAATATATTGATTTTATTTTTACAAGTTTTGAATAATATAAAATTATATATACCGGGTGGCGCTCGAATCCGTTACATAGGCATTTAACATGGGAAAACAGTTTTCCCTTGCGCGTTGGTTCCCAAATTATTTTAGAAAAAAATACTTTAAATAAAGTTGTAGATCATGAAATCCTAATTGAATTATTATACTGTACGTACTGTGAATTTATTTTATTCAATGACAGAGGGATTTTTTTATACTGCGTTTAAAAGTTTATTTCATATTACTCTGGAAAGATTGTTTTTTTCTTGTGCCAATAATTTTTTTCTACTGTGAATCTAATTTTTGTACTGATTATTTTTTGACACTTCTTACAACCAATGAAATGTTCCATTTTGTATCACGTGTCTGTGTTTTAACCAATCCTGTCATTATTATACTGAGAATAAAGCTCTAGAGGTTATTCCTGGAAATAATCTCTTTCGCTTTTGTTTTTATTGACATATGTAAGATAGTTATCAACACATAAGTAAAATGAGCGAAAAAGACCAATTTTGTGCCATTTCTGTTCATGAAATAAACCAAAAAATTATAGAAACCACTTCCAGAAATACCATAATTGGTAATTATATGTTTTCAAGATTTATTTTGCATTGTCAAAGTGTGTTCTAGTTGTCAAAACAGACTTACCAACTGAGCCATGTAAATGAATGAAGCTAGTTAATTACGATAGTAGATAGCGTTACAATAGAATAGGCATGACAGCCAAATTCCGTTGTTTGAAACTTGTGGATCAAAAAATAATCTAATTAAATATAATTCGAGAGTTCGATAAATTAGAAAATAATTTCACAGATTTACCCTGCGGGCTTTCGTGAATATTACCTGGCAACAAGTTTTCGAAAAATCTGTCAAATTATTTTCAATTTATTCTCACTCTCTTCTTATATTATTACTAAAAAAAATTACTTTTCCTAAAATGCATTCTTCTTTATTAACATAGTATTCCGAAATTATTTACTTTAATTAAATTTTAAAACTATATTTTACAATTTTTTAATATAGGTAGTGCCCATATTCATAAACATTCGTAAAGTTTCAAAACGGCTCGGTACTATTTTTGATAAATAGAATGAAACTTGACAAGTTACATTTCGATTTTTCTGTCAGTCTCGACTGTGTTTACTGGATAAAAATTATAACAAACTGTTTAAAATTTTATTTTTTAGTGTTTATGAATATGAGCTGAGCATAGATGTTTCATTTTCAGAAAAATAAATACGTCTGATTCAATTAATTTTATCATAATTGTAATATTTAATGGTAATTTAAAATAATGTTCATTATTTCAATTTTGATAGACAATTTAGAATATTTAGATATATTTGAACAGTAGTATTATATGGAACTAAAGGGTACAGTGTATAATTGTTCTATATATGTGTAATAAAGCCTATGCAGCATTATAAATTTAGGAAAGATTTAGAGATAAATTTAGTTATTAATTTAGGGTAAATTTTCGTGGTAAATTATAATTTCAGCGTGTTGATGTAGAAAGGTGTTTAGTTTTCGTGTTCAAAATGAAATAATAATAAATGGTTTTCGAGCATTACATCGCGTAGCCCTTGGATTAGATTGTTTTGACAAATGACTGCTAATGCGATTGAGATAACACAGCAAAGTAATTATTAATAATCACCGTTGCGTTTTTACTACAGTAAACTACAATTAACCAGAAAAATTATGATGGCGGAGTCGGCGACATAAATGCGCAGTGCTGGAGACCTAACACGCCCGCCTTTCTTTTCATTTCATTGCCTTGCAATCGTTCAAAGCTACACGCTGATAAGGAAATTGAACACCGTTTCAAATTTAAAGAAACACTACATTCAAACAATCTAAAGTAAATACTACTACAATCGGATCGTGAGAAAACTGTGGGCGTCAGTACAAAATTCAAAATATACCATAGCAATATAAGAATTTGTATTATAATGATATTATTATTGGCGTACGTTTTGAAAATATATTTCTATGGCAACTATTAACAAAATTATCACTGTATCTAAATTTTGTAACTTGAAATGAATAAGTTTTACACTACCTAATTGAAATGAATAATTGTTTTGAAGAAAATCAGTTCCATTTTTTAAAAATAACAATGTGTCCAATGGACTAACTATTTATATATTAGGTAGGTAGGTACTAGAATACTAGATAATAGGCGATGTGCCCATATAGCAAATATGACAGTATTGAGGAAGCAACAAGGTTATGTTTTGCGTCAGCATAATTTTACAATTTCTATTTTAGAAAATATTTGCAATAAATGCGAATAATGGACCTTTTCAATTTAACGGCTATCTCTTTCTATCGCTGCAAATAGTAAGAAAATGGCGCAAACAACTGCCAGTTGGGCAGTCAAATGAAACGTCAAAAATATTGCAGTCATTAAAATACCTGTATTCTTAGTGAAAATTTGCATCGTTAGACATTTTAACTTCAATAAAAACTTTTGTAACTTATTTCGATAAGATTTTTTAAAGATATCTGAGATATTCTCACATTTTACGTCTATTTTTTTTTTTTAGAAACAAACGTCATAGATCTCAGTTGTTCTTACTATGCGCAGATCCCCATTGCGCATATCTTCTATCTCTTTAAATTGAAAAGGTACATTAGACATTAAATAGTATTAATTCTTACAAAAATATTAATTAAAGTACCTACTAAATTTTACGAATTTCCTAAAAGATAGCTTGGGGAATAGAAACTTAATAGCTATTAACATACCTAGGATTGTTGTGTATCATAACTGCCGCAGATGTTGGTTTAAAATCCGAGCTCGTAGAGCGAGGATTTTAAGACAACTATAACGTATTTCAGATAATAGACTTGGTGGCGCTACCGCGTCATCCTGTTTTACACATATAAATCTTATGAATAAATAACTTTTTATGAAATTTTCTAATGTATAGTTTCAGGAGTAATATTTCAACTTGTTATCTTTGTTAGTCAAAATTAGGGTTGTTTACACAACAACATAAACAACTAATTGATAATTTTTCAGTACGCGTGCGTAGCTTGAAATTGGTTGCAAACTGATTGGAAATTTTTCTGTTCTGCAAACAAAAAGAAAGGTTATTGTTCTTACTACCATCTGGAAAGGATTTTATCTTATGTTCATTGTTGTTGCCGTTATTTGTCATTGCAACGGAATTAATTTATAATCTTTAAAATTTATTCCTGCGTTTATTTCTGGTTTTCTTAAATTTATACTCGATAATCTATATGACAATATGGCAAATGTTTAGTGGTTTGGAAGAATTTATAATAAGTGATAAAATTTGGTCTCTCGTTTTGGCTAGTACTAGTCACCGTACTAGTGCAACAACTAATAGCCAGAAGTTCCAATGCGCATGACAGGAACTAAAAATTTCTTTAAAATCCGCAGACTGTTCTGACCGTTGAAAACTGATCATTTTTCATATACAGGCAGTTAGAGAACTGAACCCATAGATAGTAGTATTAGTATTTTATTAATCCTTGCCTTTCGGCTTTGGATCTAATTACAAATTTTCAAATATTAATATACAAACACACATATAAAAAACATTAATTATTTTGTTTTCTTCTAGCTTGGATTTCCTTCATCCACTTTAGCCCGCTCCCTGAATCTTCCAGTACCCTTCCTCTTCCTGCGATTGGTCCGCCTTTATTCTCCTCCCAACAACCCTGTAACATATGTTCAATAGTTTCAACCTGAACATGACATATGCGACATTGTTGGTCCTCTAGTTTCCGCCAGAAATAATTTCCCGCTTCTTCATTTCTTAAATAATAAAATAAAAAGATTGGCGCCAGAAATAGTTATGAAAAACAACCACCTAATGATATGACGTGAAATTACATATAGCACGTCATTCATAGCAAATAGGAAAACAGTTTGTCCATCACAGACGTTTTTAATTTAAATTAAAGTAGGCGATAGTTGGTCATATGTTGCGGACTTATTCTGTAACTCAGTCATTAATTTTAAATGACTAGTTAAACATTTTATCCATAGATATTGATTTGACAACAAAAAATCCATTTTTTTTGTTATATATCAACATAATTGATTGGTTAAAAATTATAACCAGTCGTTAAAAATTAACCACAGAATAAAGGCTCGTATAGCTGTATGTACTTTGACGTCATATTCCGATCGTAATTAATTGTAAAAAATGTAATGTAATAGATATCTGGTGATATTCTCAAATGTGAGGCTATTTATAGAACAATATTTTTGTAAAATTTTATACTTAGCGGCATATGAATTTTTATATCAATAATTCTATTGAATTGAGAAACCTGGTGGGACACTAACATCAAACTAGATTTTGCTGCTCAGATATAAATGATGAAAGTTTGCGTTGTTTTAATCAATATTCGGGTAATAGTAACGTCCATAGTTAGTGCTAGGTTTGTATTATATATATTTTTAAACAAAATGGGTTTACTCTTAGTGTCAACCCCATTTCAATGATTGTTAATAATAGATGTAAATAACCAGCACAAACTTTTATAATTATTATTTGAGCAGCACAAACCTAACACTAACTATATTTGTTATTATTATCTGAATATTGTTTTAAACAAAAGGAGTTTACTCTTCGTGTCACGCCAGATTCCCCAATTCATTTATAAATAATTAATGTAAATAAAAAGCATAAACTTTTATTATTTTTATCTGAACAGCACAAACCTAGCACTAACTAGTGACTTTACTGTTACCCGAGTATTGTTTTAAACAAAAGATATTTACGCTTGGTGTCACGCCAAATTCCCCATTTCAATTATTGTTAATAATAGATGTAAATAAACAGCACAGAGATAGTACAAATATGGTTTGTGTTATTATTCAAATATTGTTATAAACAAAATGAGTTTACTCTTAGTGTCACGCCAACTATTAACAAAATTTTGAAAATAAAAAATCATCGGGACTCGGTGATATCCCCAGTTATTTTAACAAATTAGTTCTCCAGCTCATAATTCCCGTGTTAACTTATTTCATAAATCAATCATTCATTAGAGGTAATTTCCCGGAAAAATTAAAAATTAACAATATTATTCTAATTTATAAAAATAATGAAAAAACAACAATAGCTATAGCATCCATTTTGTCCACGATAATATGCTTTTATGTCAAGAATACAACCCTTTTTACCTTCCTTACCTTCCTTACCTAAAGGTAATTCGGTGGTAAGTTTTTGATGAATAAGCACGTTTTAGGGTCCCTAGAATAGGATTTTACTATTTTTACGATGATGTCTATGTGCGTGCGTGCGCGCACACACACACACACACACACACACAGACATCATCGTAAAAATAATAAAATCGTATTCGTGCTTATTCATCGAACACTTACCACCGAATTTAATTTTATTATAAAAGTTTGTACTGTTTATTTACATCTATTATTAACAATTGAATTGGGGAATCTGGCGTGACACTAAGAGTAAACTCATTTTGTTTATAACAATATTTGGATAATAATACAAACCATATTTGTACTAACTTTGTGCTGTTTATTTACATCTGTTATTAAGAATAATTCAAATGGAGAATTTGGCGTGACACCAAGCGTAAATATCTTTTGTTTAAAACAATACTCGGGTAATAGTAACGTCAATAGTTAGTGCTAGGTTTGTGCTGTTCAGATACAAATAATAAAAGTTTATGCTTTTTATTTACATTAATTATTAACAATTGAATTGGGGAATCTGGCGTGACACGAAGCGTAAACTCCTTTTGTTTAAAACAATATTCAGATAATAATAACAAATATAGTCTATCTATTATTACCAATCATTGAAATGGGGTTGACACTAAGAGTAAACCCATTTTGTTTAAATATATATATATATATATATATATATATATATATATATATATATATATATATATATAATACAAACCTAGCACTAACTATGGACGTTACTGTTTTTCTACCGGCTCATTGTTAATAATAGGTATAAACGGTACAAACTTTTATAATTTGTATTTAAGCAACACATACCTAGCATTGACAGTGGATATTATTGTTACTCAGATATTATTATAAACACAATGAGTTTTCCCTTGGTATTACGCCAAATTCTCCATTTCCATTTTTAATACAAGCGTAAATAAACAGCATAAAATTTCATAATATGAATCTGAGCAGCACAAACCTAACACAAACTGTGGATTATGTTATTATCCAAATATTATTATAAACAAAATGGGTTTACTCTTAGTGTCACGCCAGATTCCCCACTTCAATTGTTAATAATAGATGTAAATAAACAGCACAAACTTTTATAATTTGTATCTGAGCAGCACAAACCTAGCATTAACTATAGACGTTATTTTTACCCGAATATTGTTTTAAACAAAAGGAGTTTAGTCTTGGTGTCACGTCAGATTCCCCATTTCAATTGTTAATCATAGATGCGAATAAATAGCACAAACTTTTATAATTTCTATCTGAGCAGCACAAACCTAGCACTAACTACTGACGTTACTATTACCCGAATATTGTTTTAAACAAAAGGAGTTTACTCTTGGTCTCATGCCAGATTCCCCATTTCAATTGTTAATAGTAGATGTAAATAAACAGCACAAACTTTCATAATTTGAATCTGAGCAGCACAAACGTAGTACTAACTGCATGTTGTCTTATTATCCAAATATTGTTATAAACAAAAGGGGTTTACTCTTAGTGTCACGCCAGATTCCCCATTTCAATTGTTAATAATTGGCGCAAATAAACAGCACAAACTTTAAGATTCTAGCACAAACCAGCACAAACTTAGCACTAACTTCTCGTGAAGTTTTGAATTGATATTGGGTATGGGGCCATCTGACGTGACGTACATCTGAAGAAAAGGTAGTAGTCTCGATGTTCGGAATTTGAAATGGGAACCTAGGTCATGTGTGCTTTCGTTGGATGTGTGTTCTAAAAAAACAACTTTTGTAGGAAACATTTTGTTATATTATAATTTACGAAATAAATAGTAAAAATTGTATAAAATAAATGTTCGAAGTAACTACTTTCTTCCTTGATAGTCAGCTTATTCCTGTTTTTCACTTGTTTAATTTGACTAGTGCTATTTTTAATTATTGTCTCACACTCGTATATAGGTTTTGAATGTGACAATATTTTTCAAAAAATAAACCCTAGATACCTTTGACACTCAGCATCAGTTTAATTTTTCTACTGATCTATTATGCCTGATACGTTCGTATATTTCACATCGCAAACTTTTTATTCAATATCATAATTTTAAATCTGACTTTTTCACTCACTGATCAGGTGTTCCCCAGGGATCTAACCTAGGGCCGCTTTTATTTAATCTTACATTGCTTACAATACTCCAACTCATCAAAATGCAGATCACTGTCTACTTCAGTCCGATATTGATAATCTTCTGACTTGGTCTTCTACCTCATATTTATACTTTAATTTTTTTTAAAAATGTAAGATCACGCCATTCACAATGAAACGTAGTTTTTCCCCTTTTCCCTACCGGATGGGTAGACATTGTCTCAACCGTTTTGAACTGCATAAAGATTTAGGAACTTTGTTCGACCCTAAATTACAATTTGGTCCTAATTACAACTATATTTTTAATAGTGCTTCCAGAAATTTAGGTTTCATTATTCGAAATTCACATTGTTTCAATAATCCAAATACTCTTATTTCTTTGTATAACTGTTTTGTAAGGTCTAAGCTTGAATACTGCCTCATTATCTGGAATCCAATATATGATACCTTTACTAAGCGAATTGAGTGGGTACAGCGGAAGTTTGTCAGATATTGCACGCGTAAAATTTCACCTTCATTCAATCCTTTAACATATAGTTATTCTGCTGCTTTACACTCATTCGATATGTTTATACTTGAGGACAGACATATGATATATTCATGCTTATACCTTTATAAACTAGTAAACAATCTGATTGATGACAATTTCGCTTTAAATTTAATTTATTTTTACGTACTTCGATTGCATTCCCGTTCCAATAATACTTTTTACATTCCTGTTATGCGTAATAATTATGAACTTAAAAACCCTATTAGAAGACTATGTTTTATTTATAATGAAATTGAAAACAAATGTTTTAGTTAACTAGACATTTTCTTTCATACATTTACTCAGTTCAAATCTGTTCTCTACAATGAGATTAAGTGATGCATTACTCAGTTTTCTTATATTTGTATACTTGTGTATTTTTTACCTTCCGTCACCTTTAGGAAAGGAAGGTATTGTCTTTGGTCAAAAAATTCGATGATGAGTTTTTAATCAATAAGCACGTTTTAGGGTCCCTAGAATACGAATTTACTATTTTTACGATGATGTCTGTATGTGTGTGTGTGCGTGTGTGTGTGGATGTGTGTGTGTGTGGATGTGTGTGTGTGTGTAACAAAATTTTCGTCTGCGATAACTCTAATACTACAGTTTCAAAAATTATAATTTTTTCGTATACTTCTTCGTTACATCCATATGAAGAGCTGATTAGATTTTGGTTACAATTGGTCAACCGGAAGTACCATCATTTGAAGATTTTAACAGTTTTTCTTGAAAAAACTATGTTAAATATCATTTTTTCACATTTAATGTTATTATAAATATTAAAGAATATTTTATTCTCTATATGATTTGACTGCATTTTATACTTAATATTAAATGGATATAGAGTTAAAAAATTATAAAGAAATTAAATTTCATAAAGTAGCTATAGCTATGAAAACAGCTACTATTTTAAGAAAATTCTGATTGAAAGATGTCAGTGTCAAGTGAAATTGACTTAGTGTGTGTCTTATAATTTTACTGGAAATATAGGATCTTTTGCTTTCTGTATGCGGAATTTATATAAAATACATACAACTGCTTTAAGGTAATGTACAAGAAATAATAATAATAAATCTTTTATTTCTGCAGATACATTACACTGTATATAGAAAACGTCACAAAATAATAATTTAAGACATAAATTTTCTGTATGAAATTTGCATAAAATACATGCAACTGCCGGAAGGTAATGTACAAGAAATAGAATATTTAGCAAGGAACTTTCCGTATGAAATTTGTACAAAATACATAGAACTGACGGAAGGTAATGTGCTGGTCACATCAGATTTTTTATTATCTGTAATTCTATAGGTACTCTGTCTATTCTTGCCTGTGCATTTTGTGTATTTGGGTGCCTCTCCCATGTTTTTTGTGTGTACAGAAATATTAAATACAGTACACAGTGATTAAAAATAACTGATAATAATTTATTTTCTGTTATTGACACTATTGGCAGTGACATTTGAAAATATAAATTTGAGTACAATAACAATTTTTAAATTAAAATGGTGGTTGTTTCCGTATCCACTTTTTAAATTTATTTACATAACCCCAGAGTAATATTCTGAAGTATTTCAATCATCATCATTTCAGTAATCACCCAAAATCCTATTAGCTATCAAGCTAATAACTTATTTGTTTTTATTGTAAAAAAAGACATGTCAAATAGTATTTCCGTCTTCACGTTGTGGGTATAAACCGTGGAATAAAAAGAACCCCAAAACTGTATTGTCAACTGAATCAGTTATTTTTGATCACTCTGTACTGTATCCAAATGATTTGCTGTAGAACACATTTTTAAACTTCACATCAAAACATAAACACATGTGTTTAGGGACTTTGACTTTTAAGTTCTACCGCGCATGTGTACACCGTTTGTACGCGCTACCCGCAACTTGTCTACGAAGTTTTCAAACATGTTCGTAAACTAGTTGTATAAAACCAGTCCCTATAACATACGCAAAAAGGTGCATGAAATAGGCAAAGTTGCAGAAAATCTGACTAAGCTCAGTCAACAATGTCCAACTTCTGCTGCAAAAATATACCGAGAGTAACAGCCCGAGTTTTGTGCGTTAGGTTAAAAGATAAATTATGTTATAGTTAGAAAAGTTGCATGCCAGAAAAGAAAAATGGTCAAATATTGACAAAAACAATTAATTCAAATTAACAATCTATGCTTCAATATAAAAATATACTAACATAGATTTATTATAGCCATATTCATATTTATCTCATTAGGTATACTTTACTTTAAAAGAATATTCTGTCCATCACTAGAAAAAATGACATACAAAAATGCAAGTGGGCAAATATTTTTGAGAATTAAAGCATATTATTATTATTATTATCAAATCCTTTACGTGGATATTGATCAAATATTTACATTGATATTCAGCCTACAGACTGCCTTGTCTATTCTCATTCGGATTATATCTCGAATTCCATCTGGCTGGTAGATGACAAATCTAAATCCAAATCTCATCGATAGTTGACCAAATCCGCGTTCACAAATCACCGGTTGTACCGGAAATCGCGAGGTCACACATCCGGTAAACACAGCGCAACGCAACACATCACGTGTGCTCGCCATTACACATGATGGACGAGCCAGCGAGACGCTCTGACAGCCCAATCTTGCGCGCACTACAAAAAAACTCATTCGGTGATTCATAGCCTACCTTGTTTTACCTATATTTCATTCCTCATTATTCACTATACAATTTCCAAGAGGGTGGAAATATTAAACAAGAAAATCTAATGTTGTAGTACTGAAGTTAAGCCTAGTAAGGTCATAGAGGCCAATAAAGCACACCTTAATTAACAATTAAATATTTTGGATAATTGTAATTTTTTATAGAGAAAGCATTGTTCATGTTAAACTTTGGTTCATTATATACCTAAAAAAGTTCAAAAATCACCATTTTTTAAACTAATTTTCATATAAAAATCGATTAAACTGTGGTAGTATAATAAGGCCACTGAAAAAAAATAAACATTTTGAGAAAAATAAACAAGTATTAATACTCTTTTACATAAGACCTAGATTTAGATAAGCTTTTGGCATCATTTTAGTCTAAAAATAGGTATAAAAAAAACTAGTAAGCCCTACCACACTCTTCATGGTGCCATTTTTGGCAATTGTGTATTGTATATTACAGCTATGACAAAACCATGTCTCCGATGTTCTTTCATTTTCAGATTGTTATCTTTTTTTAGCTTGTTTCATATTTTTTCCTCCAAATTTACTGAGCCTTATTTGCCCTGGGTAGTAGGATAAACAAAGCTTATGTTTATTAATTTTTTTTAAACACTTAAAATGATCTTATTTCATAAATTAAGGGGCAAAGAGTAATCGAAGTACATAAACAAAATAGAAAAATAAATTTTATAATAAAAATTACGGTTGTTTGTAAGAAGATTTTATAAAATGGAATATCCTCAACAACTTCCCATAAAAAAATGTGATGTGACCAGCACAATACCTTCCGTCAGTTCTATGTATTTTGTACAAATTTCATACAGAAAGTTCCTTGCAAAAGATTATATTTCTTGTACATTACCTTGCGGTTGTTTTATGTATTTTATACAAATTCCACACAGAAAATTTCTAAAAAAAGATCCTATATTTCCAATAAAATTATAAGACAAACACATTTATGTCAATTGCAACTTGACACTGACATCTTTCAATCAGAATTTTCTTCATATAGTTGCTGTTTCCATAGCTGTCTACTTTATGAAATTTAATATCTTTCACACTATATCCATTTAATATTAAAATGCCCGGTTGCACAAACGTTCATCAACGCATTGTTCGATTAACGGTTCATCAAATCGAACAAATTCGAATCAGTTTCCTTGTTCTTATGACATTTAAATCATTGCTGTCAAAAAATCGCGTTGCATTTGTTCGTTTTGATGAACCGCTAACCGAACCACGCGTTGATTAACGTTTCTGCAACCGGGCATTAAGAGGCATATTTACCCCTGCGCTAAACTATGAAGCGAAAATTCAAATAAATTGTTTCTGTACTAGAACTATTAACATTTTGAAAAATTCAACGCAACACAAACCAACTTGCGATATTAATCTGCATTTTAAAAAATAATTATTGAAATCTATTAGTATTTGACTTTGATTTTATAGGCAAAACAGCATTTCTCGATTTTCCCATAAAATCAAAGTCAAATACTAATAAATTTCAATAATGATTTTTTTAAGACGCAGGTTAATATCGGAAGTAGGTTTGCGTTTTTTAAAATGTTAGTAGTTCTAGTAGAGGAACAATTTATTTGAATTTTCGCTTCATATTTTAGCACAGGGGTAAATATGCCTCTTAAAATGCAGTCAAATCTTATAGAGAATAAAATATTAATGGACACGTGTGTTGGCTCTCGTTGAAACATATTAAACAAATTGTTTAATAAAATATTCTTTAATATTTATAATAATATTACATGTAAAAAAAATGATATTTAACATAGTTTTGTTCAAGAAAAACTGTTAAAATCTTCAAACGATGTTTATTGATTGAAAACTCATCATCGCATTTTTTGACCAAAGACAATGGCCCGCATTCCGAGCGCACTTTTATAATAAAAGCGCTTTTATGGAGCAAACTCCTCATAATAGTATAATGTAAAAGCGCGCTCCGTAAAAGCGCTTTTATTATAAAAGTGCGGGCTCAGAATACGGGCCAATACCTTCCTTACCTAAAGGTGATGGAAGGTAAAAACTCGTAGCTACGACAGTAGGGTAGTGTAACGAGATGGTACTGCTGATTTACCTTTACATTACCGTTATCTATGAGTGTATGGAAAACCACACCAGTACAGCTAATATGTGATTTTCGGTACATAGGCCTTATTTGTTTCAGGTACTTCATACCTTAAGTCAATATTAATTTTTTTTTAAACTGCCTAGAGGATGTGCTTGTTTTCATCCTACTTAAATACAGAGTTGTGTTTATCTAATCAGCTGATACATGAAAACAGTTTAGCCAACTATGTATTTTCTCAATGGTTGCCATAAAATTTTTGACACTTGTGAAAAAAAATTAACAAGAGCGCGAACGACTGTGTCACTTTCAAGCTACCTTATTTAAGAATTGTAATTTATTTTCAACTTTAACGGCGGTCGATCTCGAACCCGGGGCGTAAAATCACAATGGGTCAAAAGGCACACTTAGCCACGCGTCGCCGTGTAGGTATATTACATAGAAATAGAAAAACCTTAGTTTCCATCAAAAATTCTATTAGATGCGTATTGACTTTGAAAAAATAACAAATGTCAAACAAGTGCTTATGTTTATTCTACTACGTACATACTTTATTCAACATCGGGTATTTTTAGCTAGCTTCATTATTTAGACTCATAAATACGGAAAAAAGAAAATTATCTCAGAACTTGTTTTGCACATTTTACTGAGTATTGTAACACAAGAGCTATAATATATCATATTGTTTTTCTTTTATACTGGGTGTGTAGTTCTCATTAAACAAATTTTTGAAAACGACAAAATATTTGATAATACCGTATTCGTCACCTCTTCTTTATAGTTGCAATTAGTGCAATTAATTTAACGAAAGTACGCAACTCACGCATCTTATATCTGGTTCTCAAAATACGGGACATAACTTTTTAATTTTAAATGAGAACATATATTTTTTATTTCCTCATTTGTTAGAGAATTTAATTGAAAATTCAGTGATATCATATATTTATATATACATATACCGATTTTTTTGAAAAAAATGCGTGTTAAGGTTTTTACTAATTTGATTAAAATATTACTATAATAATAGTGCCACGAATGGAAAAAATGACTACATGTGTTTTTATTACATAGAATTAGATAGAGTGCTTTGACCTAAGGAAGTGAATGTTTTGTTCTTGTAAGTGATCATAAATGTCAACGTAAACAAAAATATTTATGTATTTCTTTCATGGCAATCTAATTATAATATATATAATGTTAAAAAATTAACATGTATTTATTTTTTCCATTCATGACACTCTTATTATAGCCATATTTTAATCAAATTAATATGAAATTGTACATGCATTTTTACATGCAAAATCATAATGTAAGAGAAAGGAAATATTATATCACTGAATTCAGAATTAAATTCTCTAACTAATGAGCAAATAAAAAATATATAATCCCATGTAAAATTTAAAAGTTAAGTCCTGTATTTTGAAAACCACTAGTATATAGAAATTGTTTGTCCATTTAACCGTCTTTGTAACTCTTATAGTTCTCGAGATAGCAATGGTGGCCCATTTAAAATGAACACCCTGTATAGTGTCCGGATTTCGAAGGCCGCCATTGGGATCTCGGAAACTATAAGAGATACGATTGCAGTTAAATGGGACATGTGGTGCACCTTTGGGGGGGCCATCTTAGATGTGCTTTTGTTTTGACAAAAATTCTCATAGGTTACAAGAAAATGGCGGAAAACCGAATCAGTAACCGAGATAGGTATTATTATTGTCTATCCAGTAGCGTACGAAAATAATTTTTCTATCGGTAAAAACAAAAGCACATCTGAGATAGCCCCTCAAAGGCGACGCACCACATGTCCCATTTAACCGAAGTCATATGTCTTATAGTTTCCGAGATTCCAATAATGGTGGCCTTCGAAATCCGGACATTCTGTATAACCTAGTTACAAAACAGGGTGCGTGAAGTTGGAATAACGAAGTTAGGCACAAATTATGGGACTAGTATAAATAAGTTGTGCTCAATTTGTGCCCACAAAATTATTTTCGAAATATAACAGGGTTACGAAATAAAAGACTAACTTCACGCCTACATAATAAGAATAAAAATTAAAAACCCATGGTTTGAATAATTAATTACAACTGGTCTATGAGTTATTACCGTTTAAAAAAAATTATGCCAACTTCACGCTAGCATAAAAAATATTGAAACTTGAATTTTTTATTAATGAAATAATTTGTGCCAAATAAATGAATTTGTTATAATTAATATCAGAAATATTGACAGTTGTTTTTATGGAAGTGTGAAGTTGGCATAAAAAATATTTTATTTTAAATTTATTTTTACAGCAAATCAAAGCTTACCTATAATATGTGCCTATTTGTGCCCATACTATTTTTCAATAGTACTTATTATCAGATGTATTAACAATAATTTTGCAAAAGTGTGAAGTTGGCATAAAAAATATTCAATTTTCAGTTTCTTTTTGCAGTATTAGCAAGCTTATAATTTGTGCCTATTTGTGCCCGTGGTTTGAATAATTGATTACAATGGGTTCATGAGTTATACCTAGTTAAAAAATTATATCGAGTCACGCTAGCATAAAAAATAATATTGAAAATTTAATTTTTTATTAGTGAAATAATTTGTAAGTCTCTTATTTCGAAACCCTGTTATATTTCGAAAATAATTTTGTGGGCACAAATTGGCACAAATTGAGCACAAATTATTTATACTAGTCCCATAATTTGTGCCTAACTTCGTTATGCCGACTTCACGCACCCTACAAAACATACAAGTAATAATAAAACTAGATCCGCTAAGTAACAATAAAACAAGGCCCGCTAGATATGTATAAATCAGTGGTTACAGTTAGCATAATGAAATGTATTATTTTAGAAGTAGGTATTTGTGATATTTGCACATAAAATTAGTTTTTTAAAATTTAATTACGTTTTTTATTTTGAGTAAAATATATTTTATTCAATAGAATTCATTTGATTCAAACTAATTTTTTCGTTATTTTCTAGTAGCCAATGAGAAAATTTCTTGCAAAACAAAAGCGTATCTAAGATAGCCTCCCAAAGACGCGCGTTGACCCATTTAACTAAAGTAGTCACTTTTGTAGATTTTACGATCCCTGTGGTGATGGTGTCAATCCAAAATCACAATTCTAAAAATGTATATCTACGTACTTATAATGATAGAATGCAATTTTAAAATTTATATTATACTCATAATTATTAAATGTTTAGAAATCTCAAATATGCATAAAAATAACCGTAAAAATATGACTACTTTCAGGGAATTATAATGATTTATGTTATAATAAATCAAAGTGAAACAATAATAACATGAAAACCTATTTTACTCTCAGCTATATTTAAAATATCCATGAATTTCGTAATAACAAATCTCGAAAGAAAAATATTTACAAACACAATGAAACAACCTATTGTTCAATTATCATTCCATTTATAAAACTAAAATAAACATATAATACCAAATTGTATTTATATAGTACCCAACAATGTTACACTTGCAAGGAACAAGTTTCTAAACATTTTCAAGTAGCTTTGAACAAACTGTATTTAATCCTGTACCTGGCCAGGTAAGATCTGAACATTACTCGCAAAAAAAACTTTACAAAATATGACACTTTACGGAGAAAATTGTGCCGAACTGGATTTCAAAAGCACTCACACAATTCTCTCCATTATAGGGTTGTCAATAAGAGTGATATTTCGTTGGCAAAGAGGGTATTTTGACGCCGTTGTGTCTAGGAAAGCTCAGGAATTCTTGAGGAGCGTTCTAGGAATTCGATTTAGGTAGGACGGACTCTGCGGGTCTACTTAGCGACGGATGGAAAACGTTTTGTAAGAAATTAGAATTTGTCAAGTTTGACACACTATTTATTTTCCAGGTTTCGAACAGTATTATCCAGTATTATACTAATTAGAAGAGCCCTGTGGTTTGGTCTAGCAGATATTGGCCTATGATATTGTTTATGATGTAAATACTTAAGATTTATAGAGATTATGGTCAGAAACACAACCAGATATTAATAAATAAAGTACTCATAAGAATGTACAATAAAAACTTAATGCACGCATTATGCTTGTACGCTAATTTTTTCGTATACTTGATGGAAAAAATAAATTATAAATATACTCCTCAACTGCCTTAACTGTC
Organism: Harpalus rubripes; assembly: GCA_963082715.1. Classification (NCBI taxonomy): domain Eukaryota; kingdom Metazoa; phylum Arthropoda; class Insecta; order Coleoptera; family Carabidae; genus Harpalus; species Harpalus rubripes. Next base: position 18,385,934 of record OY720457.1, read on the forward strand.
TAATTATAAAAGAAATGATTACAAACTCTAATACGCGTTTTGAAGCTTTTACATGGTAAGTTAAAAAAAAATATTGCTTTTGTAACATACTATACTGTATCTGGTATAAGAATGTAGTGTAGCATGGTATAGGGACAACATTTCACGGCTTGTGATTGGTGCAAATGCGAGACAGTTTTAAACTGTCCCAATGTTATTTACTATTGCAACTTTTTTCCTGCATTTAAATAAATAAATATATCATCACGGCATATTACCCATTGCTGGGTGTGTCAATCTGCTTTTTACGCAGATATCGGTAATGATGATGACATATTTGTACCGTGTGGGCGTTTACCAGGCGTCACCTCACGGGCACTCATTGCTGGCATGGAGAGTGCACCACAGGGGTCAATTTAGTGCCATTTAAAATTCGAAATATTTGGCGTCGCCCGGGATCGAATCCGGTTCCCCAGATTCGCGACCAGACACTCAGGCATGCCTACAATAAATGAGGCTAGCTAAATTGAATTAATATATAAATATAATTGTAAATAACTAATAATATAACGTAAATAGTTAATATAAATATAAGACACATCACCTGTCAATTTGTCAATAACTGTCAAAAATATTTCATTATTTATGCAATTTCGCCCACTTATAAACGATGTGTCTGAAAGTTTCGATTATTGTAATATAATTTTATCGAAATAAAACTTAGATTCGTATTTAACCTTAAAATGTTGCTGCGTAAACCGCTCCTCCCACCACTGCAATGTTAAACCAGATGCAGTATAATAATATTTTATTATTTTTAGCAAATATGTCAAGTGATGAGCAACATTATCTATTCCATACTAGTAATAGAATATACCTACTATTCTCTGTTTTGGAATTAGAATGTCACATTCTAGCACACATTCTTTATTCGTAAACGGTTTTTGGTGATTGATATTTGAGATTGGCATGACTGCAAAAAAAATATACTAAATATCTAGGCAACGGACCGAATAAAAAGCACAAATCACTGTCTCCAACTAAATAATTATAATAATTCTTCATTGTTTATTAACTTATTTATGTTATTACAATTGATAATGGGGATTAGTCGATATTTCTATACATTTTTGTAACATTTTTTCATGGATGAAGATAGTATAAAGAAGAAGTTAGAGAAGAAGTAGGTGACCATATTCGAATTTCAATATATGTCTCAAAATATTTAAAAAAACTAACCACTATAGCTTCTCATTATAATAATAAAAACTAAACATTAATTTGTAATAATATTGTTATTAGCAATTTAATATGTTGGCGAAGGGATATATGCCGTAAGCATGTTAGAATCGTAGAAGAAGACAGATAGACTGCGGGAAGGAAAAAGACAATTATATAGGAGCCAATCAACGTTGCGATTATGTTGTGGTAGGTGTGGCATGACTTTAACTTTCTTTCCCTCCAAGTCAATCCGTCTTCTTCTACGCTTCTACCATGCTTACGTCACAAATCTCTTCCCCCTATGCAATAATAAATATTTAGTCACAAACCCCATTTAGGCACTCGTTCGTTCGCCTATCCGCCGCTATGCGCTCGTGAACGAATTTGTAACTTGTCCTAGAATACGTTGCCTTTTGTAATTTACGAGTAGGTTTTAATTTACTATTTAATCAAAGAAACTAGTACGGTTGATATGTTGTAAAGATGGTAACAAAACATCACAACAACGAATAAATATGAATGAATGATTATAATTTGGTCGTTGCTATGAAGTGTTGCTAAGTAAAAATAGTATATTCTATAACTAGATAACTTTCGCGCGAGCGAAATGTCTGTAGGCCGAGCCGTAGGCGAGGTCTACGGTTTCGCAAGTGGTGGAAATACTATTCCATACGAGTTTTAGACTATACTTTCTCTAACACTATTTAAAAAATATATTTTGCTCATCACTTGGCATTTTTGCAAAATATTATAAAATATTATTGGTATGTTATAAAAGCAATAATTTTTATTTAACTTACCCTGTAAAAGCTTCAAAACGCGTAAAACAAGGCGTATACTTATATTTTGTAATAATTTCTTTTATAAATTGACAGTTAAGGCAGTTGAAATGACAAAATCAAAGAAGCAAAGCGCCAATCAAAGCCGACTTGATTTTGAAAACAATTGCGTTTTCCTATGTATTTGAAATGGGTGAATTGTAAAACTAGTGGTCTGTGACTGCCTATTACGGAATATTATTCCGAATGTCCTCATTCTGTAACAGTTTTCAGTTACAGAATGTATGACTTACATAGCAGTGTTAGAGAAATATTCTTTTCGGTACTGTTAGTTACTGAGAAACGGCAATGTTCTCCATTGAGTAGACGAAAAAACTTATTTTTTTAAATCTATTTGCCCCAAGAACTATATTAAAAGAGATCGACTAAGTAATGTTTATTTATGTATAAAGAATGTATGATTTGGAAAAAAATGTTGAAAGAATATTATAAAATAATACTCGAAAATAGTTCAGACATTTTTAAACAAAGGCGAATGAACGGTAAAAAGATGTTTTAACAAAAAAATAATATTAGTTTATTGTTTTTAGATTAGTAAATAATTATATAGCAGGGGAAATAGGTAATAATGTCCAAATTAAATTTTAGATTTTCGTATTACACAATTAAACTTCCCTGCAAACTGCAAATTATACAAAGAAATCTCTTAGTCTCTTACCAAAAATTTCTACAAAGACCCAGGGTTGGTTTCAATGAAAAGATGTTATCTTTTTTATCACATTATTCAGCTTTAAGACCACTGTGCGAACCTTATGAAATTAAGGATCGTGTTTACCAATATTTTGGGTTTCTTTGAAAACTGATATGCCTCGTGATATGCGTTTCATTGTTTTATGACGAACTTTTGAGTATACAAATAATGAACTCTGCAGGATGACCAATGACCACGAGAGTCCATGACTTGGCGTTCAGTTTGGGAAACAGTTTATTTTAAATATTATCTGTTCCGTAAAAGCTTTAACTGATTTATGCATATAATTTTAAAGAACAAATTTATGAATTATTTTGTGTCATCTGGTTACTTAATTTAAAGGCATAATAAAAAAAAATTAGTAAGCGTCATTTCAAGAAATGAGCGCCGATAAACTGTCAAATAGGTGATTTAATAGTTTCCATGAATTTCATTTTTTTTCTTTTAATACTCGCATAATAAATCCATTTTTCTTACCTTTTTAAATCAGGATTACTGGGAAACAAAAAGCATATATTTTAAAATTTTAGCCCTCAAAAATTCAGACTAATATTCTTTAAAGGTAGGTATATTCGAAAAAGGAACCACGCTAACAGCGGTTAGATTTTTCAGCAACCGTTTACAAATTCAAACACGGTTCTTGAAAATTTTGGTTACTTTTGCATAACTACAGAAACTGCGCGAAGTTGGCGGTTACGGCGGGAAGAAATTAGAAATTAGGTTAGAATCATATAGTTGTGTATAATTTATGTGGGAATTATGGAGATAAGGAGAAATAGTAGTATTCGAAATAAACTTATCACAAGCATAGCATAACCTCCAAATAAACAATGAGTATGAGTTAACCTGAGAAAAAGCATTTTCGTTGTCGCTTTTCTAAAAATAAAAAAATATTAGAAGAACTGCTTTTAAAATAAACTCATTAAAGAGCATCCAAGTTTCCATTATTTCAATTTATCTTTCAACAACAATTTAACTTAAATTGACAGTTCATGTGACAGAAGATCATGTCCAAAACATTCGTTTATTCATGCCTGGTTACAAAACCACCTAAAAATAATTGTAGATCATACATAAGAACTATTTGTGATCCCATATATAAGTATTAAACGTAGAACTAGACTATTTGGGTCTTAAAGATCAAAGATAAATTACGTAAACACGAAGAAAGAATTTGTGAAAAATTCATAGACCCCGTAGATGGTTAGCCTATAGCACAAAAGCCCAAAAAGCTATACTCCATTCGAATTAAGAATAATAATTGTGACTTTAAATTTTGTCGACATATTCTCGGGTCATTATAGTAATATTCCGATATTGAGTGGAGAAAGGTTATTTAAATGGGAAAAATGAATTGCATTTAGGCACAATTTTTTATTAATTTGGAAACACATTAGGGCCCTGTCCGGTTAAAATTCGACTCGACCCCATTTAAGGTCCACCTAATATACATTCTTGCAAACATTATTCTACAATTTCTGCCACTAAAAAGAAAATAGTTATTTACAAATACTTACAGTATGAAGGAAAGGAATAATTTGCTAGTTGTTTAGACTGGTTATATTGAATAATAGTATTTTATATAACAACTGGCTAAAGGTGCTTTTTTTTCATGCGTGCTTTAAAGCTCGCAAATGAAAAAGAAGCACCGTTTACTCACGAATACATAATTTTTGTAACACAACCTTCTTCTGTTGACCAAATTTAAAATAAATTTTAAAAGAAAAATGTCATTTTGATGAAAATGTCAAGATACTTGAATGTATTCACTATACACTTTATTCACTATTTACACTTTATATACTCGTTAATACAATTTAATACTTTGTTTTTCTTTTACTTATACTTGCTTTGTTCTGCTAATTTTTCGGTTATTTTTACCTTCCGTCACCTTTAGGTAAGGAAGGTATTGTCTTTGGTCAAAAAATTCGATGATGAGTTTTTAATGAACAAGCACGTTTTAGGGTCTCTAGAATACGATTTTATTATTTTTACGATGATGTCTGTATGTATGGATGTTTGTATATATGTATATATGTATATATGTATGAATATATATATATATATATATATATATATATATATATATATATATATATATATATATATATATATATATATATATATATACATATATACAAACATCCATACATACAGACATCATCGTAAAAATAATAAAATCGTATTCTATATATATATATATATATATATATATATATATATATATATATATATATATATATATATATATATATATATATATATATATATATATATATATATATATGTGACGATTCTTATACCATCTTTCCAAAAATTATAATTTTTGTGATTTCCTTTTCTTTACATCCATACGAAGAGCTGATTAGATTTTGATTATAATTCGTCGACCGGAAGCACCCTAATTTTAAGATTTTAACAGTTTTTCTTGAAAAAACACTGTTAAATGTAATTTTTTCACATAATGTTATACGGGCCTATTCTGTAACTCAGTGGTTAATTTTTAACAACTGGTTATAAAATTTAATAAATCAAATATGTTGATATATAACAAATAATTGTATTTTTAGTTGTCAAATCAATAGTTATTGGATAAAAAAATTAACCAGTTGCTAAAATTTAACCACTGAGTTACAGAATAGGCCCGATTATAAATATTAAAGAATATTTTATTCTCTATACGATTTGATTACATTTTATACTTCATATTCAATGGATATTGAGTTAAAAAATTATAAAGATATTAAATCTCATAAAGCAGCCAGCTGTACTATAACAATGGAAACATCTACTATATTAAGAAAATTCTGATTAACAAATGTCAGTATCAACTACAATTAACATAGTATCTTTATATTATAATTTTACTGGAAATATATAGAATCTCTTACAAGAAACTTTCTGTATGGAATTTGTTCAAAATACATAGAACTGATTGAAGGTAATGTACTGGAAATATGTATTGTTTTGCAAGAAACTTTCTGTGGAATTTGTACAAAATACATAGAACTAACGGAAAGTAATGTGCTGGCCACATAAGATTTTTTTTTGTTTTACAGTTATTTTTTATTTCATCCATTTATATAATGACACATTTTAGCCATTGAAAAGTGTGAAATAAAACTTTAGAAAGTCGTGTTGCAAAAACATTATTATTAGTAGGTATGTATTTCAAATAATTAAATGTCAATTTTATATTAAGATAAATATGTGTGCAAATATTCTCATTTTTTATATAAATATTTTAATTTATTATATTTCACTTTCAAAAATTACTAATTCATTTTATTGTAGTGTTATTATTATTATCATATTCTACGTTTAATATTTTCAAGTAATTTTAAAATTCTGAGAAAGCTAATTCGAACACAAAAATAACCTAAACAATAACACAGATATGGAAATATTCATAAGAAAAATATTACACTCAAGATCTTAAACAAGATTTGATTCATACAGAAATAAGATCAGTAAACAATCATGTCGTCATGACGTAACCCCACGGAAAGTATTATTGAGTAGATGACAGATTTACACAATCAATTATAATCTTCAATTTGTCGTAACCTTAAAAAAACTTTACAATAAACTATTATATTTATCATATATAATCTAAATAGTGAATAAAGTTTTAAACAAATTTAAAATGAGACGAACAATTTGTGAAAATTTCCCTCGAAAACTACTCTCTTTATTCCCATCAAAATCTTTTTCCCCTCATTGTATTTTCGTTTGGGGTGATCTGTAAAGGGATAGACACCTGGGCACACAGCTGCGGATGCTGCGTTGAGGTAACATGGCCCTTATGCCCTTGTGTAGCAAGGGTGATATTCTCTAGTAGAGATCATTTTTTCGGGCCAGGTTTTTGCAGCGTGGAGTAACGTTCGCATGACGTGAACGTGGTCACGTGACATTTTATTATTGGGTACATGCAGACTCTCTACTACCGTGGTATGGTATGTGAACCAGAAAGATGCCACGTTGCCAAATGCATGTAATGATAGAGTAGGGAACGATTAGTAAAACGGTAATTTGGATAGAATACAGTGCGGTTTTTATGAAAAAAGTCTCTTCCTCTATATTACAGATAGAGAACAATAACGCCCTGTATTTTAAAGATATTGCGTAGACTTTGATTGTATAGAATTATCCAATTTTATATTTCCTTTTCAATAAATTGATTCTGATGTATAAACTACTATTGTTTGTTTTGTTTTGTATTGTTTTACATTTGAAACATATACATACGTGTGAATGTGTTTAGTCTTCACAGTATTTTAATAATGAATAATACTAGTATTGTATATAATTCCAATTATATTTTATTCGAAATATTATTGATTTGATTTATAAGGTTTTTCAATTTTTAATTAATAATTCTGTTTATTTATCCAAACATGTTTTTTCTTATTAAAATTATTGCCTGATATTTTTAAATAAAAAATAGATTACATTTTATTTGCCATTTTACAAAATAAATTAAAATTGTTTTTTATTGTTACATGATTAGTGCTGAACAACCACGTAGGATTTGCGATCGCTTTGGACTCTGTCTAAAATAAAGAATGTTCATAACATATGTTACTAACAAGTTATTTTAGTTTTAATGGTTAGAGTGTTTATAACATTTTACTCGCATATGTCACTTTTCCATCGAACTGAAAAATCTGTCTATCACATTATTAGTAACAAAATTAGTTCAGCTATTTACTTGCAGATAACATGTTACTAATTTCGATAATTTTTTTTTTGAAAACTTATTCTTAAAATTTGTTATTATTGTGTTAACAATTACTCGAAATCACACAGCTTTTATTCTTCTTCTTTGGTGCACATTTGCACCTTCTTCAGCGTCTATAACATTTAATAAATCAAAATAATATATCGAAAATAACATGGACATTATCACACTCACAGATTGTTATATGTATATCATATCATATACCTACACAAAATACGTTCGTACCTAACATTCAGTTTTTTCACTTCGTAGAAAAATTTATAAAGAGCACATACATATTCATTTGCTTTCAAAATCAACAAATGTATGTGTTTCTTTACGAATTTTCGCAAGTGTGCACCGAAACGTCGGTGTTGTAAGAATAAATGCTGTTTGACTGAGATTTCAAGTAAATATTTACAAAGTTTACATGTAGTTTTCAAATCGTTTTTAGTTTTGAAAACGACATGGATACAGTTTCAAAACAGTTTTGATTTATTTTAAACCAAAACTAAAATACTTGAGTTTGAGTTGAAACCTACTCTTGTAAAAACTTAAAATTCTTTTTCGATATTGCGCATGCGTACATAGTATAACGTTTCTGTCGCTTTGTGATATTTGGTGTTACTAACCTATAAATAAACTGACTGTTGTGTAGTTTTAGTGCGTAGTGGTACAAAGTAGGAGAAATAATTGGAATAATGTAATGGCAAAACTGTTTTCAAATCATTTTGTAAACCTGTTTAAAAACGTTAAATTATTAAAAAATACTGGTTGGACTTGCATTGTCTTTATTATATATATATATATATATATATATATATATATATATATATATATATATATATATATATATATATATATATATATATGTAGTGTCACTGTCGATTAGTTAAGGAGATAAATTTTAGTACACTTCATCCGGACACTGAAGTTGAAATACAAATAATTTTACAATGTATAAAATAATTTGATTTTATATATATATATATGTATATATATATATATATATATATATATATATATATATATATATATATATATATATATATATATATATAAACTTTCATTGAATAGTTTCGTGAAAGCATGTATTATATAATTTATATATTTATTATTTATTTTATGATTTATACTTATAAAATAATCATAATAATATTATAAGTATAAATCATAAAATAAATAATAAATATATAAATTATATAATACATGGTTTTATGAAACGATTCAATAAAAGTTTGACGTCCTCTATTTGACATAATGATGTTTTCCATAGGTTACTGATTTCTACGCTAGGTTTACTAACATTATTTGCATTTGAAAAATTAAAAATTGCTTCTTTAAATTTTCTTCTCCTCCATTGTTCTTCCTTGTGGAGTATTTTTGCTTCTTTCCACAACATATGATGCCCTTCCTCCCATGAATGAAATGCTGCCTCAGATTTTGATATTTCACCATTCTTTGTATGCATTGAAACGTTGTTATATTTTAAATATATATATATATATTTAATAAAGACAATGCAACTCCAACCAGTATTTTTTAATAATATGTAAACCTACTTTCAAAATTGCATGTAATTTTGACTGAAACTGAAACCATTTTAAAACTGCATATAAACGTAGTAATTATCCCTTATCCTCATCATAGTCGAGAAATTTCCTACATTTGTTATTAATATTTTGTTAATAATTAACCGGTGTACAGCACAGCCATCGACGGTACAATTACAAACCTTATATTAACAGCAAATACTTGCATTGAGATCTTTACAAACAATAAAAAGATAATATAAACAAATGTCCCTAATTCGAAATGTCTTCAATTGCTCATTATGTGAACCATTCGATAAATCTTTAGATTATTCTATAAGCATAATTTTTATAATTATTTTAATATACTCATTTCTCATTTTTGAAATCTGTTGGACTGGCATACCCAGCAATAGATGGCCATGATGATATATTAATATATTTTGATTTTTTATCAAGATTAGGAGTGAAATAATACCAGCAGCTCCTAGAAGTAATAAATACCGGTAGCCTGCAATAAAATCCTTAATTCCTTACCTAAATCTATATTTATGATATTAAAAGATGCAAACCAAATTAGTTAAACGAAATGGTAACATTATTTATTTTTGCATATTCCCAACATCCCAACTAATCAAAAATCATTTTATTTTCATATTTCAGCTAGAGGCCATTAAAATCAACCATTAAAATCCAATAACAATAAAAAAGCAATAAATTCGGCAACGGTGTTTGCGACATACCTGCATCAGTAACCAGGTATCCGCGAATGAAAAATGTGAGTTATAGGTTCGTGTAGATTCAAGAGTCGCCCGTCGAATGGAGTCGATCCGATACGATGCAATGTCGATGTTGATAGCAAGTGACGAGTGCAATTTATTCTTTTGTAAATTAAAAGAGCGTGCAAGTAACACTACAACAAACGGGCTTTGAATAAATTGAATGGAAAATGTGTAAACATGGGATTATAACCCCTTTACACAAACTACTCCGATATTTTTATAATGCACCTAGGAGGCACTATTGAAATTGAGATGTCTTAGAAATTTTGCGTGACTTGAAAAGGGCAATAAGATTACGATTAAGTACTTTACTTTGGTGATACAGTTTCTAGTAACAATAATTAACGTGATACTTCTAAATTCTAATGACAATTTTTTTCATCATAACAATTTAAAGATCATTAGAAAAAATTATGTCATATGTTTATTGGTAGAATATCATTTTTTAAACAAAAATTATAGTCCGTTTTCTTATTTACTTTAGTAGCACTATTTCGAATATTTAATTTTAATTTATTTTGTAACTTGAAAGTACTATTGTAAATAAGTAACTAAATTTACTTATCATTACGTCTTTTTACTTATTATTGGGCATGTCAGTCTGTTTTATTATTCTTGTACCGAAGGAATCGTTTTCTTCCTTGCCAAACTTTTTGTTCTTCGTCTTTTACTATTTTGTTTAAGGGTCGAAAATTTCTTGTTGCGCCACTAGTCCCCAGTTCGAATCTATTAATTATTCATAATTTTCTCTTACGTTTTTTTAATTTATTTCTTCAATGCATTTCAAGCATATTGTAACGTGTGAGAACCGCCGCTGCGCTGAACAAGCGTCTAAGTAGTGACGACGTAATCGTGCTGGCAAGCGGGCCACGTAAACAAACGAGTCGCGACGTGTTTAATTACACCCGGTCGCCTGAACCTTTTGTGTTCGTTGTTGTTATGGCGTCGAATATTCTAGAGCCTTTTAGAGAAAAAGTAATGGCAGCTTTATAAAAGAGACGCAACTATGCCCGAGAGTTAGTTACAGAATTACATAATTCAGTGCCGTTAGTGAAGGCGGACGAGCGAAGACCCGTGAGGGAAGGTGAACTCGGTCAGTTGTGGATACAGAGGCAGTGGAGCTGTGTGTACAGAGGCTGTGGAGCTCAGTTGTGTATAGAGAGGCTGTGGAGCTCAGTTGTGTATACAGAGGCTGTGGAGTTCTGTTAGTTTAGGAAGTTAATGAGTTTAGTAGAATAGCAGTATCGTGGTTAGTGTATACAGTGTAGTGTCGAGTGGAGTACTCGGAAAGTTACTGGTATATTGGAATAGCTGTGTAAATGAATACTCGGTAGTGTTGACGAGTATTAGCAAGCTATAGTATACAAGGACAGTAACGGCGAGTCGGGAAGTCACTAGTATATTGGGATAGCTGTGGAAATGAATACTCGGTAGTGTTGATGAGTATTGGGAAGCTATAATATACGAGGACAGTAACGAGTTGGAGTGAATTCTCGGCAGTAGTGTTAAAGAATTGCGGCATACGGACAGTTGGTAATACTGGATCGGACAGTTGAATGTGATATAAATAAATAGTGAAATAAATAGTTTTGTAAATAAATAGTGACATAAATATAGTGACATAAATATCGCGTAAATAGTCTACAAGAGCCTGAAACAGACCGGCAGTCAAAGATTGGAAAGCATAGTAAAATAAATGAACAGTTAATAAAAGTATGAGAGTACAGTAAAATAAATAGCATGAAAATAAATAGTCGTGTTAATTGTTTACATAAATAAATAATCTTTGTGTTTAAGTAATTAATTATATTCTTAGCCTTAAATTAGTATTTAATATTAGTTTAAGCATAGTAATAGTCATTTTTATTATCTTTTAATAATTATTTATAGTTTAATAAACATGTATTTTACGTAGTAATAATTCCTTGTGTTTTACACTTCACCCAAATAAATAAAAACGTTACAATATCATTGAATTCTTAATTTTACATATATAATAAATAAATAAATAAATAAATAAAGCGTTACCATTTATTTATTTATTTACATACCCTAAAAAAATAAACATATTTTTCTCTGTTTTACGTTGCAAGTTTAATTATAATTACTTGCATTTGAGCTTATAATGGGTAATTATTTTATATGTATTGAAAATATATCATACAAACATTAGTTATATATATTTTACATACTTTCGTATATTTTTAATGGCGGATGGCGGAAACTCATAGTTACAAAACAAACTAGTCCTAAAGTTGGAACTTATAATTAATCTATACGAGATGACAGCAATAACATCAAATTATTACTTTTTTGACAAAATTTAGTTATTTAAGTTACAATAAATAAAGATTTAGATCTAATATTTGTAAACATTTTGTTAATTCTTGTGTTGACAATAATCTTAAATTGGAATATGCCCAGAACAACAATGCCAACTCATTTTGCTGGCCTAGGTCAGCAACAGCTCATTTATGGACGATTTTGAGTTCTGTAATACTAGTCAAATTAGACGGAGTTACGAAAAAAATATTTTTTTTCTATAGCACATTTTCGAGTAGGCTTTTGTCTATTCAAAATTGTGAATCAAGTAGCATTTTAACTTCAATTGTGCAAATAACATTATCAGAAAGATCTATTCTTGTACTAGAACCACAACTTGTATTAAATTTTAAAATTGTACTCAAATAATAATTTAATTTACAATTAAATTTTCTTAATCTGGCCTATCGTGTATGTTATATGTTAAGAATATTCTTGTAAAAATACATGTATTTATTACCTTACCTACTATTAAAATTATAAATTACTGTAACGAAATACATGTGCGGAAACTTTCTTTAATAAAATTAAAAATAAAACGGTCGTATGTCATTTGAAAATTGTTAAAAATTTCACGGACGTCAAGAGAGAAATTCGTTTCAGTTCCACATACATAATAATTATTTAGTTATTTAATCCGCTAGTAAATTTAGAACAAAAGTCTTGAGGCTGGTTGAGTAGGCATAGGCACAAAGACAAAGACAACATAACACAGGCACGGATTATAAGCTTTCAAGTTGTCAACATATTCCCATCCGAATATATGAATATAAAGTACGACGAAACACAATAATTACAAACATGTCACGTTAGTTCTGTGCCATAAATCTAGCGGGCCGGGACCCGGAAAGACGAAGAAGACGCCATTTTTACGACACGACTGATAGTTCGGTTCGGTGAAACGCGGGTTTATGGAGAGTTTTATACCGTCGTAGTGTCGTATGGCGATTCGCGGAAAACATATCTGCAGAACAACTAGCTACAAGATAAACGCTTATTTCTCTTTGTGTTTCTTCTCGCATACTTGCATTTTTTATGAACTGCTATTTTTTGACGTTTCTATTACTGTAAATTAAAGGTACTAAACTGAGATGTTCTTTGTTTTCTATTAATTAACATTAGATATACTTACGAGAATTCAGTAATGAAACTGTGTTAGAGTGCTCATTTTACAATGAAAAAATATTACCTATGGACGTCCTACAATAGGGGCTGTTGCAAGAATTTTTATATGACTTCTAAGCACAAAATTTTAAAATATTGTTCTTTAAACAGCCTCAAATTTGAATATATCCCGAGATATCCATTAGATATTTTATAATTAATTATTAAAATATACGTAATATTTTGAAAAAGTCATGTGTTCTAAAACAGAATGTGACGTCAGAGCACAGACAGTTTAACATGTGACAAACTATAGCTTAAGTACTTTTATTTATATAAATAACGTAAAATATTTTCCTATTGGCTATAAATGACGTACTGTATGTGCTCCGACGTCAAAGGAGTGGGGTGTTCTTTTTCATGGCTATTTCTGGCGTCTATCTTTTTATTAATTATTTACGAAAATAACAATAAATTATTATTCCTTTTTCATTTCTATGAAAAACGTTGCATAAACTTTCATTTAAAATACTTTTTAAAATGTGAAACCGGCTTATTTTATACGTTTATTCTTTGTAAAAGTTTAAAGTAAAATCCTAGTTACATATCGCTCATTAAATTCAACAACGTCATAACTCAAAAAATAAATTTAGAGTTACTTATACAGGTGGAATGCATTTTGTATGAAGTTTTAACTATTATATCTGTTTTCACTTATCAATTTATTGACAAATAAATCGATCAATTTATCTAAAATATAGGGCTACCAACTTATTAATATTTAAAGGTTTTTTTATGTAATTATTAAGTCTTGAACATAATCTGACTCCTTCACAAAAGTATTAGTATATTACTTTAACAATGTAATGCAAGTTTATCCACCTTTAAAAATAATTTAAACTACTCCAAATCCTTATTTATAGTCATTACCAATTAAAAGAAAATTGCTTTTATTTTTATTTTATGTTTTATGTTTAAATAATCATCAATGCAAATGTTATACATTTTATATTTCTTGTTCTTTTTTTTCAAAACTACGCACAGAAATCGTAGGTTCTTTTTCGAGAAAACGGGAAGTTAAGGACCCTTTTTTTTTAGAAACAAACAATAGAAGAGTAACTTAAAATTCCCAAAAAAGTCGATGGAATATAAAACTATTATGTTCAATTTATTTTCAAAAATATTAAATCAAATGTTCTTTTTATACATGCCGATAAATTGATGGTCAAAAGTTGACCAACGCATTAAATCGCTCAATTTATCGCTAAAATGTATTTTTTGGCAATGAGGTTTTGTGAGTTACGATGTGATGTATGACAGGTGCGCTTACAGCGCCACCAACGGATTTTGCGGGTCCCAATAGTACAATTTTTCGAAAATGAATTATATTTAATTACTTACTTATTTGTTTTATATATTTTACTACTAAAACTCGTTCTAATACTTATACTATCGTTCATTGAGAGCGCTCCTGTACTGAAATATGAAGCGAAAATTCAAATAAATTGTTCTTTTACTAGAACTATTCAACATTAGACAAAAAAACTTGATGTAAAACTGCATTTTAGAAAAATAATCATTGAAATCTATTAATACTATGATTTCAATAATACTTTTTTTTTAATGCAGGTTCATATCAGAAGTATACTGTTATGTATACCTACGTCTAAAATTTTTTTTTAAATTAAACTACAGGATCAAATTATTTGAATTTTTGCTTCATATTTTAGTACAGGTGCGCTCTTAATGAACAATATTATAAACAATAGAACGAGTTTTAGTGGTAAAATATATTTAATTATTTACTTATTTGTAATATATATATATATATATATATATATATATATATATATATATATATATATATATATATATATATATATATATATATATATATAATGTGTGTGTTTTAATGGTGGATTCGACTGAACAAATTTAAAAATTGTGTTGATTTGAACTATACAATATTTTGGGTTAGAAAGCGCTCATTCAAGATGTAAAGAAATCTGACATGTCCTACTGGCCGCCATGACAGGTGCGTTTACAGCGCCACCAACGGATTCTGCGGGTTCCAATAGTATTATTTTTTGTAATATATATATATATATATATATATATATATATATATATATATATATATATATATATATATATATATATATATATATATATATATACATATATATATATATATATATAATTCATTTAAAAAAAATAGTACTATTGGGACCCGCAGAATCCGTTGGTGGCGCTGTAAACGCATCTGTCATGGCGGCCAGTAGGACATGTCAGATTTCTTTACATCTTGAAAGAGCGCTTTCTGACCCAAAATATTGTACAGTTCAAATCAACACAATTTTTAAGTTTGTTCAGTCGAATCCACCATTAAAACACATAGTTGAGCGGCAACGTGTCATAAATTTGTGATTAATTACTATGTGTGGCGTAATTAGATTTACGACAATTTTTACTTGGAACTGCGATCTTCAGGGATAAATATTAATAAAATCAAAGAAATTATAAATTTTATTTATAAATACTGTCAATGATTATCTTAAATCTACATAGCTGAAAAATTGTATTTTAATTATTCTTTGTGAAATGCAAGAAGCAGTCAAATTTATTTATTAGATTAGAGCTTTCCGATATATTTAAATTTCTTTTCCATACGTTCAAACGACCAAGTATTTTATTTTACAAAAATTATGGAATATGTCTTAAATTTTTGTTGGACTCGTACACCCTTAATATAGCACTTTTTGATTTGTATATGTTAATTTTCTTTAATTCGCTTTTTTTTCGAACATTTCCAGAATAAATTACACAAACAAAGCGTGAGAACTTATTTTTCTAGTAAACGAAACGATGGTTCTTGACGTTTATATATTTGACATGTCTTACTGGGCGCCATTAATTTAGTTCTATATAATTCCGGTGGTATCGCATTCTATTCTGATCGTGCTAATAGCGAAAAATATTTTCTCTTTGAAAATATTGGACATATTTGTAAATTTTAAATCCTGACTACGGTTGACGCTTGCTACATACCATCTGGCGATCACCAAGCTTTATGATCACGTAATCTTCAAATCCATAGTGATACGGAAATCATCTGTCATGTTGTGCTAATAAATCGTTTAATAAACAGTTTAAGTTTAAATAATAGTATCAGTGTTTAATAACATGTAATATGATTATTCTGTTTTACTTACAATTACAATATTTAATAGTTTGTTGGTTATATTTTTTTGTAAATTCTTTTCAGAATAATAAAGTCAGTTGTTAGCAACCAAATTCACTCTTTCTACGTTAAATTACGTTTGGTCACTCTGCCCAAAGTGTAAATGTGAACAAAAAATACAAAACAAAATATTGAACCATTTTCTCACATCTTAAAGTAACACTGCTTAAAGAATACCACTATTATTTTTTTTTTTTTGATTATAACAAGAAATAATTTACAATTTTTAATATATTAAACCTACAATAGGTATCTATTTGAAATGAGATATTTATCATTTATTTTATCTTTATTATTTAAATTTCTACTTTACACATAAATTTGACATTTAACAGTTGAAATATTTCTGATTACTCAGTTAAGGGTAGCTAACAAAAAAAACTAATAATTCTTTATTCTGTCACTATAATAAAATAAAATACAAAATAGACACATCTTTATTTTGTAAATTGTATAACTTACATCAACATGAAGATCTGTATCATATTGTTATTAAATGCCATATCTTCTCACCTCCACGAAATTGTTGCCTTCAAGAGTACATTGTAACAAACGCGAGTGAATTAAATTATTTTTATTTATTTAATAACCTCACAAAAGACAAAATCAATAAATTTTTCTATTTTGTAACTGGAGCATTAAAACTCAGAAGCTTTTGTATTAATGAATGAATAAAGTACACAGAGCTGATTTTTAATTTAAAATCCATTTTCTGCATATAACAAAACAATATTATCTACATTTTCTAAACCCCATAAATTCTTGTTCTTAATTTATGTATATATGTCTTAGGTAAACATATTTATGTATTTATACAGGGTGTAACAGCTAAACGAGCTACCTAAAATAATTTCTATACTATTCAAGGTACAATAACATACTACGACAATCTTATGGAAGACCAAACTTCCGAATAAAGAAGAAAATATTTTTTAACCAGTGGTTAACAAGTTGCAACACAAAGTTATATTTTCTTAAATGGCATGATATATACAGGCTGGACTGCGAAATTGAAATAACCTTTTTTTCGGAAGTAATTATAGATACCAAAAAAAATGTTTAAATAAAGTTTTTTTTAATAAGCTAACTAAATCTGTATAAATTTGGCAAAAAAGTTTAATTTTCGTAGATATTGCCATATTTGTACTTTCTTAAAATGAAATACCTGTATATAATTGCACTAATTAATAGAAAATAATTTTTGCTTTAAAAAAGTTTCATGGTTCTTATCTTCTAAACTTGATAGTTTTTGAGATATTAATGACTATTTCACTCATAAATATATAAACCAATCCAAATTCAGGATTCTACCTAGTTACCAAATTTCATTTCGACAAAACAGCGTCAAAAAAGTTTTTTCGCACCCTTTAAGCCAATAAGATGTCGTATTTTTACAAGTAAGTGAGTTTTGATAAGCGAAAATTTTTTGACGTTTTAGAAACATATTGTTTACATATCTATCAAAGTCTGTATATTTTCAGTGTTATCAGTTTTTATTAAAAACGAGTCGATTTGGACATGAATCTATTTAAAACATTGAAATAGCAAACTGAAACCTAATAGCTCTAAACACAATAAACGTTTACAAGATTTTTGTCAAGAAAAAAATTATATAAATAATTACCTGATTTTTATTTGGGAAATAGTCATCCGAATACCATTCGTGGTTAAATTTTAACCTGGAAAAATTTTCCGATTGCTTTACTCGAGCCTGTTGCCAATTTATTTCGTGACATTGATCAAAAATTACTCGTTTGACAACTCGTAATTTTTTTGTCAATGTCACTCAATAAATTGCTAGGCAACCGGCTCTCGTAACAATCTGAAAATTTTTCCGGCAAAAATTTACCACTTATGATATTATATATGAAAATATTTTAATGTTTCTTCTCAAAATAAAGTGTGCGTTGAAAACAAAATTTGTTAACAGTTGAGTTATTTTGTATTGTATTTGCACTAAAAAAATTGTGTTGCCTACATACAATTATTACTTTATGTCAATAATGGCGGACTATTCAATTAATGAGAAATTAGATATGATAAAATGTTATTATTTATCAAATAATAATTCAAGACAAGCCCTGCAATTATACAGACAACAATATCCGGATCGCTTTTATCCAAAATATTCGTATTTATTCAAATTAGAAAGAAAGTTGCGTAGGATTGGATTAATATTAAGAAAAAGAAAGACCTAACACAAATGAAAATTTAGAAGTTGATGTATTGGAATAATTTCAATGTTTACCCGAAAAATTCAATTAGGGAAGCTGCAATGGAATTAAATACCACACATACGAAGGTTCTTAAGATTTTGAAGAAGCATAAATATAAATACAAAGCCTATAAAATATTTAAAAAAATCATGATCTTCATCCTGGCGATGATGTAAGAAGATTACAGTTTTGTTATTACTTAATACTGAAAAATATTGGAAATCTAAATTTTTTAAATATAATTTTATGGTCAGATGAATCAAATTTCTCTAACAATGCTATACTAAATAGACATACACATTGTTGGCAATCAGTAGAAACAAATCCACGTGAAACATTTATTTCAAATTTTGAAATACGCTTTTCAATTAATGTATGGTGCAGTATTATAAATAACACCATTTTGGGTCCATATTTTTATGACGGCATATTAACATCACAGAAACACTTAAATTTTTTGCAAAATGAATTTCAAGATTATTTGGAAGATATGCCATTAGCAGTCAGACGCAGAATGATATTTCAACAAGATGGTGCACCTCCGCACAATTCATAGGGTGTAATGTAACTGTGTATTTAAATCAAGAATTTCCAAATTCCTGGATTGGCAACAGAATAGATTTTTTTATATGGGCATGGGGAGCTATCAAAACTAAAAATTATGTAATACCCGTTGCTACACTTGACGAACTTAAAAACAGAATAAGACAAGCTGTTGTTGAATTAAATACAAATACTGTAAAATAAAATTTATTAAAAGTCTTTATTTATGTGTACGAGAAAACGGTGGCAATTTTGAACATATTTTGTAGTACGATAACATTTATTTTATATTTATCTCTGAGCTATGATAATAAAATAATTGTTTATGTTGTACATTATTTGTAATAGTAATTTTGTTTTCAGCGCACACTTCATTTTGGGAAGAAACATTTAAATATTTTCATTAATATCTCAAAATCAAGTTTAGAAGGTAAGACCCTTAAACTTTTTTAAAGCAAAAATTATTTTCTATTAACTAGTGCAATAATATACAAGGTAGGTATTCCACTTAAAAAGTACAAATATGGCAATAACTACAAAAATTAAACTTTTTTACCAAATTTATAAAGATTTAGTTAGCTTATTAAAAGTAGATACAAAAAAATTTATTTAAACAATTTTTCGGTATCTATAATAACTTCCGAGCAAAAAGATGTTTCCAATTATTTCGCATTCCATCCTGTATATATAAGCCCATTTGATAGAGTATTTTTCTCTGAAATATTAAATAAAATTTAAATAAATTTGATTTTTATAGTCATTTTGAATCATTTATGATAGAAATCAAATAGAAAAAGTGCCGAAGAAAAGAGCTGTCCGCAAATGGATATGTGTTTAAAACTAATTATAAGATTTGGAATATGGTTATGTAATATGTACATAAATTTAAGATCACTTATTTGATATGGTATTAATTTTTAGAAAGAACATATGCAGTATCAAACATTTAATCACATACGGGTACTACATTACCAATTATGACTTGATCATACTCGTACACGTTAACATAAATATATTGAATAAGAGTTCATTTGATAAAGCTTTATTTTTTTTAAATGCACCCTATGGTTGAAAATAATGAATTTATTTTTAGTTTGATTTTTTAACATTTTCTTTTTTCTTTTATAATCTGAATTCAATGCAGTAATCACTCTAACATAAAAACTAAAAATAAATGGATTTGTGTGGCATTTATAAAACTGCAACAATAAATCAAATTTTTAAAAATCAATTTGAAAAATTAATAAAAAATTTAAAACATTGACAACAAAAACTAAAATAATTCTCGTTCCATTTTCAATTAACTGTAAATTAAATGTGCAACGCATGCCGGATATGTGATATAGAAGGTTTTTCAACAGAAAGAAAAACATTTATGATTATTGAAATGAAGCTATTATCCGCCTCAATATACCAGGATGTCAGTGCTTAGTTGATTACCATCCCATATTCCGCAATTACTTCAGAATCATTTAATTTGGAAATTTCAGGAATTTAGTTTTGTAATAGTATTTTCGTAATTAACTTTTTTGTGTTTGAAAAACGATTAAAGAAATTATGGTATGATTTATCAGTTTTTATAAACTAAATATTTAATAGGTAAAACGCTATTTATCAATTAAAGATGAATTGGAATACCTAGTATTACACCATTAGTCCAACAAATGACATAAATATATGTTATGGATAGTAGCAGAAGATCTACTAACATTATCTATCTGTAAAACATACATTACGAGAGGTGGTACACATATCTTCAAAAATAAATATCATGTATTACCAATTTCATAGAAACAATCAAATAATTACCATATACAAATTTAAATGTATTACATATTTATAATAATATATAAATTACAGTTCTGTTTTAACAATACTATTGTTTAAATATTAAAATTTTCGTGTAGTTTCCCATAGAGTAATTTCTGTCTAGAGTATACCTATCGTTAAGCCGTCGCGTGATGCGTGTTAGTACGCTATTCGGCCACCAGGGGCGTAGCGGTGCGGGTGACTCTAATAGCAACGTAATGCGCTATCTACACTTCGTGACACATGTAGCTAACTCTGAACGACAGTCGATGATTTTCACGCCCACTCTTTAAAAACACATATATTATGGATTTCTAATAGCAAGAACTGCGTTGCTAACCATATAAGATATAATAATCATAAATACACCTTCATGTTAAGAGGCAAATAGACATAACGAAGAATTATACTTGAGTGAATAAACAGTGGAGGTATAATAAATAATAAATTAATTGATAAATATATCATCAAGTCTGTTAACCATATTTAGTATTACAACTTCTCAAAAACATTCAGAAGGGAAGAGAAAACTAAAATTTATTATGACTTTATAAGCACAGGGAATCGGAACGAAAATATTTTTCGTTTTGTTTCGTTTCGATACAGCTCCGTTCTGGTTAATATCGTTCCTGCTTAAAAAAATTCGTTTCTGTTCAAACGATTTTGTTCCGAACCGGTTATTTTGTTCTAGATATTTTTATATATAAAAAATCTGATGTGGACATCACACGACTTCCTTGTACGCAAGACCAATATGAAGATGAAGTATAGACCCAATTATAAAATTGCACGTGTTTGACGTAATTTGACATTAACATCTATTTTTTATTTTTTTGTTATTTTTTGTCCTAATCCATAGCAAGCTTCATTACAAAAACCAAAAAGTATATAAGATTTAAATTTACGTATCTCGCTTATACAAAGGGCTAATTTAATAATACTTGATGTGCTAGACGCAGAATTTAATTCTCTAAAACTTTTATTTGAAGCATTTATTTCTAAAATCGAAATGAAACCATTTTATTCAAGAAAAACTGTTAACAACTTCAGGTAATATTTCACTTCCGGTTAGCCTGTTTTAACCAAAATCTGCTATGTTATTCCAATTGATATAAAAGTCTTATATACCAAATTTGAAACGTTTTGGATTATATTTTAATATAGTTTTTCATTAAAATCTATTATAGGCTTCAAATAAAGTACCATTTCTGGAAATTATGTAATGACCAAAAAGGGAGGTGCACAACTAGATGTTATGGAAGTTCTAAATACAAAATTTCAACTTTCTATGGCTTACCGTTTTTGAGTTATGCGAGATACGTACGTACGTACGTACTACGTACAGACGTCACGACGAAATTAGTCAGAATGGATTCAGGGATGGTCAAAATGGATATTTCCGTTGAAATCTCAAAACTTCTTTACTTCGTACAAGGAAGTAAAAACTTATAAACGTATTTTTAATAATTATTATTTTTTATTATTATTATTATTATTATTATTACATTAACAAATATAATAAAAGATTAAAATATATAATTCGGTAAATCTCTACAGACATGAGACATAATTATGTACCTATATTTAAATACTTTAAAAATAAATTTAAAATAACGTGTGAATCAGAAACATTATTAACAGGAATAATTTTTTTTTCGTATACCTATATCGTTTTCGCTCCAGAATCAAGATTAAGATGTTCATTTCGGTTCTGTTTCTGTTCTGGATATATATATATATATATATATATATATATATATATATATATATATATATATATATATATATATATATATATATATATATATATATATTTTCGTTTATCTCGTTTATTGTTTTCGTTTCTGTTCCGTTCCGGGTCTCTGTTTGTAAGCATTCTATGTATAGTCTATTGTAATTTAAGTTTAAAAAAACAAGTTTTCCGCATGTGCAAACAATAATTTTTTACATTCATCCACGAAAAATACAAATGTACGAAATGCATTCTAAATTTTTGTCATATCATTTACTACTAACATAGTCAGTGATCCCAAAAAATTATGGAATTTTATTAATTTTAAAAAAAAAGTAGAATACCTTCTACAGCGTATAAAAATGAGGAAACACTAACAATGGGTCAAGAAATTGCTCAGGCTTTTGCTGACTTTTTCCATAGTGTTTACCGTTGTAATAATGGCCATTTGAACCCCTCTAATTTCAATATAGACCCAACGAACACAGTTTCCATTCATGAAATTTCGCATGATGAAATATCTGCTTTTATTAAACATCTTAAAAACGCTAAATCTGTTGGCCCAGATAACATTCCCGTCTTCATCTTTAAGGGTTGCCTAGAATCATTTATTTATCCTTTACACATATTATTTAATCTTAGTTTAAAAACAAATCATTTTCCCGATAAATAGAAATGTTCGAAATTTGCCCTATTTTCGAAGCAAATGACAAAAATAATATTTGCAATTATCCAATATCTTCCTTAAATTCTGTTACCAAAATATTTAAATTCATATTGTTTAAAAATATCCAAACTCAAACCAAAAACTACATAAATACGTATCAACATGGTTTTGTCAATCGACGATCTACCATAAGTAATTTGACACACTTTGTACAATTCAGTTTTGATGCCTTTGAAGATAAAAAGCATGTAGATGTAATTTATACTGCTTTCTCAAAGGCTTTCGATACAGTAGATCATCAAATTTTATTACATAAATTAAAATGCATTGGATTTTCAAATAATTTATACTATCTTTTTGTCTCATATTTTGATAATAGAGTTAAATATGTTTACCGTAATGGTTTCATATCTTTAAGCTTTGTAGCGGTTTCTGTTGTACCTCAAGGGTCAATATTGGACCCACTACTTTTCTTACTATTTGTAAATGATATTACTCCAGTATTAAAATTTTGTAATTATCTTATGTATGCAGATGATTTTAAATTATTTCGTACTATAACTAATACAAACGAATGTAATGAACTGCAACTAGATTTAAATGCCTTGTATAGTTGGTCACTTGTGAATCATTTTCATTTTAATTTGAACAAATGTCAAATTATTACTTTGACCAGAAAAAATAACCCGATTACCAATCAATACGAAATGAATGGTGAAGTATTAAATCGTGTAGTTATTGTAAAAGATTTAGATATTTATTTTTCGATCAAAAATTATTATTTGTTTACCATATAGAGTTTTTAGTGAGTTCGTGCTCAAAACTACTTGCTTTATTTTTCGTTCCACTCGTGATTTCAAAAATATGAAATGCTATAACACCTTATTTTATTCACTTATTATTAGTAAATTAAATTACGGCTCAGTCATTTGGAATCCATCACAGATATACCTCACTGACTCTCTCGAGGCTATTCAAAAAAAGTACTGTAAAGTTATTTATTACAAATTGTTCCACTGGCCTGATAGTAACTACAACTCGTTGTTAAACCGTTTTAATCCAGATTCTCTAGAAAACAGGCGTTTTAAAGTCACAGTAATTTTTCCATATAAAAGTGTAAACTGTTTGATAAATGACTCAAATTCATTGGTAAAACTCAATTTTTATGTTAACAATTGTAACACAAGAAATGAAAACACGTTTGTTTGTAACTTCTCAAGAACTAATCATCATTACAATTCTCCCATTACTAAAATATGTCATTCATATAATATTGTTTGTTTTGCACTTGATTTTTCGTATACTTATAAGAAATTTAAAGATAAATTGAATTTTTTGATATACGTAATAAACATTTAATATAATATGCATTTGTATGGGGTCTCGTGGACGCGTACCTGAGTGTCTTGTCGCGAATCTGGGGGACCGGGTTCGATCCCAACCGACGCCAAATATTTTCGAATTTTAAATGGCACAAAATTTACCCCTGTGGTGCATTCTCCACGCCAGCAATAAGTGCCCGTGAGGTGACGTCTGGTAAACGCTCGCACGGTACAAATATGTCATCATCATTACCGATATCTGCTTACAAAGCAGATTGGCACACCCAGCAATGGGTAATATGCCGTGATGATATATTTATTTATTTATGTATTTGTAATATTTAACTTCTCACTTATGCATGTTCTAATTTTTCTGATGTTATTCTGTAAAAGAGATGTATTTTTCCTGTTGAATAATAAACATTATTATTATTATTATTATTATTATTAATATTATTATTATTATTTTTAATATTATTATTAATATTATTATTATTATTATAATTATTATTATTATTATTATTATTATTATTATTATTTTTATTATTATTATTATTATTATAATTATTATTATTATTATTATTATTGTTATTATTACTTCGACTGCTCTGCTTTCCTGATAACAGAACAAATATCATACATTTCCCGGCTCGCACTAGTGCGGAAACTATAGCTACTTCTTTGCATGCAATGAATTTTTCACTAATTAGTTTTAAATACCATCGACTTTCTGGCGATTTTTTTTTTTCGGGATCAATTTCGCATCACAAATTTTTCTTATTTCTTACGATCTACCTATAGATATTCATGATGATCAATTTTTTTGATGTAAATTTGCTGACGATAAATTCTCTGAGCGATAAATTTTCTGGTGATTAATTTACCGGGCGATCATTTTTTTGTGATGAATTTTCTAGAGATCAATTTTCCAAGAATCAATATTATTAGATATACCTACGGATTAATTTATTAATATTCAAACCAACGAGTAACGTGTAAAATTTTTCTTTTTCTTGTCATACCAATCTAAATATGCATTTATAAAGCCCCACATTTTTTTAGTGACAGAGTTATTATCAAAAGTCTTTAAAATGACTCAATTTTAATGAAATGGTCATTAAAATTGTCAGGTCATAGAGAAATCAGAAATACCACCAGTACAGATAGCTACTATACAGTCAGTTTTTAAAATAAACGGTATAAATTTAAAATATCCCCAGTAATATATATCTACCTATGAGATTATAATTGTGTAACATAGTTATTTTCACATATTATTCACATATTCAGTACGTTGTATTTCTAAACTCCAAAAACAAACAGTTCTCATAAAAACTAATTGTGGAATGTCATATTATTATGGAGACTGTGGGTTCAATAGTTTAAATTTGTTTTATTTTTTCTAGTTTTTTATGCTGTAAATATAACTTGAATTTATTCGTTCATTTTTATAGAAAAATACAAGTAATTTAAAAATTAAATTTTTAGAAAAATACAATTGGAAATGCAAATTTTACATATCATGTGGGAATCTGATGAAAATAGCTATCGTAGATCTTTATTATTATAACAATAAAAATAGCCATATATCAAATGTAAACAGTTGTAACCATACCATCCACCTACAACTACAATCAGCAACACAATCAATACACCTATCAGCTATCAGATTCCAATAACAAATGCGCATCTACGCCTCCATTTCACCAACAAAATCAAACTGTCAACACATAATTTTTTTCGCATCGCCGAGTAAAACAAGTGAATGCCTATCAACAGATCCCGCCCATATAATCACGGATTAGTGGTGACGAGGCGTGTCGAACAGATTCCGAGATCTAGACAGA
>OY720457.1:18417500-18520000 GCA_963082715.1 Harpalus rubripes
ACATACTAATGGTGCTATCGCTCTATAAGCAACCGGCGTTATAGTATAGGAGAAAATTGCTATTATATGTAACTAAGTTACAGTCTGTAAGTGCTCTTACAGAAATTTCTATAAATCTTACCCCGCCAAAATCTTGACTACATGTAAAAGTCTTATAGAGCAGGGGTGTTCAAACTTTTACTATCGAAAATCAACCATAAAACTTTTTGGCGGTGAGCGATTGAGGAAAAAAATATAAAATTAATATACAAAAAACGCGTCCTGCATGTGGATCTCTAGGACTATAAAAGGCAGGAAGGCAGTTAAATTAGACAAAAGTTGCCCTATTAGGGGACGATTTTAGTGGTGTTTCCATGTTTCGTTATTTGAGAAAACATGCATAGAGCGTACTAGATATAGGCGAAAATGAAAATTTTGCAGATTTTTATTTTTGGAATAATATGCAAATGTGAAAAAATACTGAAATTTGGTTTGTACCTCCATATTTTGAGTTTCCAACGGTGTATAATTGGTCTATGTTATGATCATTTGTTCCAAACAATTAAAATGCAATAATTATCAAATTTATAGGAACTTGAGACCATAAACGAGAGTAAACTAAATGTCGCGAATATGCGCGATCTCACTGGTCGATCGCGATCTACTGTTTGAGCCCCCTGTTATAGAGCATATTTGAAAGTAGAGTCTAGTCGTCACAGCGGCAGTGCCCCGAAGTAGCACGATATATGTTCCAAACGTCCGCAAAACCCGGGTCGTTATATTAGTTTTTAAAATAAGATTAAAACAAGTATTAGGATTCGAATTTTGTGCGTTAAGTATTGTTTTTGTAATTTTTTTTTAAATGCTCTGCCGCCATGATGGCTAAGCTCTTGTATATTTAAACTTCAAAAATAATTTTAATATAAAAAATATTACCCAATCTATAAACAAATATGGAAATGAAAGAGAAAAGATTACAATCCAACAAATACTTATAGATACTTATGTTTAAAAAAAATTAGGATGAGAATAGAGAATATCAGATTTTTGCGGAATTATCAATATCTATTCATTGTACTATATAGAAACTAGATAATGAAGTACATTATTGTCAAATAATAATATTGAGGAAAGTTTTTAAACTCATTTAATTAAAGTGGCTTTAAATTTAGTTCGTTAATATGAAGTTGAATCATTTTTAATAGCTATAAGAATTTGTCAAAATGTTTGAAAGCTTAAGACAAGGTCAGTTCCCGCCAGTCAAAAAAATTTGAAAAAAACCCTACGAATGCACTTGTAGATATATAGAGAATTTTTCAAAGTTTCATAGAATATTTAAATAGTCATTAAATGATGACTAATATTAATAATAATTAATATTAATAGCGAGAAGAGAAGATTTCAAAAATCAAAACACATTTAGAATATAAGAAAAATTGAATACAACAATGACAAAAAATGGTTCAATAATTAATCTTACTCCTGTATATTAAATATGTGTATATTTGGTGTTTTTAGTGTATTTATTAAAACGTTACAATATATTATGCAATACCTTTTGAACAAATTTATCTTCTCATATTGTTTTTAAAATATTTACAAAATACAGTCAAAAATACTGTAGTATATTTGACAGCTAGACAGGAATGAAGTTAGGTATTCTATAAGAACACTATAGCCAGACTTGTTATAGAGTTACAGAATAGTTAATTTTATCTTTCTGTAAGCTTTCGTCCTATAGAGCTATAGCTTATAGAGTCTATAGAGTTACAGTCTTATAGAGCAAAGTTACAGAATGAAGTACGAACCTTAGGGACGTTACGTTCGCACAAATAATTGTTTTAATTAATTGAACTTATAACTGGCTGCTGTTTATTATAGTGAATTATTTTTTGTTATAATTTTATGTTTAAATTCGTTACATATAATTTCTCGGATACGGTTCTGTACTGATTTGTGTAGTTAATCACGAAGTGATCGGCAATCGTGCATAACTGATCTGAAGGTTTCATGATCGGATCTCCTAAAGAAATCCAATGCACAATTATAAGTTTTCTTTAACAAGTAATGTACTCGCATAGCAGTATTGGTCAAACCGTTGATCCTGATCAAGGCAAGTGATTGGAGAATCGTTTAAAAAACCTATCACTTTCAAAATAGACCAAACAAGCAATAAAAGTCGAAGGATAAAAGTATCATTTTATTTTTCGTAACACTTCTATCACGCAGGCAGGTATTCAGAAGTTCTGAAAGATATATTTATACAGGTACAGGATGTCAATAAATAACTTGTTGCTATACTTTAAGGATCGATCTAAAACTAAGAAGACAAAAGATCATATAAATTTAATATATAATATCTGAAGCAACGTTTTAGGGTTGTAGAATCTATGCAATTTCAAGTAGGTAGTAAATTTAAATAAATTTAACATTACAGCGTATTGCCCATTTTGCCAGTTTACTTGTATCCACACATTTCGGTAATGACAATATATCTGTATCGTTGATAGCCGTCAAAATAACAATCGGTCAGATAACGCAGCCACGCAACATTCATTACAAGTAAAGAAGATAGAATTTTAATGTTATCAACAATCGTCGAATCAGAATTTTTATAAAAATATTTCCACAGATGCGTATCTAATTTCTTACACTTAATAATGTACACAACCATACTGAAATTAAATAATATAAATATGAATTAAACCATTTGTGTAAACCAGTTTAGTACCAAGGAAACATAATTATTGTCCACATTTGTGATAGTCAGTATTAATAGTTATTTAAGTATCTATTGAGGTCAGTAAGTGCTTCCTACCAGATCGAGATCTCCAACCCGATACTGACCGTAATTCTTATTACGTTTATTGAACGACAGACGCACAAAATAAAAAAAAGATTTGAAAATTATTTAGACATTAAAATTTTTTAGTTGTCATTTTTAAAGTAAGCTTTGAACGTTGTTTTTACCGATGTACACTTCGTATCCAAATATATATTAAACTGGAGAATATCGACGATGATGGATATAAATGAAGGAGAATAAATATACTCCTTATTTGCAAACGTTTCGGTTTTTTATTAAACCATCCTCAGTGCTGTATTGGAAGAAACAAATGTTGCATTAATAAAATACAGAGCAAATGCCCAGCTGACATTAATACACAAAATTATAATGCTTACTTACCATTAGGAGATTGTTATACAAATTCTTAAAAATGAAGTTACACATGTGACACTGGTATTTTAAACTAAATTTTTGCATTGTTCATTCTGCTGCAGTGTAAGTACAACTGCGAGGCAGGATGCAGAAAGTTAAACATTAAAAATATACAATGTTACCAGTCTATATTGGTTATAACAAAAAAAAAATTACGTTTCGTCACCTTTAGGTAAAGAAGATATTGTCTTTGGACAAAAAAATTCGGTGGTGAGTTTTTGATGAATAAGCACTTTTAGGGTCCCTAGAATACGATTTTACTATTTTTACATATATATATATATATATATATATATATATATATATATATATATATATATATATATATATATATATATACAGGGAATTTATTTTAACATGCAACATATGGTCTATCACTTCCATGGTTACACACTATCTCTGTCAAAAAAAGACAGCAATGTAATTTTTGTCCATTTTAAAATGCAACATACAAAATTTAAGTTATGTATTATCCATATTAATTTCCAATAAATTAGCCTATATATGATTAACAAAAAATCAAATCTTTAATGTAGCACATCTTAACAAATTTTGCCTTGCAAAAATTCATAATTTTAATCTAATAATTGTTCAAAATACCTCCATTTACACTGGGGCAATATCCTAGTCGGTCGTAGAAAGAATTGACACCATTTGTGATGTGTTTTGGAGGTATCTCTTGTGCTGCAGTACTATTTATAATGTTGCATTTTAAATTGGACAAATATTACATTGCTGTCATTTTTTGACAGTAGTGTGTAACCATGGAAGTGATGAATCATATGTTGCATTTTAAAATAAATTCTCTGTATATATATATATATATATATATATATATATATATATATATATATATATATATATATATATATATATATATATATATATATATGTGAATGTATGTGTATGTCTGTCTATGTGTGACAAAATTTTCACCTGCGATGACTCTAATACTACAATTCCAAATATTATAATTATTTAGTATTCTTCTTCGTTCCAGAAGTACCCTAATTTGAAGATTTTAACAGTTTTTCTTGAAAAAACTATGTTAAATATCATTTTTTTACATTTAATGTTATTATACTTATTAAAGAATATTTTATTCTCTATACCATTTGAATGCATTTTATACATCATATTAAATGAATATAGAGTTAAAAAAAATTAAAGAAATTAAATATTTTATATTAGCCAGCTATGCTATAACTCTGGAAACACCTGCTATATTAAGAAAATTCTGATTGAAATGTGTCAGTGTCAAGTGTAATTGACAGTATATTTGTGTTATAATTTTACTGGAAATATAGGATCTTTTGTTAGAAACTTTCTGTATGGAATTTGTATAAAATACACACAACTGCCTTAAGGTAATGTACAAGAAATAGAATCTTTTGCAGGGAACTTTCTATATGACATTTATACAAAATACATAGAACTAACGGAAGGTAATGTGCTGGCCACATCAGATTTTTTTTACTTAGCGTCTCCGCCTCCTGATCGGTAAAGGCTCATTCATAGCACTGAAATTATAGTTAGAAATTATATTTAAAAAATATAATTAAAAATTATACATAAAAATGACCGTCTTAAAACATGTTAAATAGATGTTCATTTAAAAATATAATTTATAATTAGTGTTTTGTGACATAATCAAAAGCACTTACTGTGGCCTGATAAGCAAGTAATGCAATTAATTGTTGTTTTAATACAATTCTTTTTAATAAATTTATTTTATTTTCATCCATATTGAGCAAATTATGTCAAATTTGACATGATGTGACATCCGTGACAAGTTCTGTCATTTTTTTTGTTCAATCTGATTGGGCCACTTATTTATTTTTCACAAGTTATTCTATTTTGTTTATTATTATCTAATACCTGTTTTACACTTAACAATAAATCGTTCAATTTATTGACGGATAAATCGATCAATTTATCTTACAAGTCGTTGAGAATTTACACTTAACGATTTTCTATGAATTTATTTTTGTTGAAATTAGAACTACCAACTTCTTAATATTATTTTATATATTTGTGAGGTTAGAGTTTAACCTAGCAACGCTTTAGTTTTCTTGTAGTTTTTTGAAGCCTAAACTTTCTTGTAGCGTACTTGTTAAAAATTAGTAAAATTAGTGAATATACGTAATTATAACCTTGGAATCAAGCACACATTAAATATAGTTTGAAATGTCAAATACTATACAGTTGACACTAGAAAAGTAACCAAAAATTCCCTAAAAAATCGACGGAAAATCGCGGAAATTAGAACTTGTTCTATTTCATCAATTTATTGATCAATTTATTTTCGTAAATAAATTGATCGATATTTCTGTTTTACACGTACCGATAAATTGAAGGTCGCAGTCGATCAATAAATCGGTCGATTTATCGTTAAGTGTACTACAGCCATAATAAATCTAAATCGTAAGATTTATCAAATTCTGAGAAAATATATCTGGATTAGAGTTGTAAAAACTAAATATATTTTTTGCACGATCGGTTTTTTTTAATGTTTACCGATTGGGTTTCCAAGGCAATAAGATTTATTTACAAATTACTGGTCAGTAAGCGATGTGGCTCACTTACTGATCAAAAGATGGAGGTGGTAAGTAAATAAAAACAATTTTGGGCGTCGATTGTGCAAAA
Organism: Harpalus rubripes; assembly: GCA_963082715.1. NCBI lineage: Eukaryota > Metazoa > Arthropoda > Insecta > Coleoptera > Carabidae > Harpalus > Harpalus rubripes. Next base: position 18,423,346 of record OY720457.1, read on the forward strand.
CACGTAATAAGCATTTCGGTCAGTGCTCTTCTACTGGAATCGGATGTATTGGAGATCTCGACTTTGTCTCGATCTTCAAAATCATCCTTAATCGGTAGGCAGCTCTTACTGACCATAATACTTAAATAAATAATTATTTCTTCCAAATTCTTGCTAGATTTTTGGTCCTAGATATTTTCATTCAATTTTAGTATACGAGTAATGTACATTTTTACTAATTCTATTTTAAAATGCAGAAATTTGAAGTTACATTCGCATAAATGTCAATTTTTTTTATTTTGTTTATAATTCAATTAAAAGCGAAAGTACATGAATTAAAAATACGAGTTTTTTTAAAAAATAAGAATCTTGTCGGTAAAGGTTTACACTTGATGTAAAAATATTTTTGTTCGGAAATGTATACTACTCGTAATAAGAACCATACTCATATTTAATATCCAAATTACTGGCTTTCTGCCATTTCCCACGCTAAACTACGACCCTCTAACATTTCCCCTCTTTATAAAAACAAAATCAGTATCGCAACCTACCAGATTGCTAGATTCCACAACACCACACGGTTCCAATGATGTAATGCATATGATTTTTATAATAACACATAATTACTCGTTACTTCCGACATCGAGGGGTTACCACTATACGTAACAGTGTGTGTGTGTCTGGCCACATGCTTTGTTTTACATACACACATACACCCACACAAGTACACGTGAGAAATCAGTGGCGAGACGTATTTGTGTCATTTGTTACGTAGTTAACGTCAGAATATTTCCTGTTTAAATATATGGACTAATGTGGTTTCTTTTTTATTAAATTTTCATAAATAAATATAATGGAATTTTTTAGCCAATATAAGCTCAAGTGTGACTGAAAACAAGAAATATAAATAATAATTTATAATTTTCTATGTTTACATAATACTACATAATATATCTGCAGTGATTGCTAACATAACAAACATTATTAAACAGTATTTAAATTTAAAATATACTAATTTTTATAAGTGTATGGACAAGTACAGTAAATTATTGATTGTTAAATTAGATATTTCGACTATTATATTTGAATATGATTAAACTTAATTTCTCCACCAAAGTAGAAAATTGGCATTTATATAAAAGTAGGCATTAAAACTTTACGACCAGATCTATCAAACTTTAAAAAAGTAATTGTATTTTAAAATATCTAGTTTCTTTATTTAAATCATGCAGGCATTTGATCACAGCAGGGTGTTCTAATTTATCCATTTTTAAAAAAGTCAATGCACATGTAATTTCCAATATTCCAATTTTGAGTTTATTTCGCAAATGATGCAGCATTGGTAAAAGAGGGGATGTGAGTACACTCAGTACCACTCAGCTCAGTTAGGACAAAAAGAACAAGAATTTACTGAGTTTATCTAAAGTGAGCTGAGACAAACTGAGATTTTGTCCACAAAGAATACAGCTAATATCTATATCAATCTAATAAAAAAATATCTGCGCCATATGTAGTCTTGCGGGGATAGTGCGTAAAGTATACTGCATAACAAATGCATTGTATTTTACGCATCGCTATTAAAAAGTCAGACTTCTCACAATATAATATGTGAAGTTATATGTATACGTAGGTAGTATACGGGTGTAAATGAAATAAGTACATTAAATTTAACCCGTAATGTAACTCGTCGAGAGAAACAATATTTCTAAATATTTTTTTTTCTAAATCTTCTTGTTTTTGAATTAAAATTCTTTAAAGATTGTTAGATATTTAATTACCCGCCTATGGTCTGACCACTGGTGCCCTCTGCTGTCTGAATTTAAATTCGATTCAAACGGCACAAAAACTGTTGGCTGGTGTTTGCTTTCTTGCAAACAAAGTAATTAATAAAAGGTTAACGGAAAACATATTTATTATTAATAAATTCGCAATAGTACAATTTTTAAAATAAAGAAATATAAATTATTATTAGTATTAAAACAGACTCTAAACATCTGTGAATAGAGGAAGAGCGTAGGTTATGAGATGAGTTATCGTTTATCGTCAACAAATCATAATAGTTTAAATACGTTATTAAAAAAATGTAAGTACAAACTCTTGTCCAGTTAAACGAGGTATATGAGTACCAATTAGTCGTCCATTTATTGTTACTGCCCAAACATATTTTAATAAAAAAAATTACAGTATGAGGATTTTCGTATGCCGTGATGTGTATTATGCACTAAAGACACCTCCTTTAGTATACCCAGCCTCATCAGTGAACAATACTAGCCATTCGCAAAATTTGAAATCTGCCATGTGCTGAAAACATTGAACTTTTTGCACATATGGTTTGGATATAATTTCGAAGATGTACAAGATTTACAAATGTGCGAATATTAGGAACAGAATTTGGAAAACGCTTCGTCTATATGCGTTGGCAATTACATGGCAGTGTCTATATGTCAATAACAAAGTAAAATGTAGTACAAATACGAATAAATAAATAAACCATAGGTAAGTAATTACATTGTCTGTGTACTCGCTATTCGTAAACGTACGCATTTTGACAGAATTTCACCTTATAAACAGTTTATTGATTATGTCAAAATTTAAATGCAATAAATGACAGGACTGTCAATTGCTAAAAAAAATTTTCATAGCTTTTGCTTCTGAATTAAGTTATTAGAAAAATACGTGGAACGACTCGTCAATTTACGGGGTATAATAATGATAAAAAAATATGCGATTTCGAGAAAAGTTATTAAGAAATATTGTTGCTCTCGAGGAGTTATATTACTGGTTAAATTTAATGTACTTATTTCATTTACACCCTGTATATAATTTGTAAACATGCATATTAACAAAAACATTTAATAACAAAAAATATTTTAAAATTGTCAAAAATGTGTAATCCTTTAACACAAATCATGTCATTCAATTTAAAAATTGTACCAATGCGTATGGTACTTTGTAATGTGGTTTCATTTTTACTTGATTTTGGTTGATTTATAATCAGCTCAATGTTTTTCTGTTCACTATCCCAAAATTTTCATCATGTTGTCTTCTTATTGTTTTATATTCATACATAAGTACAAATTTTTGATGTATAAGTAGACACGTATTACATATTATCATCTTGTCAATGTCAACATACAAGTAGTATAGATGTTCAGACGCTAAGAGTAAATGAAAAAAGACATATCGCCTAATAATAATAATAATATTTATTTACTTTTAAAATAACTTCGTTTTTTAACCTCCTCATTATTTTAACCGCAATTTAGCTTCTTAAAATAGATGCTTATTACTCTCTATTTTTCCACGTTTCTCACTTCACAAAAAAAGAATTTCAACACACACTACGATCCAGAGTATATGGGTGTGAGTTGAAGGGGATGACAAGTGAAAGAAGTGCTTGCAGCACCACCTATGATGAGTACTTACGTGGATATGTATCTCTAATTAGTGAGAGTGAATCAGGACAAGTATCATTCCAAATCTGATTCGCTATTATCATGTTAATTAATTAACGCCATAATTCTAGATAGGTATAAACAAAAATATGTCGTGTATGCAAAGTGACCTGTTGTTGTTCTGCGAACATGAGTTTGAATCCGGTCAAAGTCTGTAATTATTTCGGACTATATTTTATGCAAAATTTAATTCTGTGGCAACTTTAAATTCTCAGGAAATAAAATAAAACAAATACAGGGTGAGTCTGGGAAGACGCTCCCCCCTTTAACTTTTTTATTATAAGTAATAGAAAAAAAATGGCTCATATAAAAGTTTTATTATTTTACATATACTATTTGATGGCAGATGTAGATACTTTTTATAGTCAGGTTTACAAGATACGACTATCAACTTTTATTTTTCAAATGGCAACCTATAATTATTTTAATAAAATAGAGACCGCCATTTTTTTCTCTTTTCAACGATGTATTATTTTTTATTAATGTATTTGAAAAATTTCGAGAAAAATGAGATAATTTAGAAATATTAGAAATAATTTTAAAACAAATATTATAGGTGGCTATGTGAAAATAAACAAAACGTAACAATGTAAAACAATTAAATTAATGTCAAAAAAGTATACATTTGTTTCAGATATTCGTTCAACACTTGAATTTTTGTATTACAGAACATGGTCGTAATTTTGAACATTTGTTTTAAGTTGTTTTTGTTACTAAATTTGTTGTTTTAGTTTGCTAAGTTGTATAGCACTGTTACGTTTTGTTTATTTTCACATAGCCACCTATAATATTTGATTAAAAATTATTTCTAATATTTCTAAATTATCTCATTTTTCTCGAAATTTTTCAAATACTTAATAAAAAATAATACATCGTTGAAAAGAGAAAAAATGGCGGTTTCTATTTTATTAAAATAATTATAGGTTGCCCTTTGAAAAATAAAAGTTGATAGTTATATCTTGTAAACCTGACTTTATAAAAAATATCTACATCTGCCATCAAATAGCATATGTAAAATAATAAAAAAATTATATGAGCCATTTTTTTCTATTACTTATAATAAAAAAGTTAAAGGGGGGGGGCGTCTTCCCTGACTCACCCTGTATATTGCACAGGTAGCAATGGATAGCGCTGGGATCCGGGTGCGGACAGTTTCGGTTTCGGATCTAAAATATCCGAATACCAGGATAATAGACCGTTTGGGATCCGAATCCGGACAGTTTTGGTTTCGGATCTAAACATATCTGAATACCAGAATAATAGACATTTTTGCACCACCAGGTTTTTTTAAATGTTTGCCGATAGGGTTTCCAATACAGTAGGGTTTATTTACAAATTACTGATCCGTAAGTGATGTGGCTCATTTACTGATCTGGAGGCGGAGGCGGTAAGTAAATAAAAACAACGACTAAACCTAACATTCAAAATTAAAACCAAAAATTTTGAATATATGTCAAAATAATTTTTAAATCTTATTTATTTGAATTTTGAGCGTCGATCGCGCAATAAATAGCATTGTGGTCAGTAAATGCTCTTCTACCGGTATCGGATGTATTGAAGATCTTGACTTCGTCTCGATCTCCAAAATCATCTCCAGCTTGTAGGAAGCACTTACTGGCCTTAATATTTAAATAACTATTTCAATTTATGAGTTGTCTGTTTCTGTCTCTATGGCGTCTGTAACTGTTAGCTGGGCTAGCATACCAAACGAAACGTTAAAAATATTGCAGCCACTGAAATGTACCTTGTATATCATCGGTGACAACTGGCTTTGTATGACATTTTAGCTTCAATAAAATCCTACGAATGAGACATTTTTTAAACTTGTCACAGACTACCCCACATTTTTCGTTGCCGTCATTTCACTTAATAATGTCTATCTTTTATAATTGATTATCGAACTATCCGGATCAACATGGGATGTCAAATTCGAATTTGTGTATCGGATTTTGGATTCGGATCTGAATATCGGATCTTGAATTAGGATCACCGTATCGAATCTCAGATTGAAATCAGCATTAAATATATTAGCACCCACTAAAAAGAATTGTTTTCAGAATTATAAAAAGGTCGATTCTTGCCTTCGGCTCCGTAATGAAATTAGGATCCAGATCTAAGGTCTGGATCGGATCCAAAATCAAGAGTCGGATCTGAGTCTAAATTCGAAGTCAACATTTTTGTCTATTTTCAATTTTTATGTAACTATTTTTCTTCGAAATATTCAGCTTTTGTCATGACAAAGTCGGAATCAAATTATCTTTTTTTTATTTACTTAAAATTAAATTTAAAACAACTCTTTTAAATAATGTTTATGTATATATTTAAAATTAAATTTGAGCTCAAATCTGAAAAAGTGCGTATTGTCAATTGTTCATTATGGTTATTTAACATATGACACGACACAAGTAAGGTACTTAAAAATAGACACATAGAATTACAAAGAATTAAATCTTATTTTAATTTTAAAATATTATTTTTTATGTTTTTGTTAGGTCTATTTATCTCTATGTATAAATATTTACCAATCTGTGTAAAATTTTGAATTTATACTAAGATTATAATTCTTTGCAACTTTTCTAAATAATATTTTGCCTATTTTTAATTTTAAGAATTTATCTTCTTTTCAATTTTTAACAAACATAAACCCGTTAAAATCAAAACAATTTATTAAATTTGACCTTAAGGCCGCAACTTTTATAAATACATTTTGTAATTATTTTTGGTGTTATTTTTTTAAAATTACTAGAAATTTACATTGCAAGACCGTTACTTAGAACTTTACGGGCGAGCTCGGTACCTAACGAGCGAGCGAAGCGAGCTTCTTATTCGTGCGAGCACGTAAATTTCGGGTAACGGTTGAGTATTGTACCATGTTTTACGATATAATGAATCGTAAATAACTTGAAAAAATTATTGCAACACACCACAATACATTAAACTATTTGATCGAAATAGTCTTTGAAAACATATGGCGAAATAACGAATAAATAGAACTGTATATATTTTGCTATGGTTTCAACAGCCTGTAAATTTTCTAACGGGCGGAGCCCGTAAAAACCTTCCTAACCACTAGAGACAGAGCTCTGTTGTAAGAGGTTTTCGATTCAGTATACCTACCGTAAAGGTACTTTACTTGAAACTTAAAATAAAACATCACTCTAGCCAGCCTGTATATTATAGAAATTATGTCTATGCATTTTTAGAAGATTCAAGACAGAAAAATAATTATGAGTTCTAAAATTTTCTGGGAGATTAATAATAAAAAAGTTTTTAAATGCTGCCATCCCCACTGTATGTGACATAATAATAAATTCAATTATGTGCATTAATCTGTTATTATTATTTCGTGTAATCTACAATACTAATTAATTGAAATACACTATAGTAGAATATGTCATTATGGGTGAAGATCCTGAGAAATCAAAACAACAGATACAAATAAAATTTGAAAAATACATCCAGGCAAATACTTTAGCGTTAGAGTATACCTACTTCTACAAACGTATTCATAATAATCTATTTTGGTTAATATGAATTCAATTTATTCGAGCATATCGGGTGACATGCTCAAATCTGACCTAGTCGTTTCCTTCCAGAATTTCCAGGTGATACAATATTCATGTTCCACACATGAGTGCATGCCAGCCGGTAACCCCTTTCAAGTTTACAATATGTCAATGTTATTGGTTAATGAGGATATATTTAAAACTGGTAAAGTAAAGTTAATTGAAATGACATTAAAACGAACAAGTTATCTACAACACAAAAATTTAATTTTTATTTACCTGTTCAATAAAATGAGTTGATATTTATACTCGTATCTGCTATCGCTCACAAGTATTTGCTGACTTGCATTTTCTTATTTTATCTTCTTCTGTTCAAGAAATTTATGCGTAAATTGTATAAATGTTTATAAACAATATATTGAGTAAAGGTAATTCTTCTATTATATTTACTATCTTTTACCAACAGGGATAGCTTTTTCCAATTTTTTATTACCTACATGTTCTTTTTGCAAAATGTTTATACTTTAACTAGTGCATCCACTCTTTTTTAGTCAAAACAATCCAAAACCAGAATGGAACCACATCTGAATATAAAAGCTGAAGATACACGAGTAGTAGGCATCAGAACTAGGTATGGCAACAGGTTGATCACGATTCACTTTAAACGAAAAATGACAACACATTTTGCATAAACATCAATGCAAAATACCTAGTTATTCTTCTAGAATCGTGTGAGAAATAAGCGGCTTCCAACTCAAATTGAATGCGGGAATTAGCTAATTCCGGCACTAGCACGGGAAATATTTAAAATATAAGACTTTTGTTTTGTTGTCAAGAACGCTTAAAAATATCATGTATAGCCGTAGCCGCCCAAGTGTTAGATGATATATCAAAAATTTATAGAATACATTTGAAAAATTTTCTAATCTTTATGGAAGATTGCATAATAGTTATTTGAATATCAAGGCCGCGAAATCACTCTTTAGCGTACCGAGAGAAAAATTGTCGCCGAACAGTAAAAAATATGTAATTGCAAATTTTATTAATTTTAAACAGTTTCATTGTAAATAGAAAGTTAGCTTTCAAGGTGGCTATAGAATTAACATTTGATAAACAAAACCATGCAATTCTTAAGTGTCAAAGTGATTGTTTACCTAATTTCGCGGCCGCTACCATGACAACGGCCGCGAAATGAACAACGCTCACGAAATTTAATTTCGCGGCCTGTATTGCGGCTGCGAAATGCTTATTTTGCGTCCGGTTGCACAAAATAGTTATTTGTATATCAAGGCCGCGAAATCACTCTTTAACGTACCGAGAGAAAAATTGTCGCCGAGGCCTCTTGCGGCCGAGGCAAAACAATCTCGAGGGCGCTAAAGGATTTCGCGGATAAGGTGTACACAATATTTTTTTCGTACCTCCGTCCATTTTGACTAATATTACAGAACTTAAAATCGTCCAGAAATGCGCTGTTGCTGACCTAGGCCGGCAAAAGGAGTTGGCATTACTGTTCTGGTGATATGTCAATTTAAGATTATTTTCAACACAAGAATTAACAAAATGTTTATAAATTTTAGGGCTAAATCTTTAATTATTGTAACTTAAATAACTAAATTTTGTCATAAAAATAATAATATGCTGTCATTGCTGTCATCTCGTATAGATTAATTATAAATTCCAACTTTAGGACTAATTTGTTTCGTTTGTTTTGTAACTACAACTAACTTCACGTGACACAATTGAGTTTCCGCTATCTGTCACTGAAAATATGCGAAATTACATAAAATATATACGTAACTAATGTTTGTATGATATATTTTCAATAAATATAAAATAATCACGCATTTTTAACTCAAATGTAAGTAATAATATTTAAACTTGCAATGCAAAACCGATAAAAATATATGTTAATTTTTTTAGGTTATGTAAAATAGAATTAAAGTGTTGCGATATATACGAAGAATTTATGGAGATGTCGGCACAAAAAATCTTGTGTATCACACGGCCAGAAACTGTTTTGCGAGATCTCGTATTTGCAGGCCTCGCTTTCAGCTCGGCCTGTCAAAATAAACTCGTTCTCGCAAATATTCAGTTTCTGGACTAGTGATACAAATAACTATTGTGCCACCGTATAAAATATGTAATTACAAATTTTATTAATTTCCAACAGTTTCATTATAAATAGAAAGTTAGCTTTCAAGGTGGCTATGGGATTAACATTTGATAAACAAAACCATGCAATTCTCAAGTGCCAAAGTGATTGTTTACCTAATTTCGCGGCCGCTATCATGACAACGATCGCGAAATTGAATTTCGCGGCCTGTATTGCGGCTGCGAAATGTTTATTTCGCGACTGGTTGCACAAAAAAAATATTATTTGCAATACAAGCTTAAATCGTAATTCTGAAGCCCGATGCAAATTTCAAAACTCACTGCACTCGTTTCCAGCGCATGTTACAAAAATAACTATTTTGTAACAAGTAGGGATATTAGTGAATCTGAAACGAATGTTTGTATGGAATATCAAAATCACATATACCGTATATGTCGCAAATAAGATTGTTCCTGAAATAATCCATAAAAATAAGAAAAATTTTGACATCACCTGCTTCTTGGGCGGTTATGCTTGGTATGGTATGACTAGCGAAGGAAAGGTGACGTTTAAATTATTTTATGGATGTGGTTTCTTTTGAAATCCTAGAGAAGAATAGAATATTGTACTAAATATTCGGATATGAAATTTTTGCATGAACCCATTTAAATACTGGACTAGAAAAGCACAGAAATACAAAACTATGTCTGGCTTAAAATAGATGGCCGACTAGGGTAAATGAATATCAAAATAGGGGTACGTTTGATATATTTTAAACATTTTTTGTTTATGTTGATTATAACAAAATATTTTGATCTTTAAACTATTTAGTTTGGCAATTCAATGAAATAGGATTATTTTTAATTTCCTCTAAAAGCAATTCCGACTCGATGGTTGCTTACACCTGGGACGAACGAACTAGAATTTGCGGTATTAATTTTTTTAAATACATCCCTGAATCATGTTGCTAAATGCCTCCTGGTATTGAGTACAATTCTAATCTTCTGTTACGGAATACATAAGGATCAGTTTCCTTTCAACTCAAATATAGGGAAATGTTTTCAAAAGAAACCATATCTATTAAATAATCTAATGTCAACTTTCATTCGCTAGTCATACTATACATATATAGCAGTCATGAGTCATGGCAGTTGTTATTATCATGATGACTGCTAAAAAGTAATTATTGCTTTCATGACAATAAGACAATTTTTTATTATATCATTACCTTCACTAGTGCGGGTATTGACTGTTTCCTGCACTTATTTTGACAGTAGAAAAATAAACTGTATAAGTACTCGTTCGTGTATTTCTCAACACGCAGAATGTAGTAGCGTTTTCCATTTGTCTATTTAGTTTTGCACTTAGTACAGCTAATGACGTCATGTCCGGCACTAGTTGTTGTGACAACACATGCGTAGTGAGTGCATTTTAAATGAAATGTTACAAAAGTCCAGTGTAAGTTTGTCATTGTACTTACACAGATATTTTTACAACTCAAAATATAAGAATTTGACAAACTGCACTGGCAAGAACTGACGATCGTAGTAAGTGCAAGAAAGTGCGAACTCAGTAAGGTTCAGTTCACTCAAAAAGTATAAATGAAACACGTAAAACTCAACTAGTGCAGACTAAATAGAAAACGAGTCATGCACTCAGTGCAAAAAAGATTACACTTAATTTACACTTTATATATATATATATATATATATATATATATATATATATATATATATATATATATATATATATATATATATATATATGGAAAAAATCTTTAAGATAGTTTCAAAGTGCGCCTGAAATTAAAAAAAAGAAAAAATCTGATGTGGCCAACACATAACCTCCCGTCAATTCCATGTTTGAAATAGCAATGAACTTAAAGTATCACTTCCGGTAGATCGTTCGTAAACAAAATTTAATTTGTTTGAAGGTTGTAGATAATGGTTGATTTTGACTAATAACACATGTATCTCGAACAGACATTGTCTTTTTTTTTACAAATAAAGACAATGTCTGTTCGAGATACATGCGTTATTAGTCAAAATTTAATTTGTTGTTCCAATAAATAGAAAAGTCTGTAATACCAAATTTTGGATTATATTTTATTGTTTTTCCTCGAAAATTTATTAAGAGCTCCAAATTAATATAGGTATAGTCAAAATCTAATGTTTCAAATTATACACATGTTTTAAATACCAAATTTGAGAAGTTTTGGATCATGTTTTAATATATTTTTTCAAGAAAATCTGTTTATAGCTTCCTGTAAAGTAGTACTTCCGGTTTATCAATTTTAGAAAACATCTAATATGTCGTTCTTATTAATATAAAAATCTAATATGTTATTCCCCTTCATATAAAAGTCGTAAATACTAAATTTGACAAGTTTTGGAGTATATCATAATATACTCGTATTTTTCACGAGAATCTGTTCAGAGCTTCAAGTAAAGTATCACTTCTGGTTGATTAATTTTAGCCAAAATCTAATATGTTGCTTCCCATGATATAAAAGTCTTAAATACTAAAATTGAAAAGTTTTGGATTATATTTTAATATAGTTTTTCATTAAAAACTGTTATGGGCTTCAAGTAAAGTATCACTTCCATTTATCCAATTTTAACCAAAATCTAATCAACCCGTTATATGAATACAGGAAGCTTAAATACGGAAAATAGATATATTTGGTAGTTTGTTAAGAGTTATCGTGGACGAAAAAATAGTAAAAACGTGTTGTGAGGACCCTACTTCGTGCTTATTTACTGAAAACCCACCATCGAATTTTTGGCACGATTACATTATCCCTTACCTACGGTATGACGGGAGGTAAAAATAATTTTTTTAGTGATTTTTTGTCATTGTTTTAGAAATTTGTCTTGAAGTGGAGTGTGCTTTTGATTTTTTTTATAATGCCCAGTTGCACCGCTGACCCTTAAATTTTAAGCGAGGCTTAAACAAAAAAATACAAATCGAAATTTGGACAGCAATGATAATATAATTACTTATTTGTCGTCAAGTTAAGATTCGATTTTGTCAATTTAAGGAACACTTAATTTTTCTTTATAATGCTCAGTTGCACCGCTGACCCTTAAATTTTAAGCGAAGTTTAAACAAAAAAATACGATTCGAAATTTGGACAGCAATGATAATATAATTACTCATTTGTCGTTAAGTTAAGATTCGATTTTATCAATTTAAGGAACACTTAAAATGTGTCAGCGGTACAACCGGACATAAATAAAACGCATTTTATATCAATATTTTAATTTTAGTATACAAATACACTTTCTGCACCCAATCTAGATAATGATATACCCTGTATCACCTTCCAACTTTCCCACACAAAATCATATCCCACAAATCTGTCTCGTCCGTATAATTTCCCTGTTCCCTCGGTACGCAGGGGTTGCAACTGGGCGGAAATGCCTCCGTGCATGTACATGCATTGCAGAGCAGAGTCCATCGCAATGTGAGGGGTGGGTCGAGTCAGCGTGCGTGTTCGTGTTGTGTTGGCGGCAACGGCAAGGGTTGTCCACGTCCACGCGAGTCTATTCTATCGTATACTACTTGTAGGGAGCGCGCTGATTTTACCCGTGGGAACAAATCAGAAACTGTGGAAACATACACCTGTCGAATGGTGAGAATGTTGACAACGCGACGCGATTGAGGACTCGGAATGGTAATTATGGCATTGCGATACTACTCCTATGTGAAATATTAGGGGAATATAGGAAGTATATGATTATGAAGTAGTAATCATATGTGAGTCATCTTTAATGTTAATGAATAAGTTGAATAAAATAAATATAGGTCGATGGAATGGGGTACTGTGTTGAACCGGAAACAATTCTTATTTAAATTCAGTCCTGTAGTGGTAGTGTCAAAAATTATTTCATTTAAACATATAGGTAGAATTTATTTTACCCACATAAAATTTAAATGTACTACATTTAGATGTTATGTACCTATCGCCGTCGATGAGGAGCTGGGTTTCAAGATTTGTGAATGATATAATTAACTCCTTTATTTTGTAAAGTTTAACTTCTTTATTTACTCGTATTTCACAAAGTAAAATATTACAATCTTCCAAAATAACCAACTAACGTCTATACTCTACGATAGTTCTCCCTCGAATCACTAACGCACAGTACAAGTGTTGCCACATGTAAAATTTGAAAAGTACTAGATCATGGTTTTAAAATGTACTAGATTGTAACGAAATGTAATAGATTTATTATTTCAATGTTAAATGATTAAAAAGCAATAAGACGTGTTTTTTAGAATTTATGAATATGAAAAATTAATACTTATGCTCTGTTCGATTTAAATCATTCAGTAGATGGCACTGGCAACAGCGCAAATCTGAAGTAGCCGAAATTCCATTGGGTAAACTTGTCTCTTGTCTCTAATTTCAGCCAATCAGAGAGATCAAAACTATTCCCTATGCTCCGCAATACTGAATGGCTTAAATGGAACAAGGTAAAGTAGACAAAATAAGTAGTACGCGTGCTAGCGTAGCGTAATGCACTGCTCCACAAATTTACATTTTCATTTTCAGAAACGTCATGCGACATCTTACCATGTTCGAGCGCACTGTATCAACGCAGAATATTTAAAGTTACAAAATTTCTAAAAATATTCATACAAATTTAATATAATATATAAGATCAATAAATATATAAGATTTAAGATTTTCATTTTTGAAAATGTAATAGATTTCAGTGAAATGTACTAGCGTACTAGAATTAACAAAATGTACTAGATCTAGTACAATTGTAATAGCACTGGCAACACTGCACAGCACACAGCACCACACAAACACCCTCCATCGCCAACCGCCCCTCTCGATCTCGCTGGGATCGACTTCGCTCGTACCCGTTCGGCAGTTTGCAACCAATTCCTAACAATGTAAAAAATAATTTCTTGGGCGAGGGCCCAGTTGAAATTGGTACTTGTTGGAATGGTATCACCGAAGTCAGTACTACACTGCTCAAAAAATTAGGGGAACACTTTTTTCAAAATCTGTAACTTTTTAAATATGAGCTTTAGGCAAATCAAATTAGGTATAGTCCTACGGCATATATTATATTCAAAATACTAACAAAAACAATTTTACAACTTTCAGTTATTTCTAAGTTACACTTAAAAATGTATGTAAATGACGGAAAACAAAGTGATAACGACTGCCATAGTATCGATGGGAGTCCGGTTTTCTATGGATTGGTGAGGTTTACTACCATGTAATCAGTCACTCAATAAGTTCGTAGGATGACATATCCAAATGTTATTCGGACTCTGCTCCATAGAGACAAATGGTAGAGAAGTGGTTTGCTGATTTTAAACGCGACCATACAAACACCGACGACGCTGAACGCTCTGGTCGCCCAAATTCGGCAGTTGTTCCAGAAAACACAAAAAAGGCCACAAAATGGTTTCGGCTAATTGTAAATTGAAGTTGCGTGAGATAATTGACACCTTAAATATATCAGAAGGCAGTGTATTCACTATTTTGCATGAACATTTGAGCATGAGAAAGCTCCGTTCGAAATGGGTACCGCGTTTTCTCACAGACGATCAAAAACAATAACGCGTTGACGATTCAGAGCGCTGTTTAGAGCTGTTTCAGCGCAATAAAAATAATTTTTTCAAGCGGTATGTGACAATGGATGAAACATGGATCCATCACTTCATTGCAGAGTCAAATCGGCAGTCAGCTGAATGGATAGCAAAGGATGAAAACCATCCAAAGCGACCAAAACGTAAATGTCAACTGATAAGGTTTTGGCTTCCGTATTTTGGGATGCGCAAGGTATTTTATTCATCGATTACCTTGAGAAAGGAAGAACCATCATAACAAATATTACATGGTATTATTGGTGCGTTTGAAGGAAGAAATTGCAAAAACGACCCCAAATAAAGAAGAAAAAAGTGATCTTTCATCAAGATAATGCACCGTGTCACAAGTCGATCGCAACAATGGCAAAATTGCACGAATTGCATTTTGAATTGCTTCCCCATCTACCGTATTCTCCGGATCTGGCTCCCAGCAATTATTACCTGTTTGCAGGCCTAAAAGGAATGCTCCAAGGAAAGAGATTTAGTAATTGCCGAAACTGAAGTGTATTTTGAGACCAAAGATAAATCGTTCTACAAAAACGGCATCGACATGTTAGAGAAGCGTTGAAATGAATGTATCACTTTTGATTGAAACTATGTTGATGATTAAAATCGAATTTTGCCTAAAACTTGTTTTATTAGTCATCCTAGGAACTTATTGAGCGATGAGTTATGTCCTCCACCACCACGAATCACTTCCTTACACCCACGTGATATGCTTCGCACCAGTCTGCGAACCTGAGAAGGGATTCTTGAGGTACTCTTTCCCATTACTCAATAAGGGCTTGTCAGTTCCTGGATGGTTCGTAGTGAATTACAGCGCTTGCGAACACGTCGGTCAAGCTGATCCCACACGTGTTATACATGATTCTGGTCAGGACTTAATGCCGGCTAGTCTATGGTCCGAATTCCACGTTCTTGTATTTTTTTTGTGATTCCGGCAGTATTTGGCTTTGCATTGTCCTGCATTAGAATGAAATTGTGACCGACACCATATGCAGCAGGCACCATATGGTCCTCCAAGACATTTTCAGTGTAACTCATTGCATTTAGTCTTTCAGGAATCACAACCATCACGGATCCAAGGACGAAATCTAACCAATTCCTGCATAGTAGCGGCTGACTAGCGGACGTTTATAAACACGTACCAAAC
The DNA here is from genome assembly GCA_963082715.1 of Harpalus rubripes. NCBI lineage: Eukaryota > Metazoa > Arthropoda > Insecta > Coleoptera > Carabidae > Harpalus > Harpalus rubripes. Next base: position 18,439,144 of record OY720457.1, read on the forward strand.
CATCGCAACGAACTAAACGAAATCTTGATTCAAATGTAAACAATACAGGCCTCCAGTGACGAAGTTGACAAGCTCTGTGATCCCAAGAAAATCTCATTCGCGCTGCATTGTAATGCTGTGTAAGGCGTGGTGTCCGGACAGGTCTTCTACGTTTTAAATTTGCTTCTTTTAATCTAGTCAGCAATTTCTACTACACTTCACCAAGATGCCTCATTTTACTTATTGACAAATGAATTCATTTATCATCTTCAGTAAGACTTTAAACCTAAATTCAAAGCATACTTGAATAATTTTTTCATATGGTTTTGTGCAGTTCGTTTACATTTTTCAAAGTAACTTAGTAATTAATAATTCTATTTTTTTTAAATTAATTTCAATAGAGTAGACCCCGGACTTACTACAAATTATTAACATTATAACGCAAAGCTTTAATTAAAAAAAATATAGAGTTTGAAAAAAGTATTCCCCTAATTTTTTTGTGCAGTATACATTTGAAAAGACTGAGCTGGTCCAAATGATGGAAGTCACTATTGAAGACAAAGTAGTGCTGTTTTGTTTTCCCTTTCCTGAATTGCCGGAAGGTACTTCTAAAACTGTTGAGTCGCTACTAAGCCATGATGCAAGAATAGAACGATAAATAAGAAGTCATTCAAATTAGATTAAGAATTTATAAAAAAAAAATTATTAATAAAAGAAGCAACCTCCGTGTAGCTTTGAGATTGAGACCTGGAAAGTTACTTCCTCTTTGACTAACAAGATACAAGATTTTTGAACAGGGCCTCGAATTCTGTCAGAATTGGGTTTTCCCCATTACGAATTCTATTGCTTCAGACCAGTAGAATTTGAAATCTATCCAGAAAAACATTGGGGAAATCTCAATTCTGTCAGATGTCAATTTCTTCTGGTCTGAAGCAGTAGAATTCCTAGCAGGGAAAATCCAATTCCGACAGAATTTGAAATCAGACAGAATTTAAAGTTACAAAATCGAGGCTCAGATGTCTATGTAGAATTGGCGACATTTATTAGCCCTAAATTATTAGTAATAAAGAACTATGGTGTACAACCAAACAAGTCAATGTCTGGGCCGAACAACCACGAAAATCTACATCATTCAATAAATCTTTGATACAAACACAAGTAATTTCTATCTGACGTGGTGATATAAAATCAAAGAATTTATTTGGTTTACTTTCGTTGTTTCGTTATTTTCTACATTCATTTATTTGAAAATGGATTCCGAATTTCAAAAAGACGGTAACAGAAGGCTTGAAAGTAGTGTGAATTTGGTATAGAGAGTAGATATGTGACTTAAAGCCCAGACTCATAATAGTGCAGCCGGCTTATATTTGCAACAAATTATAAAACTTACACAAATGGTGAGATATTTCTACAACAACAATTGAAAGTCATTTCTGGTCCAGATTTATCTTTTAACTTTACGAAATAAAAAAAACTACTTCGTAAAAATTCATTGCGTATAGTAAAACCTACCTTGCAAGACATATTTGACAATATTCTAACAGAAGAATGTACAGGGTTTATGGTTACAGTGTCTAATAAATAGAGTTAAAGCTAGTATTACTAATAAAGGCGATGTAATCCAATATTAAATAGCGTAATATTTGACAACAATTATTCAGTATTTGTATGTTTAAACATTTCTTATTGTTTGTGTATGTTTTCTAATTTGTTGAAAATGTAAACCAGCCGAACTATTATAAGTCAAGGCTCGTAATGTTAGGAATTGTTAAAAATTCAAATAACTTTTTGAAATACAATTTTAAGGTCTAGTTTTAGTATAAATGACCCATGTTCTAATTTGTTACTATGAAGGAGGGAGGAGGGCCCCATTCTGGTTCAAGTCCAAGTCTAGTGCGCATATCGGGCGTGTTTTTTAATTATTCGATCAGAGGATCGAACACACAAATGCGTTTTTAAACTGTTCGATCACTAGTTCGCTATCGTTCGAAAAGTCCCAATCTGTGCGAAAATTACGCTCGAACATTGTTTCCAAGCCCCAAGTGAGCAGGTGGTGCAGATGAGCAGCTCAACATAACCTAACTTCGTAGTATATAACCTATTATCTGTTCTCGCTTGTATTGTTTTCTTCTGCGGTGGGTTAAGGAAGCAGAAGCAACTATCGATTTTGAATATCGTTACGATTACGAATTATTTGCCTTTTTTAGAATAAAACAATTTCTCGCCTTGGGCTATTATTAAAGGCAATATTTTGACCAAATTGTGGCTTTTGCCGGCCATACTTTTTAATACAACATACATACTTCAAAAAAATATATAGGTTATCTCATTGTATGTATTTTCATGTGTCTTGTAAAATACGTTTTTAAACTTCATGTTGTTCGAACAGTTCCAATCGAATAATTTCTGCTCGATCAAGTGAGACTGTTAAAAAAACACGCCCATCATCGTCTCTCCTTTCCAATAAGGGATTGTTTTAGCATTACTTTGTTATGTTATCACTATCAGTATGAAATGTATGAGATGAGACAGTGTTGTAAGGTTGGTGGGGTTAGGTGATAGGAATGTGATAGTGCGTGTGTAGCGCGCTTCCTGTTCCGGCGAGCAGGTGACCGCAGCGCAGCCTCGTGCCGCTGGGAACTACGCTTGCTTAGTGGACCGCAGAACCCGCCAACGCTGCTACCGCACCCGCTACACCCCACCACACACACTCACCAACACAACTCAATCAAATCAAAACCAAAAGATACGGAATTATAACACCCAACACAGCACATGTCCATGTTATGCAGGGCAAGTAATTTAAAACAGATGTAACTAATTTTACTGGGAAAATTTGGAGAAAAACAGTCTGATGAAAACGTTTGAAAATTGTTTTTTTTTTTAAATCGGCATGAAAATCCTCATCTCCGGACTAATTTGTGTCTTGAAAGTAAAATTTTTATGACTAGTCATTTTTACTTGCCACTGTCTGTACTAATTTGATTCACTTTTCTAATGCTACACCACTTTTTGAATCTATCGTACTCCTTTTCGTACCGCTGTTTAGATTTTTTTGGTAGTAAATCTGCCAGCGGCGTTCACAGCTTCAGTTATGTCCATCGGTACTTCATCTTCACCATCAAAATCATGTTCGCATTGCGACATCGTTTTCAAAAGGAAAATTACCGGTAGCAACAAAGAAAACACAACGTGTCAAATTTTTATAATAATAAAATTTGTCACTTTGTTTACTTGTATGACAACTTTTTCTAAAATTTGTCACAGTTCTGATGATTTATGCAAACCTAATTTTTTCTGTAATGTTAAGCTACTATAATTGCCGATTTAAAAAAAAAATAGAATACATCACGCGTCATAAAAATGTCTTTGCTTGACTCGGAGGCTTTGAAGATATGCTCGGACACTGCTCATCCTCGCCTTCTTCAAACAAGCCTCCTCGTCTGCAATGAAACATTTTCATGACTTGTAATGTAATATACTATTATTACATAGCCGACGTTTCGGCACCAAATATGCCTTCTTCACGAAAATGTAAACTTACTGAGTTGAATTTTCTTTTAAATGTTGAATGACAAAAGTATATTGTGAAAATTATTTTTAGAAAAATGTAAACCACACAGTTCATCTTGAGAAACAAGTGAGGAGGAGTAATTAATTTTATTTACAATCGTTTAGTAATATGACGATTTCTGACTTTTACAAAGTTGGGAAGTTAGTTTCTGTTAACCTCATTTTCCAAGAGGTTGAAAAGTATAGCGTGTGAGTATAGATGAGGTTGGAAAGTTGTCCAATGCGGGAAGATGCCACATCCCAACTTCAGGGCTATTTCGCACTTTCACCCTGAGAGATCAGCAATAGGTACCTATTTACATGTAAACAAAGGTTCTTTGCATTTTATATGTAAAGAAACGAATGAAATTGTATATATGTTACGCCCAAACATCGAAACCGCTCAGTGAGCGAAAAAACAGCCACACCGCGTTGCGGACGGTACTCAATGACCAAATACCGAAATCTGATCATTTTTCGCGTTGTGGTCGTGATTTTTGACCACGACGCATTGTGCATAATTCTGAAACGGCCAAGATGCGTTCTGAAATATACTTTCTCCAACACTATTTTGGAAACTACACATTCCACAACTAAAAATTATGTTGGAATCAATATTATTCCAACAAACCGTGTGGTATAATTCCATATGTCGTTTGGAATAATTCCACACGGCTTTCGACAAATCAGAATCTGTTTAGCCACATATTAGCGCGGAATATCAAATATCTTAGTTCGGTTGCTATGATTAGGACTCTTTGTTTTATATTTATTTATTTATTTCTGAATTCGCGTTTGACGTTTTGAGGTTTTGAACAGTTTTGGAGTTTTCTGTATACTACTTTTATAGATATTTGGATAATAAATAATAATATATTACTATAAAAAATAACTAAAATACATTTTGTAGAGAAAATTGTCAAGTGGCAATGAAGATATATACCTTCTTCCATTTAAGCAATTCAGTATTGCGGAGCATAGGGGATAGTTTTGACCTCTCTGATTGGCTGAAATTAGAGACAAAATACAAGTTTACCCAATGTAATTTCGGCTACTTCAGATTTGCTCTGTTGCCAGTGCCATCTACTGAATGGCTTAAATGGAACAGAGCATAAATATGGAATGTAAGTCACCAGAAATAAGGGAACTTGCTTATGATACGCTGGGCCAGTTATTACGAAAAAATTCAAAAGAAATATATAAATGCTGTTATTAACGCAATTTATTATTATAATCAATCAACATTTTTTGTATAATTTCTAAAATCTTGTTGGAAAAAGTAGTCTACAACACGTTTGGAATAGTATTATCCCTAACTTTTCAGGGATGTCAAAAACTACATTAACCATGTTTTTAACTGGGATGAAGGAGGGGTTGGAATTTAATGTTAGACTACATAATTACCTGCAGTTCAATTGGTTATTATTTTATTTTCTATAGTTTTATGCGGAAATAAACATATTTAAATAAAAATATTTTGAAATTTTCAGTTATTATTTTTGTCAATATAGTTAAATATCAAAACCATGATCGGTTTATGAACGTTCTGATAATCCCGAACGCGTTGTGGCCGTTTCGGCATTATCCACAACGCGTCGTGGTCAAAAAATACGACCACAAGTGAAAATGATTAGATTTCGGTGTTTGGTCGTTGGTCTTTCAGAACCGTCAGCATCGCGTTGGGAATGTTTTATCGTTCACTGAGTGGTTTCATTGTTTGGGCTTAACATATACAAGGTGTTTCTTGGTTACGGGACACTTTGATTATTTTCATTATTATTGGAAATAGAAGAAAATAATTCAAATAAAACTTATAGTAGATGAAGGGAGATATTCACTTATTGAAGAAAAGAATTTCTTGAACCAGTAAATATAAATAAGTGTAGATAAATGTGAAATCAAAATTTAAGGTTAGAAATGAAACTGACAGATCATGTGACAAATGATCATATGAACAAGCTCAGACCATTCGTTTGTTTATGTTAGGTTATTATTTTGATTTAAATATAAATTACTAATTATTAATTTTTGATTGTGAATAAAATAGTATACAAACCTCGGTGAAACGTTTCATTATGTTTCGGGCAATAGCTAGCCTTGACAGTAATGAAATACTTTCCACCTCGCTTAGTAATATGCTATTACAGCTCATTCGTAAGATCTTTTAGAGTCAAAAGTATCATATGCAGACAGGTGACTTATTTTTTTTTCTAAGATTACCAATGAGGTTCTCTACCAAAGTAACAACTGGTACTTGGGTCCTTATATTAAAACCAGACCTTAAAACCGTATGCTACAGTATGAAAGTTTAAAAAAGTTATTAATTTCTAAAATATTCTACTTTCAACACTTCTTCTACCGTCTTTCAAATAAATGAATGCAAATAATAACGTAAGATCGAACGTAAATCAAATATTTAACATTTTCTTGAATTTATGATGCCATGCCAGATAGAAACTACTTGCGTTTGTATGAAAATGAAAAATATGCTGAATGATATAAGCCGCCAGTAGCACTTATAAATTGGACTATAATATACGTAGTTTTTTTTTATAAATAATTTATTAAATTACTTATTATCCATACATCTTTCAAATTATTGATTACCTATAAATTTTTTTTAAACAAACTCGTACTTTCATATTTTTACGTGTTGAATAGATCAATTCATGTATGGCTACTAGTATTAGCGAACTCTACTTTTTGAAAACAAAATAAGGTTTAGAACTGCGTCTTAGAACATTAAAAAATTGGTACGGTTTGACGAATAACAATGAATATTTTATGAAACTACAGATCAATTTCAATTTAAAGTTTCATAAAAAAAATTAAAAAATAGTGGAGTATCCTATTCTAATATAATATTCTATAGGTACTTACATTCTATAGTTGGTAGACTAATACTACTATATCAATAACTAACTATAATACTCTAGATAAATAAAGTACCTACCCAACAGAAATAAGTTTTAATTTTTAAAAATTGTTTAAATGAATATCGGTATCGAAGATATCTTTATTGGAATCCAGGATTATATAAATCTTATATCAACTTATTTATGTCAATCTTATCATACCTGAGAATAATAAACACATTCAGCTACATAAAATAATAAAGAAAGAACAATCAGAAAGAAACGTCAAGAAGCTATACATAATAAAATTTCTCATAATAAAATCCACAAAACGTAAATATACGCTATCAGGAAAAGTTTTACGATATTTATTTTCGTGCTGAAACCAGCAGAGAATGGGTGGTCTGTACAAGAAATCAACAATAAGAAAAATCATTACAAGAGCAATTGATTTGTCACTGACGGAATGAAACCGATAACATAATGATAAGGAGTCAGTATCGGCAAGAATAATGCGAAATGAGAATGTAACTAAACTTGTTGCGAAAATAGTGATTTAATTTATATTGCTAAAAAATGTACATATGTAGGTTTACAAATAATAAATAAATCTGGAATTTTTAAATTTACAAACAATAACAATGAATGTATTTTCGTATAACTGGAAAACTACAATAAAAATACATAAACAAAATCGAAATGAATGTAAAACAAATTTGCTCTCCCAGAACTAGTACATTGTTGTAATGATATCAAATTTCTAGTATAAGTAGTAATAGTTTATTATAAGCAAATAGCAAATTTACTATTTTACTTTAATTTGTGTTAATTATTAGGACGTGTCTAGAGTCCCGACTGCGGGACCGTGTTAAAAAATTAAAGTTCCGAAAAGGCGCGGCAGACCAATTAAATCACGATGAGGCGTGGTAACGCGGGACCGTTGTTAAACACCTTACTTAGATTGGTATATTTCTCTAACAACACCAACAAAAACCTGTACTTAACGCACAAAACTCGGCCGTAGTTTTCCAAGCATGAATTTTGTGTATTAGGTTAGATAATTTTAAAATGTATTTAAAGAAATTGGGTGAACCACGCCTATTCGGGACTTTAATTTCTTGAACACGGTCCCGCGGTCGGGACCGTATACACTTTCTAAATATTATCTGTGAATGCCAATGCGGATAGCCGGGCATGGAAATGGTCAGTAGCAGAAAATAGAGATAATAAATAAATCCAAACGTAAGTAAGTTAGTATGTATCAAATAACAGGCAAAATATTTGGAGAAAACCTTATAAAGTGTTAAAAGAAAAAAAAACAGTCAAATACAGTGGAAGCAGAATTATGGTGTGGGGGTATAGAATAAGCAGAAGTAGGATAAACCGCTGTTATTGCAACAATAATAAATAACCAACGTTACCTCGATATAAAATATATTTATTTCTTCTTACAATAACAAAGAAAATATAGTTTTCTAATTATGGAAACAAAAAAATAATCACTTCTAAAAAAAGTTTCAATTGGCCATCTCCCCCGCAATATACAGGGGTGAGATAGTCAGGGCATAGTTTCCAAGTATTTTGGGTTTGCTTTTCTTTTCCCTTCCCTTGACCGTTGTTTTTAAATCCTCTTAACTCTTTCTGTTTCTTGTTAGCACATACAACACACTTATCGTCAAAGGATGTGCAGTTTTCATGGGTCCACATGCAACAAATTACACATTGTATCCAATCTTGTTCAATCAGTCTTGTTTGTAATGGTTTTCTCCGGTCCTACGGCAATTATCTTCTTCGTTTCCAGTATTATTACTGCCTGTAGATCTACCCAAGGACAGTTCTTTTTCGTCAGTAATGGTATCATAAATCTCTAAAACTATGGCCGTCTCTCCCAACTGTCTGGGTGAGATGGCCATAGTGATTTTATAAAAGAGCAGGTACAATTTTGAGGTTAGAACACCTCACACAGATCAAGGATGTTCTAATAAAACACTGGATAGCTGACATACATTTAACAAGTGAGGTAAGCGGTGGGGGTACGGCGCCATTTGCAGAAAAGGTAAAACGTCAAACGTTCGTTGGTCTATTATTGAATTCTATGGTAGTTTTCTTGAATAAACTGGTGTGTGTGTGTGTTGTGTTCTTAGTGAATAAATACTTTAAGTGAGATATGCCGTCTTCTTGTAGTGCTTTTGGGTGCACAAATTGACATAGCAAGGATAACCCTCGAAAATTTTTCAAGTAAGTATTATTGTTCATATATATGTATACATATTTATTCATACTATTGTTTTAAATATTTTACGGATTTCCTTTAAATAACAGTGGTGCCTACGAATGTGGATAGATGCCAAAAAAAGAAAAATTTCGCACTTACAAAAGCATCAAAAATTTGCAGTGATCATTTTCTTGAAACTGTTTATGTAAAAAGGCCCGGAACATATATAAGAAGATTAAAACAAGACTCAGCATCTTCTGTATTTCCAAATTTTCCACCACATATGCAAAAGCCATCTTTTTAATAAGCAAATATTATTTTTAAATTCATATTCCTATTTTATTGTGAATTTGCTATATATGTAATAAATGTATATTATATTATTAAAATAATAACTATAATTTTTAAAATATACACAATAAATATTTAAAAAATCTGTTACTTCATTCCATTTATAATTTGTTTCTATTATGTAATTTTAAATTTGGCGCGTATTTTGCCTTTTCTGCAAATGGGTGCCTTCCAGTTGCTTGCCTCACAGGCAGTGGCGGAACTAACGGGCCCGCAGGGCCCGCATTGCGGGTTGGTCCCCGGCTTTAGGAGGCCCCAGTTTACATGATTTATAATTTTATTACTACTGCAAAATTTTGAATTTATTCATTTTTTTTTGTAGCAACATACAAATTTATTTAGTCCTTTATTTTTTTAAATGTCAATTTGCAAAAATAATATTGGCTAAGGGGCCCCTTATCCACTATGTAAAATCAAGCTCTTTATTATTTTCCATTACATTTCGGCCGGTAGAATTTCGATTTCTTGGCAAATATTTTCCTGCAACTGATCCAGAGTTTTCTTTTAAAATAACCCCATAAAAAGAAGTTTGGGGCTGTCAAATCAAGACACCTGACGGCCAATGTTACCAACACGTGGGATTAAATAACGATAAGAGAATGATTTTCAAAATTGTTATTATTTAGACTGTATGATACTGATCCATCTTGCTGATACCATGTTTTGTTGCATCCAAGTTCTTGCATTTGTGATACCAAAATTGTATGAATCAATTCCCTGTAACTTTCACCAGTGGACTGTGCCATTAATTTCATTTTCAAAGAAAAAAAATAAATACGGGCCAATCACACTTTCATAGTAAATGCCACAACATACAATGACTTTGGGGGGATGTAAAAGTGCCTTATCTTGGATTTTCAGGCCTACAATATTGGTTATTTTGCTTCTTAGCATGAAAACTCAGATGAAAGTGAGCCTTGTCACAATTTCCACAAGTTCTGGTGGTATGCAGTTCTTCATGATAAACGCTACAATTAAAAACGGGCCCCAAAAACTTTTTGCGGGCGGGCCCCCGAACTCTTAGTTACGCCACTGCTCACAGGTGACTACGTGTACAACATACAAGTTAGCAATCCAGTGTATATATTAATATCCTTGACACAGACTAATACATTAAAACCAGAAAAACTAGCAATTTTGAAAAAATAACATTATCAAAAAACATTTCTTAGCATGCACAAATAAAGCAACATAAAATATACTTACTTTTTCACTTCTTGTCAGCAAAATATTGACCACACACTAGTTGATGCAAACGGAAAGAAGTAAAACTGTATTACAATGACATATATTGGTGGATAGTATAATATTTATTCTTGGCTATCTCTCCCGTACGGCCATCTCCCCCGGACTTATCTAATTTGTTTTTGGTTATCTTACATAGATGTTTTGTAGTGAAATTATGAATACTTCCAAAATTTGTATCTGTCTGTATAAAATAAGTAAAATAATCGCTTTTTATTTTTATGTATAAAGTTTTCCATTTTGAATTTTAAAAAAAGTTTTAGACTGTTAACTTTCCTAAAATATGTACGGAGACATTTTTGTACCTCTGTAAATTAGTAAAATATAGTAGATAATATTTTGTGTACATTTTTTTCTATACAATATAAGTTTATAACGACATAATTTCTCAATAGCAAAGTTTAATTTTCTGGCAATTATTGCGCTCATATGAGTATTACGCACGGTAATAACTAGATGTGTAAACTATAGTAGCATATAAATTAAGGGTCACTGATTTCGTTATACGTCGACATGTGAGTAGAATTGGCGTTAATCAAATCTTTCACTTTAGTACTGGAACTGATTTATGTTTCCATAAAATTGATTGGGGAATAATCATGAAATGGAACTACACCACTACACTTAGAAATAAAGTGAGTTTAATTTTACAAAGAAATAGTTGAATATTATTACTTAAAATAAATAGAATCATGTACATTTAATTATTATTTTCTGAATATTCGCATTAATTTCCATTTAACTACATGATCTGGGTTCTAAACTTCTGACAACATATATGTTCTCATCTGATTGAAAACAAAAAGTTATGAAGAGCTTGGTGTATGGACTTTATATGTCATAATAATATAAAACTATTATTATTAGCCTATCAATAAATAAATCCGAAGTGTTTGACCGTTATACCGTACTGCTATAAAGACAGGCACTCTTTGTTCCTAGGTTCAGTGGCGTAACTATGCGGTCGCAAAACGACGCATTGCGTCGGAGCCCATCGATCCTGAGGGCCCTTGGAGCCTTGAATGAATTTTGAAAAAATTCAAAGTCAATGTTTTTAGTCGTATTGAATTGCAAGGAATTGTTTTCTTACTAGTCCGGTTGTTAAGGGCGAAATTTTGCCTACATCCTGCATTTTGTGATGCAAGCAAGCCGTTTGGGTCATATGTTACTGAGACTAAGACTGAGACTAAAAGTCGCCGTGGTGCGCAAACCATTGGATCTTCAAAGTTGAGTTTTTCTAATAATTATAACAACGGAAAGGTCTTTGATAGTGCAGTGCAAAAAAAAAATGTTTGGTTACATATAACGTATACATTTTCCTCTTAAATTTAGCACATTGTGTTTTTTTCAAGAAAATTTTGGCTTCCTTGGCCGATTGCGCAAGAACGCTACGTCATACTAGAAAATAACCCGAATAAAAATTGTAGCGCATTCAAAGAGCTATCGATATAGGGCTTAGTGGCGTGTCTTTGACTTTCAGAGGCCCACTAACACGAAAGTTAAAGAGACACGTAAGTGAGCCGAGCCACCCTGCGCAAGACAGACCATTGTTACGTCAATTGGAGCAAGGCGTTTAGTTTATATGTTGCTTGGACAATAATCCACCGATTAAAAAGTGTAGCCACAGGCTCTGTGTATTGAGGGTTTTATACTTCATTGGCGCGTTTTTCTTAAAGTAGCAGTAGTGTGCTAACCATTGGGTCTACAGAGCTGATACGTTATATGTAACCAAACATTTTTTTGCACTGCAGCATCAAAGACCTTTCCATTGTTATAATTATTAGAAAAACTCAACTTTGAAGATCCAATGGTTTGCGCACCACGGCGACTTTAAGAAAACTGCGCCAATGAGGAATACAACCCGCAATAACTTGTGCCTCCGGGGCATTTCCGGGTGGCTACATCTCTTAATCGGTAGGGTATAATCCCAATAACATATGACCCAAACGGCTTGCTTGCATCACAAAATGCAGGGTGAACTGCCTTAACATCCGGACTATACAGAGCCCATTATTTTTTTTAGGAATTAATGTTACGCAGTACAGGTAACCCCCGTTCATCACGGTTTCAATTAACACTAAAAGTGGATCAATTCCCTCGATTATCACAATTTTGCAGTCTTGCAATTGCTGTGCTAAGCAAACTATTTTACATGAAAGGGAGTCCAAATATAATTGCTTAGAAACTGATATGTCGGATGTATTTTCTGTTTTTATATTGTTCTTCACACTCCCTGTAATAGTTGCTTCTGTAGGAAGATCATTTAGCAAGTTAAAATAAATAAAAGACTATAGAAGAAATAGAATGGGACAATCGCGAATAAATGATCTTTCTATATTAGCAATTGAAAGCACTGAGGCTAAGAAAATAGATTTAAAAAACTTAATAAGTAAGTTTACAGTGTTGAAATCTAGAAGAAAACAGTTTTTGTAAGAATATTGTTCTTAGTTCATTGTTTTTTGTTAATAAATTTGAAAAAATAAGTGTTTTCAACTTAATTTGTTTTTTTTTTGTTTACTATATGTATACATAGTATTATTATCTTTGCTATAAAGACAGAGGCCATTTACAAAATTTTGCGTCTGGGCCCAAATTTTTTAGTTACGCCACTGCCTAGGTTCTTCATGCTGACCCAATCCAGCTTAGAAGCAATGATAGAATAGAAATGAGATATTTTTTCTTGTAATCTTAATTCGAACAACGATATACGAAGCAGCAATGCTACCTATCTCCTATTTCCTAAATACTCGTAAAATTAAAATGTTGAATAGTGGGATACGTCATTTTATTTCCCACTCATTTTTGACTTGCCATTTTAATCCGAATGCAAAGTTAAACATTATTTTCAATAAAAAGGTCTTATAATACAAATAATTCAATATAAACGCCAAATTATTAATATTGATTAATTCTTTTAAGAAGAATGAAGAAATGATAAGAAACGTAATGCTTTTGCAAAATTCTTTTTATTTCATATTTCAATTTAAATTCTACAATTTTCATATGCTTAAAAGACTAATTCAAAACTCCGTTAATTATAAAACGGACAAAAAAATTATCAATGGATTTGTGGCTTTTGGTTTTTAAATCTTTAACGTACTCCCTTTTTGCCCCAAGGTTTTCATTTGTCCCAAGTGGTGCACTTTTTGCAATTAGTTCCATGAGGTGATATTTGCAATTGTACATAAATAGTGATAAGGTATTTCATTATTTGTTTTTCATGTTCTACATTCTGGGTTTATAGCTAATTAACTTTTCGAAAATATTAATGTTGTTTACATGTAAATAATATGTTTTAGTATAACGGTTGCTCCAATTAGAGAAACAAAAATTAATTAGGTGGCCATGACGATGTTAAATTAAAACAGGTATCCCAAATACGCATAACCTACATGAATGGAAGGACTACGCAGAAGATCTTAACAAACATGATGGTCAATAAACATTTGGATGTTCTAGTTCTATTAGAAACAAGACAACATACAAGTGCGATTGATACAGATGAACCATTACCATGGCTTCCTAGATCACCGGATATGATTCCCTTGGATTTCGTTTTCTGGGGCTATGTGAAAGAAAACGAACCTGTTGCGAATTGGGAAGGTGTCGTAGTTCGCTGACGATGCTTCCATGATAAATCGTGCGGATGTTTGCCTTCAAATACAAGGCAATCTAATTGAGCACATTTTGTATTCAAGAATGTGATTTTCTAATATCGTATGTTGTTAATTCAGTTTAGTTTAGTTTGTTTTGGGCCGCGTGCCTGAGTGTCAGGTCGCGAATCTGGGGAACCGGGTTCGATTCCGACCGACGCCAAATATTTCAAATTTTAAATGGCACAAAATTGACTCCTGTGGTGCACTTTCCACGCCAGCAATGAGTGCCCGTGAAGTGACGCCTGGTAAACGCCCGCACGGTACAAATATGTCATCATCATTACCGAAATTTGCGTACAAAGCAGATTGGCTCACCCAGCAATGGGTAATATGCCGTGATGATATATTTATTTATTTATTTATTTATTTAATTCAGTTTAAATGTTAATTTAAAATAAAACTATGCTCGACTGTGTTTTGGGATGGAGATGGAAACGGAAAGCAAAATGAAACAATTTATTGGACTTATAGCCAATGACTACGTTTATCTCGACGTTTGAAACCGCTTGAATTTGGTAAATCTCTTTTCAATCTTCGAAATAAACGACTGGGATTAATATTTCAAGCCGCTTGAAAATATCAAGTCAAGCCTATAAAATAACATCAGGCTTGGACCTATGAAGCGGCTTGATTTCTATCGAAATAAACAGTGAAGCTTCAAATAATATAACTATGCGCATGCGCACATCCGCAATCAGTTTGAGTGTCAATAAATTCATATCATTTGTTGGTTATTTGTATCTTACCTCATTTTATAAAAGTCGCGACATAAAACTTAATAAAATTGTCTAAAAGTGAAATATTTGGAGTGAAGAAGAAGCAAATATCTTTTTAATGTTTTTGAAAGAGACGACAAATAATAACATGACAATTTTTAGATTTTGAGGTTACAAATCCAGCATGAAATTAGATCATATACCTCTCCCTGTCTGTCTGCATAATCTAGTATTTAACTATCTTTTTTTAGTCAATACGAATTTAAAGAAAATTGAAGTAACTCAATCCTAATTTCAATCCGCTGAGATAAACGAATAGGATTTTTCAAGTCAAAATATACTGGAAGCTGCCTGAATTGCCGAGATAAACGTAGTCAATAATAAAATTTATACATGCCGCAGTTTCGACTATACCATAGTATTCTTCAGGGCTAGAATGGTGAAGTTATGTTTAGTCGAAGCGTCGGCATGAATAAATTTTATTATTGACTGCAAATCCGAGAAATTGTTTCTTTCCGTTTAAATGTTAATATTTGTATTTTTAATCAATAACTGGATAAAGAATGACAATCAGAAAAATTTTCACACTTAATTTTCGATCTGTTTTAGCTTCCAAATCACAAAAGCATGGGCGTTACTTTTGAGACATTTGTATAAGCCAATTTATTTAACACCGAATTCCTTAAAGTGAATGCAAACACAGTATTTATAAAATAAACGATTTATATTGTGACAAGGCGAGGGTAAGAGCAGTAATAGATAAATAACTTTTTATAAACTTTTCTAATTATAGTTTCAATATTCATAATTTAACTCTTTATCTATTTAAGTCAAAATTCAGTTTAGAAATTCTTTTCGTATTATGATAGTCACGACATTTATTTGTTTGTTGATCATTAGGTTTAGAAATTATTGTGTATACGTGCATGACTTTGAATGCCCTAGCCTATGCACCCTGTACCCCTAAGATAATCCTGTCCTGAAGATAGAGTTTTGTTTTAGATAGTCGAATTTAGATAGTCATGGAGTAAACATGTAAAAGTCTAGATAAGTTCGTCGCGTCGGGAAGACGTTAGTTGACGGAATATAGTGTTTTAGTTTTTGGGGCGCGTGCAGTATGCCGCCCGCTGGGTTACGGAATGTAACATGTTAGTTGGATTAGTTTAATTGTAAATAAAGTTAAGTTATTAAATCATAACGCATGTCCATGTCCGTAAGTTCCCTGCCGTAAATCGTAATCCGTAGTGTTCATCAGTGTAAAGTTAAAGTGAAGTGTATGTGTGATATTCCTTTTCACGAAGTCCTTCTCATGAGTTCCTTCGCACGAAGTTCCTCTCACGAAATCCTTCTCACGAAGTTGTGGACGCCAATCATACGAGGTGTCCACCAGTCAGTCAGTGTGTCATCGCTGGAGTAAACAGTAATTTGGAGTAAGCAGTATTAAGGTTCATTCACAATGAGATAACACTACCAATGCCGATACCGATACTCTTACCACTAATTCTACCACTAACTGATTTTGTTGCCGTTACCTTTTGCCATTCACAATAAGGAAGACTTACCGATGCCGTTACTACTAAACATAACCTTTCTAGTGGTTAATTCATTTACTATCACAAAAAATATATAAAGTTTTACTAATGAATCCATTAACAGCTGGAACTATAGGACTTGCGCTTGGTATCTTATACTTATAAGAAGTAAAAATCGTCGACGTTTGTGGACAAGACCAATAAACATGAACAGAGAACAGCAAGGAGATTATGAACATCTTATTCAAAAGATGAGGTTGTCAGACACATATGCTTTTCAATTATACTCGAATCAGTACAATTTCATTCGAAGATTCATATTTTTTGCAATGGTTTGCCAAGCTTGTTCTTTAATATTCAGGTTTCTAAAGCCAGTTATCCTTTTGTCCTATATTACAGGTTGTGATTCTATTAATATTATTAACTTTTCGTCCATTTACAAAGCAAAATTCAGTACGCCACCGTCACAAAGCATAAACATAAAATATAACCTAGAAGAATATAATCCTAAATACACGCTGTTCGCTGCCTATTCAAATCCGACTATGCACGAGTAGTAGCGCGGTAACCCGAAGTAGAGGTAAAAGTTTGGCTGTGCCAAACATTTGTCTCTTTGCCGATACTCTTGCCACTGCCACTCCCGATACCTCTTCATTGTGAATAGCACATATAAAATGTGTTAAATAAATAAGTAGAAAAATTATCGGCAAGAATTAGTGGCATCGGCATCGGTAATGAAACCTCATTGTGAATGAGGCTTTAGTATCATCAACCGCACCCCCCCCTCGGGTTACAATATTTACATATCAAATTGTTACCATTTTCTTTGCAATGAAACAACATGAATCCGTAAAGCTTATTTGCAAGATTTTTTTGTGCTGAAACAGTAACATTGTAACGCACAAATTCCTGCACCCATTGGTCATTCTTTCCCAAACATTGATTAAAAACAAATTCCTATTGAAATATTCATTCTTCTGCAACATAAATTTTTATTTCTTTCCGCGATATTTCATCACACACATAAAACTTTATCGGCAAGTAGGAATTGAGGCATGTTCCCGCTCGTGCTGTGCTGTGCTCTGGGTTCAAATGAATTGATGGCGTGAAGTAGAGTGGCACAGCTCACGGTCACGCGAGCCGCGCATTAGCCCGGGTCGATTAGCGGAACCGACGGCGGCGGCGTCCACAGCAGTCCCGACGCAGGGAAGTATCGGTAATAGCCTTTTAGCGGAGGATAACTGATCGTTAGGGACTAAGCAAATAATTGTTTTACATGTGGGAATTGCCAATAGGAAATATAAGGGGAAAGATCATGAACTTTATGAATGGAATTGCTTTTAGATTTTTAAAATAAGTTTGCTATATTAAGTGAACGTGACTATTTTTAAATATAACAGGTACGAATAATTCGCTAATTGCGTATACAGTTCGGTCAAATTAGATTAAAATTAACGTAAAATATATAGTTATATATACAGGCTGTAACTAAACCTGTATAATGAAATTTAAGGGTATATAGTACTGATGAAAATGAGTAAAAAAACTCAATCAACATGGGTCCGATCTTCAATAGTTCCCGAGGTATAAGGCAGTGAAATATGAATTTTTACCTGGTTTACCGCTGCTAACTCGAAAACTATACGAAATGTTAAATGTTGTGGTAACCTTGGCTAATATATACAGGGTGCCCATTTTATATGTTTCCGCATGAAATTTTAAGAATAGGCAAAACAGAATACATTTCATAAGCCACTTGGTGAATATTAGTACTTTAAATCGAATAATCACAGAAGGTGTAAGACCAAGACAAAATTTTAAAAACCAAATCAACTATGAAATGTATCATGGATTGCCTATTCATGAATTTTTAGGCGGGAACTTTTAAAATGGGCACCCTGTATTTTTCTAATAACTTCGTAACTATTAGAAATTAAGAAAAGTGTTTTATATAAAATTTTATTATATTCTATTTACTCACATAGACAAAATTTTGTTCGATTACTACCTTTGTCCGTTTTTCTTCGATTTTTAGTTTTTCTCGGAGACAGTTGAAGATCAGGCCTATGATGATTCAGCTTTTTTTTACTTATTTTGGTCAGTACTATATATCCTTAAATTTTGTTACACAGGTTTAGTTACACCTGTATATATAGCATTTATTTTTACAACACATGTTTCAGTGTACACTTGCACCTTTTCATCAAGATCTTGCAAAATATTACATATCATGTACACAAAATACATTCGTTCTTAATATTCTGTTTTACACATACATGACATTCATAAAGAGAAAATTGATGTGTATGTGCTTATAAATTTAAACTAGTATAAGTTGTCCGTTAGGGTGTGGCACACCATTTTTTATATATATTTTATAATTTTACATTTCCACAACTTTGTTAAATATATATGTTTCATCGCCGGCTATATCATTTTTTGGCCAAACGACGCGTCAACTTTTTATTATTCAAAATTTCGCGAAAAATTTATTTTAGTTAGCCACTGCAGTAATATTTGCGATTCACAAGCTTTCTGGTGTTCGGATCGAAAAACTGAGCTGCCTATTCAATTTCCTGCGAAATTTTGAATAAGAAATAGGTCGACACCTCGTTTTGTCTAAAAAATGAGATAGCCGGTGTAGTCTTGGTAAACGGTGTTTATTAAATATTCATTTAATTAACTTTTCCTACGTTCCGATTCCAAATTAATCATTATCAGGGATAGTTAATGTACAATTGAAAAAGATCATTACATTACAATTTTGGTATTTAATAAAAACTGTTACCAAGACTATATCTCCAATTATTTCTCATCATCCCGAACATAAATCATTTTATTATAAATATAATCTATTTTCATGTTCAAATTAAATATATTAAAACATAAGTATTAGTACAGAACATTTTTTTCATCTTTCATCTACTGAAGAAGAGCCATGTGGGACGAGACGCTTGAGATTGAGGCAATAAATGTGGCTGATTTTGACAAATTCCTATTACTTTCGCATTTGATTGAGTAAAGACAGATTAATTTTATCTGGCTTTGCTGAGATGAAACAATCCACATTATGAATGAGCTAGGTAGAGTGGTATGTAGGTAAACTTGTTGTGTCTGTCGCTATCGCACTCCCACATATCCTGTATCCGATGGCGTGCGTGTGCGAGCACGCGGCGGACATCGGACACTGATGGACACGGCCAGGAGATGCGCTACCGTGCACTTAACCGGAGAACCGGACAACCTGCAGATCACATTCACAGTCGCATCTCAAACAGCACGATACTGGATTGAGTGGATTGCTAAAATAAATGCTAAATTATGCCGATATAGGACGACTTTGTAATCTATCTAAGAAAAAATCTGGTGTGGCCATCATAATACCTCCCGCTATTTACAGCCCGAGTCACAAAAAAGATTAAGTTAATTCTTATTTTTGGATTAGCGAATTTTACTCTAATTTTGACAGTTTATTTCTTAAAATATAGTCCAAGTAACTACCTTTTTTTAAACCTCTCAACAGGATTAAATCCCAATTACAGAGTGGGTTCACATTCACACAATTCCATGTCTTAGTGGGATTTGAACACATAGCCCAGAGGGCACTTATGGCATGAGGCGTTGCTGTAACCATTGGTTAAATACCCGGATAGAATAGAATTCACTAATCCAAAAGTAAGGATTAGCTTTAACATTTTTGAGAATCGTTAATTTTTATTAATCTAAATACATACCTACATATTTACTTATGCTGGAAACTGTATTGAATTCCTTTTCTATTGTTCTATTTACTTTTTTTCCATCACTTTTAGGTAAGGAAAGTATTGTCTTTGGTCAAAAAATTCGGTGGTGAATTTTTAATGAATAAGCATGTTTTAAGGTCCCTAGAATACGATTTTACTATTTTTACGATGATATCTGTATGTATGTGTGTGTGTGTGTGTGTGTGTGTGTGTGTGTGTGTGTGTGTGTGTGTGTGTGTGTGTGTGTGTATGTGTGGATATGTGTGTATGTGTGTGTGTGTGTGTGTGTGTGTGTGTGTGTGTGTGTGTGTGTAACAAAATTTTCGTCTACAATAACTCTAATACTACAATTCCAAAAACTATAATTCTTTCGAATTCCTCTTCGTTGCATCCATATGAAAAGCTGATTAGATTTTGGTTATAATTGGTCAACCGGAAGTACCCTCATTTGAAGATTTTAACAGTTTTTCTTGAAAAAATATTAAAGAACATTGTATTCTCTATACGATTTGATTGCATTTTATACTTCATATTACATGGATATAGAGTTATAAAATTATAAAGAAATTAAATTTCATAAATTAGCTAGCTATGCTAGAAACAGCTACTATATTAAGAAAATTCTGATTGAAAGATGGAATTTGTATAAAATACATACAACTGTCGAAAGGTAATGTACATAGAAAAAATTTAGAATCTTTTGCAAGGAACTTCCTTTATGGATTTTATAGAAAATACATAGGCATTTACTAAATTCTACCGGTAGATACCGATCTACCGACTGTGTTCGAAAACATGAGTGATAAAAAGTTACCGTGTTCGAAAATTTTACAATATCTACCAGATTCATCTACCGAATTCATGAAGAATCGAATCTCAAAAAAAGTAGTGATGCAAAGCGAAGCGCGCGCGTTAAATGTGGAAATGTGTTCAAAGTAGGACTCTGCTCAGTTTGTTAACAACGTCAAATTTCTAACCTGTTTCAAATTTTTTCATAGGTTATGGATCGACCCTGTTTACCACTTGCGTTCTTAAAATATCGATTCCGGTAGCTATAACCTGATAAACAGCTGTTTACCGGTAACAGTTCACGAAAGGTAATGTGCTGGCCACATCAGATTTTTTTCATTGATAACGTTATTTGTCAAAGGTGCGTTTATGCACCCTCATTTACTTTCGAAATTTTGAATATTTTTTTTTTAAATCTCTAGATTCGTCTTAATTAGCATGTTTCAAGTAATTCTTGATAAAGAGTTCATAAAAAATTTCATTTATTAATGCATTAGCCGGTAATGGGTTAACTGAACGCCAAAGGAATATATATATATATATATATATATATATATATATATATATATATATATATATATATATATATATATATATATATATATATATATATATATATATTAAATGAAGCAATCTTAAATAATAAATTTATGTTTCGCGTTAGCGGGGACGGTAGCGCTGCGTAAACAGAGCGTCAATCTATAAATCAGGCTTTATGCATGATTCTGGTACGCAATCACTGTGCGATGGTCAAATGGGCATTAGTTAAGTAGGCGATGGTTATTTGAACGACGGTAATCTGGACAATAGAAGTTTAAAATTTTTGCACAATTAGCAGTCATACAATTTGGTGGATTTTCTTTGCAACAGGGAAAACGGTTAAAAGTGACACTCTGTTTTTGTCAAACTCATTTCGTACTACGGGCCACTTGAGCTATCTTGTATTTTGCAGCGGGCCGCACAGAGGGGAGGGGGGTGGTGGTGGTTCGGAAATATTTTTTTGGTTCAAGGTCAAATATCTTTAAATTGGTAGGAACATAAAAATAATCCCCTATTAGAAATAATGTATTTAATGATAATAAAAGTAAAGTACATATTATATACAAAAGCAAAATAAAAAACCATAAAACAGCCATTTTAAAATATTAATACAAAGGTAATGCCTAACAAAATAAAAACAAAAGTATTATTTCTTGGAAGACACTTGACATCATTTACTCCTCAAATTTTGGTTTGATTGTTTGAGATGATGATATTCTCAAAATTGAGGAAAGATGTTGATTCGATAATCTTGATCCTTCAGGTGATTTATTATTTTTCATAACAAAATAACTGTTCGCATAAATAAATGCTACCGAACATAGCTAGTATACGTGCAACGAAAGAGAACAATTTTGGATATTTATTTTCAGATAAATAACTGTAAAACTGTGGAATCCCAACTTCTGCATATCTTTGTTTCAACAAAGTATCACACTGAATTTCAATTAATTCCATTTGAAAATTATCAATGTTGTTAACATTGATGAACTAAAAAGACGAAATTGAAGATCATAGTCTTTGAAATCCGAGAATCTTTTATGGAATTCCGTTTCTAACAATGTAATTTGGGCAGAATATTTTGCAAATTTTAAATTAGGTGAGTTTAACAACAGAGATTGGTAACTTTCAAAATGTGATAAGTTTTCATTTTCTATTTGCTTCCGCCAAAGTGATATTTTAAATTTTTTTGTTTATTCTCTGACATTGAAAATTATTAAAATTATAAAACATTAATTTAAGCTTTGCGCAAATAAAAATACATTTATATATTTCAAAATAACTAGGAATTTTCTTTCATTGAAAATGACTCTGCGGGCTATTAAAAAGGTCTCGGCGCGGGTTTGACATGCCTGACCTAACCTAACGCAAAATTTTGTAATTTCACATGTATTATTTTATCGCCCAGAAGTCCGGTGTCCATATTGCTACAGTCTAGTTGACCATCGCCCAGTTGTTCATCGCCCAGTTGACCATCGCTCAGTTTTCCATCACCTAGTTGACCGTTTCCGTCCTAATCCACCGGTTGAGAAACACTGCTATAAATAAAAAATGTGCCAATAGGTCATACATAAAATTATATCTGCAAATCATAATTTGAACAGATAAGCTTATATAGTTCATAGCAAACATTCCTAGATTTATTTTATGAACTATTAAAGAGGTATATAAGTCACATCAAAGAAACTAATTATTGAAACCTTTTATAACATTGGTTGTTTGTTATAGAATGAGTTTGAGACACTTTAAAATGAATGGTGCTACAATAAAATTAATATAACATATTGACATATAACATAAAATGAAATTGAATGCTTCGCATTAATATCAATGTGTTATATGAATTATATCTATATTTAAACGATGATTTAGAGGTATTTGAAATGATAGGAATTTCGCATAAATGTGCCATATAGAATCAGCATCACCATCAGTTCTCAACAGAAACGAGTTATAGTGATTGTTGTACAAACAAATTTTTATTCATGCGCAGTTAAAAGTGATGGCAATTTAAATATTTTAGTATTTGAGTTATAAAGAGCGTTGATATATAGCCCACAGGACTAATAATAAAATTTAATACCTGGCATAAAGCGGTGATTTGCAGGAGAAATGAAAATGTTACGACCTTGCACTTTTATGCAATTACGGTTTCCGTTTAGGAAAAAATGTGAAAAGTCCGCGAACGCGATGACACACCAAACATAAATTAGAAATTAATTTATTAATAATTAACACAGGAAAGATCGGCAGAATGAATGGAAACAGAAAGCTTCTGATTTTGCTTTGTCAATTTCAACATTATACACAACAATTTTTGAAAAATAAAAATTCTAGCAGCACAACTACATACTCAAATTGTTAAGGCCCAGGTTTTCATTCTTGTGTTTTAATCTGTAGTTGAAATAGTTATATTAAGATACTGGTTAACTATTAGTTAAATTCGAAGGTGTTTTTCAACAACTTCTCAAGTGTTGGTTACGTAATCATAACTTTTGTCTTAAATTTGTTATATTGGTACTAATTTTCAACAGTGCGCGTGCGCATTATTTCCGTTACATAAAAAGTATTCATTTTTTCAATTTACTTTTCTGTTATGCTCACTGAGCTTTTTATCGTTTGTACAAATTAAGAAATGGTAAATAAAAAAGAAATTTTACGGGGGAGGAGCAAGTTCTAATATCATTAGTGATGCACTCGAGGCGAGACGAGACGAGATATATAAAATATTGATCTCGTCTCGTTTTCGGACCTGCAATCTCGGTCTCGCTCTCGCTCTCGTTCTCCCACATTTTTTTGGGTCTCGTCTTGTTCTCGCGCGTGAGTCTCGCGAGTCTCGCTGTAAAAATAAACGCTTGCGCACTACGTATTTACCTCGGTATTTACGTATCAGTTAAACTACAAAAGACAAGTTCGCAGCAATCGTTCCGTCTTCCATGTACAGTCGTATAACTATAATAAAGAGACGAAACACTAAATTCTAGTTACCAAATTATTTCAATACGAACATCTGTTAAAACATTCTGTCATCAGTAAAACTAATTAAACATTAAAAAAACTATTTTTTGTAACTAAAAGTTTCTACTCTTTATCATTAACTATTTGCCACTATTTAAGTAAGATTTACTCATAAAAATGCGCTACACTGGGAACTGCGAACCCGCTAGCAACCAATTACTCCGCTTCACTCCGTGTTGGCTCCTATCGACGCTTAATATAAGGTACTTTACTTTCAGGGACGACAAGAATTTTATTAACCGTAGTTTTAACTGGGATGAATTAGGGGCTGAAATGTAGGAGAAAAACTAGTTCTATTAGATGCAAAACCGATTTAGTCTTTATTTTGCATTTCCTCGCTTTGCGCCCGATATCATTTGACTCAAGATAGACTCAAAAAATATAGTCAATTCATATAATTTTCAATTTCACCTGTTCTATGCACGAATTACCGTCGACTTCACTCCCTGTACGGCGCATTTTTCATTGAATTTATGAATCAAAGCTATAAAGTTACAAATACTTTTTATTGCGAGACTCTCGCAGTTGTTATATCGATCTCGCACTCGAATTTTAAATTGCAATCTCGCTCTCGTTCTCGTCTCGCATAATACAACGAGACGAGACGAGATGCGAGAGTACTCTCGCCTCGTCGTGCATCACTAAATATCATTAATGGAAAAATATGGAGATATTATAGAAAATAAAGGTGGCCAAACGACATGGGACATGAAGAAAAATGGATGGCTATAAATTGAAAAGGAATTTAATAAGCAAAATAAAATGGGTATTTTTCGAAATGCTAATGCACTTAAAACTAAGTTAGAAATATGAAGGAGTGTAAGCAGAAATTTTCTGCTAATAAAAATTGTACACTACGAACTGGTGGAGGACCTCCAGATTTTGTGGATCACAAATTTTGCTATGTCGATGAAACATTTAATTGGTACCTACTACACGTCTCGAACAATAAATTTTAGGATATCTTAATAAAATTTCATCATTGACTATTTGCGATGAATAGGGACAATATTTAATGAGAGATTAGAGTATTTAATAGTTTTTTTTTGTGGTTCTTTTCCGAAAGGTGTTATTCGTTCGTAAAGAAATTAGATATATGTTCTGAAAAATGTAATTTTACCTTCTTTTTGAGTATCTATTGGTCAAATTATTCATGAATGCAAAAATGTTGTATACGATTATACACTGTGAGACTAAAGTGGAAAATGGCCTTCATTTCATCTTTCCTTGTTTGATTATTGCCTTCGACTCTGACAATCTGTCGGCTTTCTCTACAAATAAAAAATATTCCTATGTGAACAATTAAAACATAACTGTATCCATAAACGAATTTGAAGAGTATATAATGAGTAAGCGCCATAGAGTCGCAGTGCATTGCACAGATTCTCATCGCAGCATAAGTGCGATTTAACGGAAATCTTAATAACTGTACTCGCTGTCCGCGGAGCCTTATCACTAACGACACAAGCCATCACTGCTCGTTCTGCACATGTGATGCCCGATTGCCACGTTCTGTTTCGACCGCCGCGAAAGGAACGTATTTAGTTAGTTTTACTCTTTATTCATTTTAGTCCAACGTGGAACTTGCATATGGATGCCAAAACTTTCTGATTATGCAAAACTATTCCGGATAGTGAAATAATTTTGGATTAATAATAATTAGATCCTTCATCTCCTTTGTGGTGCAGGGAATATGACTTTCATCTGACTTATCAATTTTAACTTGCATTTTAATCATGTAGGTTCCTATTCTACAGCATCAACTGTCGGTTCAACTACCAACTGCCATACCACTCGATCATCAAATAAAATAAAAACCGTTATCATCAAAATCACATTTTATTCTTCAATATATATTCTTCTAAATCCACACAGCGCTTAAGCGCGATCCTCCAGTCCATTCACGGTGTCCTGGAAGACTGAAACTGGTATACTGTTCAATACCTTCGTCATGATGATTTAAGTGAGTTACATCGTCGTAACGGTTCCCTTTCAGATTCAATTTTAGTTTGGGGAAGGAGTATAGTCACCCGGAGCTAAATCAAAAGCATACGGTGGATGATGCAACACAGTTACATTTTTGATGGACAGAAATTGACGCGCGACTGTCGCTTTACGAGCCAATGAATTATCGTGTACGCGCACAACTTTTGTTTTTCTTTACATCTTCGACGATGTGATAAGACGAGGGTAAAAACAATAACAACTAAATAATTTTTTAAAAACTTTTTCTAAATTATCGTTCAAGAAAAATATTTCAACTTGTTATCTTTGTTAGTAAAAATTCTGTTTAGAAATAATTATCATTTATCCAATCGCGGGTTTTTGTTTAGTCTGGATGTCACCGATCTTTGACAGTTATGTGTTGACAATTAAGTATTTAAGTTATTACATGCTTACGTGTAGGGTTGATGGTTTATTATAGATGCCTTACCCTGGACTCTGCACCCCCTCGAGATATCTGCTTATGAAAGATAACGCTTTGTTTTTGAAATGGTCTGCATTAGTTCGTCACGTCGTGAAGACATTTGTTTTCGGAACATAATGTAGTGTTTTAGTTTTGAGCGTTGGATGATAGCCAGGCCACTGACTTGCAATGTAACAGTATTTGTTTAATTAAGTTCTAATGTTAGAGTAAAGTGTAAATCATAATATGTACATAAAACTTTCGTCAGTAAATATCATTGACGTCCATAAATCTAAGTGTTCGTCAGCATCCCTCATCAGTCAACAAGTGATTGGCCGGAATTTCAAATTGGGATTTATTTTGATTCGGACCGACCTGCCACTACTTGCCCGGGCCGCAGTAGTGTAGCTATTAGTGAGCCGCGAGACGAGAAACGGCGAGAATCAATCTACTCTCGTCTCGTCTCGAAATTTCGAGATGAGATTACTCTGTATCTCGTATCGACATAATTTTTCTTACTTTCTTTCAATATCGACTCGAGAGACTCGAATTTCTCGAATTTATAATTAGTAAAGAAACGAATAGGTACCATTCATTAAAACTGATTCTTTTACTGTGTGATATTTAAAAGGTTGGGTATAAAAAATAATCATTATCATGGGCTTATTAACCGTTGCTGGGCGTGTCAATCTGTTTTGTACGCAGATATTGGTAATTATAATTATATATTCGTATAGTGCGGGCACTTGAAGCTGGTGTGAAGAGTGCACCATAGGTATCACTTTTTTTGCTAAAACCCAAAATAACTTTAAAATGAATAAGTAAATATGAATGTAAATGAAGAGACAATTCAAATATATAAACCGATGAATATTTTGTTCTTTTATAGGTACTTATATATTGTAATTGCATAATTTTTTGAAAAAAGTACATTCGAGATATCTACTTTTTTTAAAAAATTATGCAGCATCGCTAGTAGCTATCACAGGGCAATTCGGGCAAATGCCCGGGGCCCCCACCTTTTAAGGGCCCCGATTAAATCTAAGTGTGTGTGTTCTTCCTTCCCAGATCGTGGACGGCAATCATCCATGCGTCCACCAGTCAGAATAAAGAGAGTCATCTTTGGGAAACAAGCAATAAACATCATCAGCTTCATTGCATTATGCGAGACGAGAACAAGAATGAGATTGTAGTCTAAAGATCGATATAACAACCGCGAGAAACGAGAAAACTTGCGAGCTTTGAATCATAAATTCAATGAAAAATGCACCGTACAAGGAGTGGAATCAACGCTAATTCGTGCATAGAACATGTAAATGTGAAAATTATATGAATTCATTATATTTTTTGAGTCTATCTAGAGTCGGTATCGGTCTCAGTGCGAAGAAATGCAAAATAAAGACAAAATCGATTTTTCATCCAATAGAACTAGTTTTCTCCAATATTTCAGCCCCTAATTCATCCCAGTTAAAACCATGGTTAATAAATTTCTTGTAACTCCTGACAAGTAAAGGATGTTATATTAAGCGTCGATGGGAGCTAACACGGAGCGCAGCGGAGTGTTGGTTTTTTATTTTAATCTTACTTAAATAGTGGCATACATTTAATGATAAAGTGTAGGTACTGTAGTTACAAAAAATTTAATTAGTTTTACTGGTGACAGAATATATTAACAGATGTTCGTATTGAAATAGTTTAGAGATCAAAATTTGATGATAAATTAGATATTAGGTAAATTCAATTACTCGTACTAACCTATTACATTTTCTGGTTACCGAAAATGAATAAACATTATGTTCGTATTTAAATAATTTGGTGATCAGAATGTAGTGTTTTATCTATTTATTATAGTTAGATATTTATACGACTGCATATGGAAGACGGAAATGGGTGCGAATTTGTCTCTTGTAGTTAAACTGTTGCGTAAATACGTAGTGCGCAAGCGCTCATTTTTATAGCGAGACTCTCGTTCGAGAACGAGACGAGACCCAAAAAATATGCGAGAAAGGGAGCAAGATCGATATTACAGATCCGAAAACGAGACGAGGTCGATAATTTATATTTCTCGTCTCGTCACGACTAGCATGCATCACTACTTGGATGAGTGACCACCAATGAACAATGACTGTTGTACTTAGATCATATAGCTTACGAACTGGATGGAATAAGTAGGGAACGCTTTAGATTGAGAGAGACAGAAAATGCGGAAAGGTAAGGAACTGCGCAAACTCAGAAAAACATGTGCCTCTGAAAAGCCAGTGACTGTATCGAAACTATTACTATTATGCTTTTTCCTAGTTCGCAGCTTTATAATTTGGGGGAATGAGAAAAAAATACAATAAACTACTTTCATTGAAAAATGAATTATAAAAATAAAATAGTTTTGTATAAATCTATCTCTCTTGACCCTGAGCGTTCCTCAGAATTGCATTATAAGTAGTGATTTGCCATTTTTGAAAGTTTCAACTGAAAAATTTCAAAAATGAAAGATTCAAGCCTTAGTTTTCATGAAACTTTCATAAGCTACACTGCGCATACGCAGATGACATGGGCCTTCACTTCTCTACGTAAGTTATGTTTGGTTAATCTACATGCTAAAAATCGTATATTTCTCGTATATACAATTCAGGATTCAGTACAGTTTAAGTATGGTGAAAATTAAAGGTAGAATCTGGCGATATTTCAAAGAAATAAATACAAAAGACAATAAGATACTTTCTATTTTAAATAGTTTAATACTTGTTTTTTATATTACATTTTGAATAATAATTTTTTAAGCTTTTTTTTCTTTTTTATTTTCAAATTACTTAATTTGAGGTCCAAATATTTGAAATTCAACTGACAAATGTTAAGTTTTCTGAAATTTAAATGAAATTTTCATAGAAAGTTTCAATGAAATTTTTATATGAAACTTTCATTGAAATTCATAGTGAAACATTTTGTGAAACTTTCAATATAATTTTCAAAGAAACTTCCAAAAAAATCCGATGTGGTCAACACCAAATCTCCCACTATTTAATTTTTAATTTAAATATACATACTTACATATTTAGTTATTGTGGAAACTGTATTCAGGTCCATTTCATATAACTATGGTTCTATTTACTATTTTCTTTATAAAGCGTTACTATTATTAATTAAAAATGATTAGTTGACAGTGACATTTATCTGTCAGTTACATACATTTGAGATATGAACTGTGTAAACAAGGAATTTTGCTTGTGTAAAGTGTAGGTTCCGGGATTATAATTACAGATATTTTATAAATTTATCCATAAAATATATATAAAAAGTATTTATGCAAATTTGTAAAAAAATTAATAATCTTTAATTTTTATAATAACACAAATCTTCAAAAAGTAACATTTGAAGGTATTTTTCCAAGAAAATCTATTTTGAGCTTCAAATAAAGTGCCATTTCCGGTTATCTGATATACACCAAAATCTAATGGTCACTTTCAATATTAGAATAAGGCAGAAATACAAGATTTCAAAATTTTCTGAATGATAGTATTTGAGTTAGAGTAAACGATCCACACACACATACACATAGACATCATCGTGAACATGTTAAAATCGGATTCTAGGGACCTTAAAACGTGGTCATTTATCAAAATCTCGATATGCGATTTTTAACACGATCCCTATATACCTCCCTTACAAAGGGTAGCGGGAGGTAAAAATAAATTTCCGAAATTTGTACATCACTAATTATAAGGCATAGAAGTTGAGTTCGCTTATATAATAATATTTTAAACCAGGGGAAAAGGCCGAAGGCGCAAGGGACCAAATTAGGCGAATATCGGGGTTGGGAACATCTTATAATTTTTTGGCCAAAAAATACCCTAGATATTAACAAACTATGAGCTAGTGAGTTGTAATGCAATGGGCAATTTTTTGCTCATCAAAACTCGGGCCTTTTGTGTTTGCTATCCTCGCGGAGTCGTCCCAAACATTGAAGCACCTAATACAACGTATTTGCACGCACCAGTACTATTTCGCGTTCTCGATACACAGTATACAAATATATAATCAGGAAACTTTGGATGTTACCTCCGGACATACAAAAATATATTGGACAGTGCAGTACACTACATGAATCATTTTTCACGAATAGTAATTATTGATGAGATTGAACTGTAGGTAGCTAAAAGAAACTAGAAAGTTCTTTTTTTATTATCTCAAATATTAAAGAAATGGACTAAGGTTGTTTTTGCTAAAAGCTTCTCGCTTGATTCGAACTCAGTTTATCAGAATCAAAATCGGTCATAGAAAACATACGGCCACTGACCCCGCATTTAATTACCTGACAAATAAACTAAAATAATAATAATAATAAATGTGTACAGTACGTTAATTCTATGACATAAAATGACGGCCTGTCTTGTTAAGCAGCGGCAAATATATTTGTATAGTTGACATTACTGTTCTGTTTCAATATAAATAAAATAAATACTAATATATTATTATGGATTATTACTTACTGCTTGACGTGCAATTTACCTTTTGGCATATTTCAATTAGCAATATACTTTTACGGTAGAATATTAAAATAAATATAGAAATAAATAAATATATTATCACGATTTCTTATTTCCCATATTTCTTATTCTTATTGTTAATTTAAGAGATTTCACCTACGTAACATAAATAATATTATATTTACCTCTCCACATAATTTAGGAAGTACCTCAATATTATCACTTCCGGTTTTCGAGTAATTGATGGTACGATAATAAACTTATAGGTACATATTTATTCATATTTGAAAAATCCATGAAATTTGCTATGTCTGCCACTATTTGCCCGGGCCGCAGTAGCATAGCTATCACATGGCAATTCCATGAAATTTGCTATGTATATATATATATATATATATATATATATATATATATATATATATATATATATATATATATATGTATATAAAAAATCAAATATTATACCTACTTTAAAAAACATATGGCACACCTTACATATTTAAAATAATATATAAATGTAAAATTTTCAAATTGATTTGAATACATTTTGGGCAACACTTCTTTAGAAAATGGGAACAAATTTACTAAATTCTAATTATAAAATAAATAAATATACCATCACGGCATATTACCCATTGCTGGGTGTGTCAATCTGCTTTGTACACAGATTTTGGTATTGATGATGACATATTTGTACCGTGCGGGCGTTTACCAGGCACTCATTGTTGGCGTGGGGAGTGCACCACAGGAATCAATTTTATACCATTTAAAATTCGAAAATATTTGGCGTCGGTCGAGATCGAACCCGGTTCCAGATATGGGGTCTCGCGACCGCGCGCCTGAATGTCTGGTCGCGAATGTTTAATAATTATTACACACATTTGTATGTATATATATAACGTCAAGTAATATTATGAGGATATACGAGTATCATATTCAAAACGTGAATTTCAAAACTGTCTGCATTTAATAAAAGTGTAATTTTTGAATAATTCGCCACTGTATTTTTAATAAAATAGCAATATTATCGAATACCAAACTCTATGTAACTTTAAATTTGAATAATTATTTGGACTGTCCATTTGAAAAATAAAAGTTGGTATTAATTACTTGCATACCGAAAGTAATAATATTGAACTAATATAAAGACAGGATCATGTACTATAATA
The DNA here is from genome assembly GCA_963082715.1 of Harpalus rubripes. Taxonomy (NCBI): domain Eukaryota; kingdom Metazoa; phylum Arthropoda; class Insecta; order Coleoptera; family Carabidae; genus Harpalus; species Harpalus rubripes. The sequence goes on from OY720457.1 coordinate 18,471,392, forward strand.
AATGTTATATGTATAGGTATTTGAAAAAAAATAATAATAATAATAAGCAAAACATTTACTGGTTTATTTATTGAGGGACATTCTATATAAGCGAAGAGAGTACTAACTTAGGGGTCACCTCATAGGCTCTTAGAACCACACTTAGGTCATTTTTGGGCTATTTGAAAATTGCAAACAATTTTCAGCCATATCATTATTTGGATTTGAATCTGAACCGATAGCACTGCAACCAGTCAGAAAACGTACTGTGCAATGGGATCCTATAGAATATTATTTTGTTAAGTTTTATAGTCGCGCAACTGTTAATTTCATATGTAGCATATATAGCCTATAATTTTGGATGAGTATGAAGTAATGATGATGATTGATGATTTAAAGACGAATTATCTATGTCCATTGTAATATTGTTTATAATATTTTTTTTATTATTATTTAGTATTATTTTATCGCAATATTATTATCAACTACTACAAATAAATAGATATAAAACAATTTATACAACAAAAATACTAAAAATAGTCCCATATCCCATATATCATATATGTCCAAAACTGCTTTATTATTTATAAAACAAATTGAAACAATTAACTTGTTTCTTTTAAATTTACCACCAAAACAATTTTGTAGGTAAAAAATCCGCGAAAATATCCCATCCCACAACAAAAGCAAATCATAATCATTCCAAGGGCATGAGTCTGGCTGAAGCAATAAATATGCGGATTAAACCTATGACACATGCCATCGCAGTATGCCATGCCTAGCCCGCAGCCCGCACTGAACTCGATGTCGGCAAGCGACGGCGCAGTTGCCGACAAACGGAATGAGCGATTCGCGGGGTATGGACGCGACAGAAAAAGTTAATTACTGGTGGGTTACTACAATAAGTCATTTGAATACAAATGAATGAATTGATGGGTGACACATGGCACACCTTTTGACGGTTTATTTATAAACAGTTGTTGTAAAACAACAGTAGTGTGATCATTATCGTGATAAACTTATTAACTGACGTAATTTTATAATATTTATAGTGAAATCTATGGGGGGTATTTAAATATGGTAATTATATTTTCACAGTTATTATACAAATTAAAGAAATAATTGTTACGAATTTTATAAATAACATAACTACATAAATGTAATATTGCGCGTTTCCGTTCTTAGTTGGGGAATATTTTGATATTTGATGATATAGTTTTTACAAGAAGGGTAATTTAATTACCCGCCGTCACTACACGTGCACTTAATATTTTCATGCATAGAGCTAATTAAAGATTATTAATGAAATATATTATTTGTCAATAATAATAATACTTATGTACTAAATATTAAAAATATAATATTGAAAATATATTAATTATTATAATAATATTATGGGGTCTCGTAGCCGCGTGCCTGAGTGTCTGGTCGCGAATCTGGGGAACCGGGTTCGATCCCGACCAACGCGAAATATTTCGAATTTTAAATGACACAAAATTGACCTCTTTGGTGCACTTTCCACGCCAGCACTGAGTGTCCATTAGGTGACGCCTGGTAAACGCCCGCACGGTACAAATATGTCATAATAATCTCCGAAATCTGTGTGAAAAGCAGATTGGCACACCCAGCAATGGGTAATATGCCGTGATGATATATTTATTACCTAATTTTAAAATATATTTTTAATAATCAGCAATTATTGTACATTTCATTTTATTATCGACTGTCTCAGACATTTAAAATCGCAAACAAGTCCGGATACCGCCTCCGGGCAATCTATAAAACGGCTAGCTATCACAAGGCAATTCGCGAAACTGCCCGGGGCCCCCAAGTTTTAGGGACCCCGATTAAATCTAATAAACGATATATTAAAATAATTATTTTTTAATTTTGCAAAAATAATACACGGCAATATTTTTAATAATGACGGTTATTTTTTATTTTATAAAATTAATGCCTGAATTATTGTCATTTCAATCTTTGAAAAGTATAGGTTCACTGTACGATACGTATAGTAGACGCAAAGATATTATAGTATGGCTAGCGAATGAAAGTTAACGTTTAGATTATTTAATAGATGTGGTTTATTTTGAAAACATTTCCCTATATTTGATTTGAAAGGAATCTGTCGCTTATGTATTCCGTTACATAAGATTAGGTTTGTAATCATTATCAGCAGGCATTTAAAATGACCTTGGCCACAGGATTCAGGGATATATTTAAACTATTTAATACAGCAAATTCTAGTTCGTTCGTCTCAGGTGTAAGCAACCCTCGAGTCAGAATTACAGTTTGAGGAAATTAAAAATAATCCTTTTTCATAGAATTGTCCGTATTTTGATATTCAGTTACCCTAGTCGGCCATCTATTTTCAGCCAGCTTTCCTAGTCCAGTATTTAAATGGGTTCATGCAAAAATTTCATACCTGAATGTTTCGTACAATTCTATTCTTCTCTAGGCTTTCAAAAGAAACCACATCTATAAAATAATTTAAACGTCAACTTTCATTCGCTAGTCATACTATATAGTTATAGTTTGTTTCAAGATATTTGTAAACGTACCTGCCTCGACTTACGCAGGGTGTGGCTTCTTAAATGGGATTGATGGGTAACATGACAGGGTTGTATCAAAATATTTGAAATCCAGCACCCGAAATATTTGGCTGGACTTTAATATTTCACTTGAATTTTAAGAAATACAGAACCAAGACATTACACCAAATTTTCACAAATTATAAATACATCTTTTTCCCAAATTTTGCTAATCCTCCCCTGACGCATAGGATCGTAAGTACCATGCTGTTTTGCGGTGTACCGCGTCATTACGAAATCAGGTAGATTTGCAAATATCTTGAAACACACCAGAAAAACGAGGATGTATTTAGTTTTATATCACCTTATTTACAGAAAACCTAATATTTACACAAATTCTTATTTATTTACATTTTGATGATAACAATAAATACGCAAAGCAATTTATTTTCACATAATGATAAACAGCAAAAATACCTATCGTGATTAGTATTAAATACGGGCCAGTACTCTAAGTAAGAAGACCCCCTGCACATCTGTATTTACCCTTAGTAGCTTTCACGCCCCTAGCTACAATATCTTTGCGTCTACTATTGCCGAAAAAAATGAACTCGTAGCCGCCTGGTGGCAAAATTATGAACTTGCCAAAAAAGTAATCAAACTGTCGTATTTACGGTTGTCATACTGCCCTTTAAACAATACTGCACTTCAAATCAATTTACATTTAAAAATATTTGAACTTTATTTGCTTATGTCCTTGTCTAAAAATCTACAAGTTTTGACAATTACTCTTCTCGTCCGCCATTTTCTAAAATCGGTGCTGCCTCTATCGGTTTTGTTGAAAGGATGAAAGGGTCTGTTAAGTTTTCACTTTCACCAATTATTATGCTTCATAAATTTTCATTTTCGATCATACATCTAATATTAGTATTACCTACAGGGGCCCCAAATACTCTTTTGCCCCGAGGACCATGAATTCTAGTTACGCCACTGCCGGGCCGGCATTAGACCTTGTATCCAGCCCGATCACAAATCGAGAATTACTATTAAAATATATTATGTATACCAGCTATTATTTTTATGCATTATTTTTTCATAGATGTTTAAATTATAGCCAAAGATTTTGTATAAAAATGAAATAGAGAACATAATATTTGTTTAAATGGTGTATGATAAAACTATTTTAACTACCTTTCACTATTTTTCTGTAGCTTTAAGAGTACTCTCATTTTTAAGAAAATACGAGAACCTACAGAATTTTTACGATTCACGAATACTTAATTCTACCAAAAATCGCAAATGAAACTTTTCATATAAACAATCAGCCCAATTGTTGTTGTTAAGTAAGTGGATAGTAAACAATTTTAATTTAACAACTCATTTTAACAATTCTGTTAACAACGCATCTTAAAATGCTATTCTTTAAAAAATATTTTAACAATATTATTAATTATTTTTTTTTTGTTAACAATCGTTGTTAAAATTAGTCATGAAGCTAGTTGTAAGTATACATTTTGCGGATATCGACGTATGGCGTTATGTACTTTGGACCACGCTTAAAACATATTTAACGAAATTTTTGTGCGCGAATTAAGTACCTATTGCTGGTGCTATTGCTTCATTGTAAAAAATGAGTGAAAAGGCTGAAAAGAAAAACCCACGAAGTGCAAGATGCACAAACGAGCAATTTAGTTTAATGGTGGATTTCGTATTCATTTTATATTTTTCGAAAAATTAGAACTTTGAAATGATTCGGAATGTACGTAGCTCTTATTGACCCAGGCATAACGTCGCTCATCTCTGTATATAAATGAAAAGCTAATTCCCTGCTTAGTCGAAAGACTTTACAAAATCGGTTTTCAGGAATAGTAAACGAATCGCTCACATCTTTTATATTTATGTGCATTATTCTTAGGTTATGCCTAAATTAATTGGCATACATGATTAAAGTCCTAGTAATAGTAAATTTAAAAAATTAATATTACTTATCTACGTTCTTCTTCGTCAAATTCATTCAAAATTTGATCTCCAAACAAAAAGATATCGAGAAAAGCCATAGCAAATCCTTAAAAATTGCTTAACAACTGCATAAAATCCAGTTGTTAGATTAACAATTCGATTTATCCACTAGTTGTTAAATCCTAACAATTTTAAGTTTTAGTGAACAGGAATTTCTTTCTTAACAACTGCCTTGAAATTAACCACCCAAAATTTTTAACAATTTTGCTTAGAGAATTGGGCTGATTATATACCTTCATATCCCCAAAAGTAACTTTTAGTCGCACCTTATCTTTATAGATTCCATCCAAATATTAGCCTAATTTATACTGTATACAATATGTACAATAAACTACTACTGAGAATTACAACGCTCAAACTTGTAATACGTAAAAAAATGCGAGCCTAAATTTGCATAGAATCTTTTCATCTTTTCGACCCCTACTTGACCTACTTGCGTTGTCAGTGTAAACATATTATTACACTAACTTTAAAAATGACAAATCAATGAATAAAAATGGTGTAAACCGCTTTATTTCCCCACTATTCATACAGTACTACTCCTATAAAATTATAATTGCCACCCAAGTAACCATGTATCACGTTCCCCTATCAATCAATTTCAATAAATAAGATTGTGGAACAATAATGTAAATACAAATGTGAGTAGGTACATATTTGTATTTAAATTAATAACAACTATTTTTCGAAAGTAGGTGTAATTTTAATCTCTCGCCACCATAAATATAGACTACGTTTATCTCGATAATTCAAGCGGCTTCAAGTATATTATGATTTGAAAAATCTTATTGGTTTATCTCAGCGGATTGAAAATAGGATCGAGTTATTTTCAATGTTCTTTAAATTCGTATCGACTAAAAAAAGATAGTTAAATACTCGATTATGCAGACAGACAGGGAGGAGCATATGATCTAATTTCATCCTAGATATATAACCCCAAAATCTAAAAATTGTCATATAACTATTTGTCTTCTCTTTCATAAACATTAAAAAAACATTTATTTCTTCATCGCTCCAAATATTTCGCTTTTCGACAGTTTTATGTCGCGACTTTTATAAAATGAGGTAAAATGCAAACAACCAACAACCAACAAATGATATGAATTTAGTAACACTGCAACATATTGCGGATGTGCGCATGCGTAGATACATTATATGAAACTTCACTGTTTATTTCGACAGAAGTCAAGCCGCTTCATAAATCCAAGCCTGTTATTTTATAGGCTTGACTTGACATTTTCAAGCGGCTTGAAATATTAATCTCGATCGTTTATTTCGAAGATTGAAAAGGGATTTACTAAATTCAAGCGGCTTCAAACGTCGAGATAAACGTATAGTCATAGAAGAGGTACGAGTATACAGGGTGTTCAATTTAAGTAAGGCACTATTGATATCTCAAGAACTGTAAGAGATACGAAGTAGGTTAAATTAGCAAATAATTTCTATAAAGACTATTAAAATGAGCGAAAAAATTTGCTTTTTAAACCAGTGGTTCTCAAATTATACAACTTTGTTATTTTAAATTGGAACCTATCGTTTTTATTCGCCTATTCGATTCAAATTTTTTTTTCTGAATTCAACGACATCCATATGTAATATTACAAAATATTTGTTTTCTTCAAAGCACTTAATACGATCAGAAAATCATTTTTAATGAAATTATAATCAAATCTCTCACGTAGAATCAAATTTATTTTATTAATAGTTTGAATACCTCCAGGTAATTCATATTATTAATAATGTGTATATTATATTATTAAATAGATTAAAATGACAATATCAATAGCTACAAAAAAGTAAAAAATAAAATCAAATGCTATTGACTCTAAATAATTCGTTGTCCAAATTAAGTGTTTTGTTACTTGACAATTGCAAGTTTTTTTCAATTTTATCTCAACAATATTATATTGTTCGTTTTATTGTTATACCTATATCATAATATTTTAATGTTTAGACTATAAAATGTTGTCATTTTGTCATACACATATAAATATCTCAATAAACCTATCCTCACATTGTCAGCAAAATGACATTAATTATAACTTCTAACAACCTATTATTTCCATCTTGTATTTGAAATTACATCGTACACCTGAGTTTTATACAAGTCCCCTAATTACTAATTTCATTACACTATTTAACCTAAATGAGAATAAAGAAGTGCAAACAATCTGGCATTACCTGTGTAATCACAGCGCACGCAAGCTGCAGTAGCAGTCTCTCAGACCAGACGATAAACAATGCAATTAGACAATCTTGTTCTCCACACAATTATCTGTTTAACACTGACACTACACTCGGGACTCTGCAGCCTCTAAATGCCCTGCGAATAAAACACTGCAAACACCACACATGACAACGAGATAGGTTAGAAACAGAGATGACAGGTTTCAACTCTTCCTGCTACTTTTTGAGGTGTTGATATGAAGATATAAAATCAACTGTTCTAAAAGTAGATATAAATAGGTAGGTACATAAATATAAATTTGAAAATTACTCACCTATATAAATATAGAATTATTATTTATTATATAATATAATAATCTTTATTGTATTTAAAGTTACTATGAACTTATTACAATTGACTGATGTATGTGGGTGACTTTTTCCTTAATATTTTCATATCATTTACACTGTATACCTTGGGTGGATGAATGAAATGATGAACAACACACATAACAACCATGCCCTATCCGGGATTCAAACCCGGGACCCTTGGAGTGTGAAGCGAATGCGCTACCGCTACTCTACTTGGGTTGGCTATTATTTATTATCCAAAAAACGATGTTCGACTGTGTTAGGGATGGAATTAATAAAGTTTCGGACTAGCAGTCAATATTACAATTTTATTCTCGCCGACGTTTCGACTATACAATAGTCTTCTTCAGGGCTGTACAATATATATACAGAGTGAAATAGTACACGAGAACACAAATAAATTACAAAATTCTAGATTACAAAAAACTATAACATGAAACTTACAGAATGGTCCAGTTGAAGGAAAATATACACATGTGGATAAGCGTAGATACATAAATGACGGACATTTAAAAATATAAATAAATAAATAGTTAAAAATCACAGATCACAGATTGAAAATCGTTAATTAATAAAAAACTTCTCCTGGATGACTAAAATAAACTTTGCTGAATACAATTTTTTTTTAAACGGTAACCGTAAAGATGTTTTTTACACAAATATAAGGACTAATCTGGAAGATTTTAGATTAATTAAAGCAGGACCAATAGATGAGTGGGTGTGCGGATCCTGACGTGTAAAGAAGAACCCAAGTCATCTACCATCTAGATTAGTCCTTATATTTGTGTAAAAAACATATTTACGGTTACCATTTTAAAAAAAGTTTGTATTCAGCAAAGTTTATTTTAGTCATCCAGGAGAAGTTTTTTTATTAATTGACGATTTTCACTCTGTGATCTGTGATTTTTAACTATTTATTTATTTATATTTTTAAATGTCCGTCTTTTATGTATCTACGCTTATCCACATGTGTAAATTTTCCTTCAACTGGACCATTCTGTAAGTTTCATGTTATAGTTTTTTGTAATCTACAATTTTGTAATTTATTTGTGTTCTCATGTACTATTTCACTCTGTATATATATTGTAGAGCCCTGAAGAAAACTATTGTATAGTCGAAACGTCGGCGAGAATAAAATTGTAATATTGACTGCTAGTCCGAAACTTTATTAATTCCATTATTTATTATATTCCTCTGATATATTATGTATTATTATACCTATTAAAATATATGTCTTAAATAATTTACCTTTATGTTACTGATAAACTAAATATAGTTCCATCTCTAGTTGTGTATTATGTATTACACATACCTACATATTTTCTCTCACAATTGTGATCAGGTTTTGTAACAAACTTTAAGCAACAAAAACATTTATTGATGAGAATTGTACACTTTGATAATATTTATAATAATGTAATAATTATAACTAAATTAATAATTAAAATTTAGAAATTCTTTTCTGATGTTTCGACAATGGCAACATTTTTAATTTGTCACCTTTAAAAGTCTTTAGCAAAAATTTAAAAACAGTAATTCTGAAACTATTTATCATTTCAAGTATTTTTTATTGATTGCATTCATTTTTATTTTGCGAAAATTAAACAGTACGCATACTTTAGAAAACCAGGATTTTTATGTAATATTTTATTGGTATTTTATTTTACAGTCTTCACAATTATTAAAATTATTATGTACTCAATCAAATATAAATTTAACGGATGATTGATCCATTATAATAATTATTATTATTATCGCATATTTCGTTTTAGTGTTGTGGTTTTATTTGTGTATGTCACAGATAAGAAATGTTACTTTAACTTCATATATGTTTATATGTACCCAGTATTGAACCTGGTAATTAGTATTGTAACGTTTTTAATTATTTGGGTGAAGTGTAAAAATCAAAGAATTATTTTAATTAAAATAAAGTTTATTAAAAGATAAAGAAATATTAAAAAGATAATTAAAATAACTATTACTATGGTTAAACAAATATACTAATTTAAAGATTAAGATAATTATAAAACACTTAAACACTAAGATTATTTAAACAATATTTTTATATTTTGCGTTCATAATGAAGTCATTACGATACGCAATTGCGTATCGTAATGACCTTTATTTCGATACGCAATTTTTTGTTTTAGACGGTTGGTACTAGGTGACGTTTCTTTAACCCATTTTTACCTAATTTATTTTTAGTTAATTGACAATTCATTTGCCGAGTCTCCACACCCACTCGCTGTTACTGTTCTCATATACTCTAACTTCCACTCATCAACACTACCGAATGTTCACTTCCACAGCTATTCCAGTATACCAGTAACTTCCTGAGTACCTAGTCCACTCGACACTATACTGCATACGCTTAGCACGATACTGCTATGCTACTAAACTCACTATAGGTATATGTAACTGCTCCTCTCTTTTATATAGCTGCCATTACCTTCTAGAGAACTCTAGAATATTCGACCCCATAACAACAACGAACACAAACGGTTCAGGCGACAGGAAGTAATTAAACACGTCGCGACTCGTTTGTTTACGTCGCCCGGCTGCTCGCGCGATTACGTCATCGCTATACTTAGACGCTTTCTCAACGCAGCGGCAGCGCTTATACGTTACAGTATAATACTGCATATTAAAGCCTAGTAGTTAAATTAGGTTAATAAACTTTATGGCACAGTAACTTGAACTATAGATGGTTCGTAAAATATATGTATGTCATATTTATTTTTTCAAGCAATATTAAATTTTGCACTAATTTCTAGATACCTTATACTCATAAAATACAGAATTTATAAATGTTTAAAAAAATATCTGCATTGTAAGGTTTCATACAATTCTATAAATTAAATTAAACGTCAATTTCCAACTATTTTGTTATTGTTAGTAAAGGTGTAATATGGAATAAACGATTGATGTTGTTGATGGGATGAAATAATGGCTTCAGACTAAACAATTAAAATTTAGACTGCAATCCTACATAATTTCATCCCACTGTTAGCAAAGTTTGCAAGTAAAAGGTAACAAGCATAATTTAACATTAAATAACAATTTTTTAAAATTAATATTATTCGCTGAATATTGGTTCAGTTACATTTACAACTAAGTTTACATGCAGTTTTGAAAACGCTATGTATACATTATCAAAACGGTTTTGAGTTATCTCAAACCAAAACCAAAATTCGTTGATTCGATTTGAAAACTGGTTTCAAAAATACTCATGTAAACACGTAAAATTCAGTTTCGACATTGCACATGCGTATGTAATACGTAGCATAAAGTTTCTGTCGTTGTTTTGCGAGTATTACTAACCTACAAATAAACTGACAGTTGTGTAGTTTTTGTGAGTAGTCGTACGAAGTAAAAAATTGTAATAATTGCGAAACAAAATATTTGGTTTTCAAACCAACCTAAAGACTTGTTTTGAAAATTGCATGTAAACAATTGCACGTATTTTCACCGAAAACTGAAACCATTTTCAAAACTGCATGTAAACTAAGTAATAGTATGTAGGTGCATACGTAAGTAGATTTAATACAAACATAATATAAATCTATACACATAACATATAATATGACCCAAAAGGGAAAAACTGTTTTCTTAAAATAACTAATTTGTTCATATTTGTCCAAATTAATATTAATATTTTGTTACGTGCAATTATTTATCACATTACTATTATTACTTTATCAGGAATATAAATTTTATCTATTTTTACTTCAAATTATATTTTAAATATGTTTTGAATTTAAATAAAAGTTATATATTTAATTTTATAAATGTACCCATTGCTAGTATATTTTTACTATTTTGTAGTAAATGTGTAGTAGTAAATAAAATATTTTAAATGTTTTTCTAACTATTGATAGAAAACAAAATTTTCCAGAAATTATTTTTTTATTGTTTTTCGAAATACTCTCCTTTTAACTCAACACATTTGTGCATTCGATAAAACCAATCGTTAATGCAAGAATTCCATTCTTCTTGAGACTTTTGAAAGACCATGTTTTCGAAGGCTTCAACCGCTTCATTTGCACTTGTATATCGGAAACCACACATTATTTCCTTTAATTTAGAAAATACGAAGAAATCTTAAGGTTCAAGGTCAGGACTATATGGTGAGTGCTCCAGTAATTTTATCTCTGATTCTTTTAAATAGGCTTTAGTTTGCGCAGCAGTATGTGAGGATGCATTGTCCTGATGCAATACTAGTTTACTTCGAAGCCTATTTTCACGCACTTTTGCAAACATCCGTGGCAAACAAATTGTTATATGTACTAATTAGAAGTTACTGTTTTCCTATCTTCAATGCAATATTGACAGTAGGACCGGATTTTGAGAAAAATGAGGCAATCATTTTGGTACCAACAATTCGAACTCGTTTTGCTTTGACAGGATTGGGGTCTGTTGGAAAGACCCATTGAGCTGATTATTGTTTTTTTCAGGATTATATGTATACATCCATGATTCATCACCTGTTATAATACCATACACTGCTTTAGATTTACCATTCCAAACGATGTTGCTTTCGACCATCATTTAAATTATGAAGTATCCAACGGTAACAAACTTTCCTGCCTTTTAGATGATCAAGCAAAATTGTATTTATAGTGGTCATTCCAATGCTCAAAGCAGTGTCTCAAGAAGAAAGGATTTGTTGCTTTGACGATTGGCTTTACCGAATGCATAAATGTATTGAGTTAAAAGGAAAGTATTTTGAAAAACAATATAAAAAAAAATCTGGAAAAATTAGATTTCTATCAATAGCTTGCAGAAACTTTCGGCGCTACCCTCGTATAACAAATCTTTGTTGTTTTATTCTCACATCTCATTTGCATTATTACGAATTAAATGAACATACTGCAAAACAAGTATTAATTAATATTAATGTAATAAAAATATTGTAACAATTTCAATTTTAACACTGCAGAATTGCAACTACCTCGAAACTTGCGCAAAAAATTGTGGATTATAAAATGTACATCGAAAACTCAATTAAAATTTAGCTAGTTATAGGACAAACAAATCCGTAAAAAACAAAAGAGACTAAAAACATGACAACTATCGAAGGGCAAGAGGAAACAACACGAGCATACACGAACCGGAATGCGCACTGAACCAATTTCAACTTTTCATTGAACTCTGAAATTAATTATCACAATTACTATGTTTACTCGTGTATGAACTAACAAGTGGCAAAAATGTCAAGTCTGAACTTCCGGTGGCCTGTCACAATTATTCATGTCTCGAATCGAATTCGAATTTAGGATCGGGATACAGATTTAGATTCTGAACGAATTCCGAGCGTGAATTGTTTGATTCGGAAATGTTTCGCGCCTAGAAATAAATAAAACCAGTGTTTTTTTCTGTTGTTGGAATTAAAAAACGGAATGTAGACCGATAATTAATATCTGGTACTAATGTCATGTGATATTTCGGAAATGAAAAATGGGCTCATGTTCAGTCGTTAAAAACGAACTGTTTCAAATAAAAATTTTATTATTTTCTTCTTAAAAATATTTTTGTTGAAATACTTTAATATAAACGCTTTTAATCTTAAACAAATATAAATATATGTTGATACTAGTGATACAAATAATGTTTTTCTTTTAGAAATGAATAATTTTTTTAATTGAAACATTAAATAAGGATACAAATATAAAATACAATACAACAAAATCGTATGTAAACTATTAAATATTATTAAAAAAATTATTTATTTTTCAAGTGATTCGAGTTTTAAGTACCTAGATAAAAAAATGTTTACCTATAAATATTTTCAATGATTAAAAGTTTTAGTTTTATATTTTTCAATTTTATGACCGGCTAGGTTACTTTTTCGGTCTTATATTAACGTAAACAATTCCTAGAACCCAAAACCTTTGAACGCAAGAGCAAGAGGTTTAGTAAATAAGACTATTTTTTTCTTCTTTCCCATAACAGATAATTTTTCATATTTTGCTTTTAATTGTTGGCAACAAATATTAAAATATAATAACATACGAGTACATATATTTATTTTAATATTTTAAATAATGTATAGTGTCCGAAATCAAGTTGTTTAAATATGCATAAATAAAAATTGGTTTTATCAAAACTGTATTTCAAGTGATTTATATTTAATCAGATATCAACAATGAGAAAAAAAAATAAGAAACGTAAAAGACAAATTTCGAAATGACAAATGATCATAATATTATGTTACAGTATAACTTATTAAACTATTAAGAGGAATGGAACCCCTGCGTACTAGATATGGAGCGGAAATTCAAATAAATTGTTCCTATACTAGAATTATTAACATTTTAAAAAATTCAATATTAGACGAACATACTTCTGATATGAACCTGCATTTAAAAAAAAGTTTTATTGAAATCTATTAGTAACTGACTTTGATTTTATGGGGAAAACGGCATTTCTCGTTTTTCCTACAAAATCAAGGTCAAATACTAATAGATTTCAATAATACTTTTTAATGAAATGTAGGTTCATATTAGAAGTATTTTTGGCTAATGTTGAACTTTTTAAATTAATAATAGTTCTAGTACAAGAACAATTTATTTGAATTTTTGATTCATATCTATTACGCAGGGGTTCCATTCCTCTTAATACCAAAAAATGTTTAAGTGTGAGCAATTATTTAAATGTTTCTACAAATTAATAATTATAAGCACTGGATTAACAAACTAAAAATTAACTGTAATAAATTTTATGGAACAGAGTTTAGCCAATATTTTCATCTTTGGTTAGTGTTTGTTAACTTAAAATGATAAATTGTAAAAATTATGTTAGGTATGTGTCAATTTTTCCATGAGACATTTTTCGTTTTAAAATAATAATACGAAGTTAACAGGCAATTTAACTATAGACGAAAATACCGACCTTAAACTACGATGATATTATATACTTATGTATGTACTATAAATATTGAAAGTAAAATTTTTTTAGATTATACAAATTGAAATTTAAATGTAATACAATTAATACGAAATGTTATTGAAAAACATGGTCGTAAAAATAATAATAAATCGATAATAATTATGATTTATAGAGCGATTTGTAACATCTATAATTAGTAGATTAAAAATATGAAAAATATTACTTACTTGTTATAAGAAGATTGTAGAAAAATCTGAAAAAAAGTACTTACAATTAGAGTAGAGAAAAAAACTTACTAATAAGTTATAAGTTTGTATAAATTGAATTGGAAATAAATGCATTTCATTGTAAAGATATCACAAATTTATCACTCACAAATGATTGGGCAGAAGCAATTCTCACACAATTACTTTTTCTTTGATTTGCTGCAGATTTTAATGTTAGTCTATCATTCCACGTTTATCAGAACATTAAGTAGGGACGCAGGAACAGGGAGAATAATGGTTTTATGCAATCTAACTACGGTTCATTACTTCGATTATTGAATGTTTGTCTACTTGAAAATTTAATTTCTTTTTGGTTCCACGCAACATGTGTGAATATTTGTTGACAGTTATTTAAATTTTGCACAAAATTATTGTTGAAATATAAATCCCTTTATTATAGAAAATTGTTTTGCAAATAATCCTTTAATCATTTTATAAATTGCGATTGGTAAAAAATTAAAACAATAAATTAATTTGAAATTTTAATACTTTTAAAATAAATGTCAATTTATTTACAGCTATTATTTAAATAGATTAACGCGGAATTTAGATATTAATTTTGAATTGTATTATAGGAAAAAGTGGAAATTAAATGAAATAAATGAGTGAATTTCGCGTGAAATAAAATGAAAATGAGTGAAAAGTTGATGCAGGGAGGGTGAAATAATTTCATAATGAATTTGAACAAAACACGTGTATTAACTTAAATCTGTTATATTCACATTATGTTCGTTCCATTGACTAATTATGTAAACACACTGTACATTGAAAAAACTTAAAAATATGAATTCTGTACAAAGCTGTGAATAATTATTTATAGCCCTTAATCATTGTTCCAGTGCGATTTGCAGAATATCCGCACAAAAACAGAGGATTGTGAGGACATTCGGCAAATCTGCGACCAGCGGGCCAGTTGCCATAGCGACGATAGTTAAAACACCATCTGAAATGCGACAACTGACTGCGGCGGTCTCGGGCGCTCAGCGACGCGTCGGGCCGGCGCTCGCGGCTCCACGTCGGAGCAGCAAATTTGAGAACAACAAGTCAAACAAGAATGAATGGCACTAAACAACCAGGTTCGCTGCTCCAAGGTGGAACTAATGGCAAGCGCCCGTCCAAGACATCGAATTCATAGTCTCATATAGATGATTCGTGATGAGTTTATAAATATATACAATGCTTTATTTATTTGGTACTTAACCCTTTCGATCAGGTATCGTCTTTTGATAAAGAGAAGATGCGAGCGCTCCCGAATTGCGTGATGTGCATCATTATAAACAAAACGAAATAAACGAGATAATTGAAAGACACAGTACATAATTAAATTCAAGTGGTTTGTACAGTACGAGAAACGAAACACACACAGCACGCAATTCGATAAGAGCTCTCGCACGGTTCTTAATAAAATAATAATTAATAATAATAATATCCTATATTACAAACGCGTCTTTAAAATGACTATGTACACGCAAGATAAGTGAAAAATCTAAAATAAACATTGATTATTGAATGTTTGACATCGGTCACTGGTTCCAGCATCAGTATGTGACGGTTACGTACGTACGTGGTGCAACAGGTACAGCGTACAGCACAGCTGTTGGGGCGGTGAGGACGGCGGCGTCGATGTCAGGCGTCGGCATCTTCAGCTTCAGCAACAACACTGCACTGCACTGACGGAACCAAATCGAACCGAACCGAACGACTTACAACTAGGAGCATGTAACGAGAGAAGAGTGATGGTGGTGTGTGAAGGAGCTATGTACAGTACACTACAGGGGCGGCACGTCGAGGTCGGGCGCCGCAAACAGCGGTTCTCACATATGCGCCAGCGGCGCCAGAGGGCCGGGCCCTTCCATGCCGGCGCTCGCGTACCCCGCCATGTGCTGAGGGGTGCCGTCGCCGGGCAGGTACATGCTGATCATCTGCCGCAGGTCACCGGCCTGCTGTTGGTGCTGGGGATGCTGCTGCGGGTGTTGTTGTTGCTGCTGGTACTCACGCTTTATGCCCGTAGGCGTTGGCGTGTGCAACCCCGACCCTGGTGATACTGGCTCAGATTTAATGCTGGAACCACTTGGGCTGTGTGAAGATCCCGCCGCTGCCATGCCACCGTACGGCGAGCCTGCACCTCCAGGTACCGTCGCTGCACCGTACATCCCGTAACTACCGTTCATGTACCCCGAATGCTGCATCTGGCCCATGTCGTACCTGGGGTAGCCGCCACCACCTCCGTATCCATGCTGCTGGTATGCACTCGCGTCGTGCATCATGTAGCCGTTGGGCATGTAACCGTTTGGCATCTGGTACATGTCGCGCGTTGCCGCGGCTTGTTGCACGGCTGCTGCCGCCGCCGCCGATCGGCTGGGGTCCGAAGGCAGCAGGTTTGTAGTGCCCAGAGGGTACTTATCTTTCTTCAGTAACGTCTTTGTCTTACGACGCGGCCTGTATTTGTAATCTGGATGTTCCTTCATGTGCACGGCACGAAGTCGCTTGGCTTCGTCAATGAATGGTCTTTTCTCGGTTTCGGACAATAGTTTCCACTCGGCACCAAGCCGTTTGGATATTTCCGAGTTGTGCATTTTGGGGTTCTCTTGAGCCATCTTACGGCGCTGACCGCGAGACCACACCATGAACGCGTTCATAGGCCGTTTGACTCGATCGATATTCTGGTTCTTGGAACTGGAATTGTTGTTGTTGGGCTGCTGCTGCTGCTGCACGTGGCTAGCGTGATGCTGCGACGTGTGCGACACGTGCTGGTGCCCTGGCTGCGGCTGCTGTTGCTGCTGGTGGTGCAGCTGGTGCGGGTGCTGCGCCAGGTGTTGTTGCGGCAGCATGGGCGACTGCCCCAGCGAGCCCAGCGAGCCGTAACTTTGCAGCCCGTGATGCGGCGGCATGGTCGCATGTAAACTACCTCCCTTGAGGTCCGTTTCCATCGTCAACATGTCTTCCGTCGGCGCGTACAGCTTGCTGGCTTTACACAAACACTCTCACAAACACTAAACAATCACCACCTCTATCCTCGCCGGCGTGTCTCAATGTTATGAGGACAGACAAACTCGACAATCTATTCTTCGGTTCGGCCCCACTACCGGTCGTGATTGACAGCAACGCCTGCCATGATTCCCGCGGGCCAATGGCGCGCGCGCTGGAGGGGCAAGCCCCGCCTCCCAGCCCCACTCCGCACGCCAGCGCCGCGCGCGGACCTAGCCAGCACTAATTACCCAAGCACGGCTACTAATTATACCTAGCGGGTATTTTTATAAAGCACACAGAGACCAATAATTAATTAATATAACCGCATCATTTCGTGCTTAAAAATCTCTAATGAACAGAAGCGAGAGCGAACGATTCGGCGGCGTTTGGTAGATATAAGTATACACATCGTACAACACAACACAGCACCACATCTGCACACAGTATAATATAAAAAAGTGTGGCTGGTGATTTGTGCTGGCGCTATCGCGTCGCGAATCTTAATTAGCGGCGCAGGTGGTAATTACCCGTGTGATTACCTGGCCGGACCGAGCTGAGGTCGAGGCATTGTCAGTGCGACTGTGCCCGGCGATGTCTCTAACCTAGCGCCGTCAATGAGAATACATGGTATTCAAATGAAAATAAGCTATGCTGTGCTAGGTAGTCCCGCCCGACTCGTTATTCACTAGATATTATTAATTAAGTGTAACAAAAACCATTCTGGATTGTCGTCTGAAGCTGCGAGTTGTGGACATACACTTCACCCTTTAAAAACTGTGTTTGTTAAACGCTCGCTTTGTTCGTGATGACGCGCTCATTTACACGGCTGCTGGGCTCAGAGATGCCCTCGCACTACAATGTTACAATGCATTTATTAATACACTCTACGACTTTTTATTTTTGTACCTACTATATGTATCAATGTATATAGATTGACTCCTAAATAAGTACACATATAATTTATATTCCATCCTGTTGATTTTGAATTACACTAAAATCTTACAAAATAAATTTGCTTTAAATCTTAAAGTAACATACAAATAAATTTAAATAATACAATTGTAATACATAAAAATAAAGTTAAGCATTTAAAAATATAAACAAATACTATTTAAAATAATACCCGATATAAAAACCATTCTATTTATTTTATTAATAAATAAAAGTGTTATTAATAAACATTACTACTACCTACTACTACTTTGAAATGGAACAAAGTAACCAACGTAAATAGAGAAAAATAATGGAATATAGAAAAAGTTAGTTCACATAAACATAAAAATATATTTTTTTGTTGCCGATTTCGTAATTTCACTTGAAATGTGTGCATACTAGATCCCTCGTTGCTATATTTCTAAGCGCATATATAAAGACTTACAGATCCAGTTTAGGACAATAAAAAGAGTGAAATTGTTAATTCTCTTCAAAACAGATTTAGATAATATTTATAAATTACTAATTAATATCCGGTCTTTTCAATGCTCCCCAAATGACTTCTGTTCATCCATTCAATCATAATTTTTGAGAATAGTTCAACCAACAGATAATTCAATCAAATATGTTTTGTTCATTTGATTACAATGATGTGACATCGGCACTCTAATTACAATACTATCAAAATTTATAGTTCAAAATTAATTTATGTACACAAAATTTATATAATTCTCTCCAAGGTTTTACAGGCCGCGGCCTTATAAACTTCCTCATTGACTGACGCAAATAACTAAATTCTTTAAAATATAATTAACAGATATTTATTCTTTATCATTATAAATATATGAATCCATCATAAATGGTGTACATATATTTCAGAAATTTGTATTTGTTTTGGAGGTACGAACAAAAAACGTAAATTTGATGTCTTAAATTTTAGTGTTTCAAATTTTGTTTTTGTCAATAAAAATAAGAATTAATGAAATGAACATTTTTTTTACGTAGGTTGGTACTTTCATTTTTTACATACAAGATATATTTAAAAATAATACCATTAAGCTGGCTTTACTAAACTGAGTTTGGTCGTCTTATTAAATTAATAACAATATTTTTAATAAACATGTTAATGACGTAAGTTAAGAAAAAATTGAACGTTATTAATGAAGTTACTAACATCTTATCGGCAAATAAATAGCTAAACTAATTTTGTTAGTAGTTATGACATTTTCTTTAGTTCTGCAGAAGTGATCTGCTGATCTCCTAGTAGATTATTATTAACACTGTTACCAGCAAAAATAACTTGTTAATAGCATTTGTTATCAACATCCTTTGATGTACACCGCCTCCAGAGCGATCGCAAAATATCTGTTAACAAAGTTAGCAACAATTTTGTTAACATTTTAATGAAAAATATATCTAATAAAAAAATGATAATAACAAATGTTGTTAACATTTCTAATGACTTTTGAAAACAGGTAGGTACTTCTAACAATTGTTTTCAACAAAATAAATGATAATAACAATAGTTATTAATATTTTTAAAGCCAATATTTAAAAATTGTGAATATTAAAATGTTTTTATATCACTAAGATTGTTTCAAAAATTTGACAGTTTTACATTTTACAATTTTTCTTATATGGTAATGAATTTGTCCTACCCTGTACATACAGTATTCCAAATTTCAAATATGAATAGCGCACTGAGAAACAATTAAAAATATTTATATGATTCGAAATATGTACATGAATTAATATAACGTACAGATCATTGTTTATAATGTAGGTAGGTACATGTATTAGTATTAGAATATAAGAAGACGGATAATGTATTTTAATGTAGGTAGAACATGACAGTATCTTTTTCCAAATACTATAATTATTTTTTATTTAGAAGACACGAAATTCTGCTCATTATAAATTATAAGTTATAGTAAACATTTTGTTTTAAATTCTTCTTTGAAATAATGATGTGCAGTTTTCAAATAAAGGAATTTAAAATTATATTAAAATTATAATAATTAACAGTAATCGACTTATTATCCATTGTTGTGTTGTTGGGTTTGACAATCTGATTTAATTTAAAAGTCATTACCTTTCTGGAACTGAACGCTGGTGTTAGAGGTATTATTACATTTTTGTACAATTTATAAATTAGAAATAAATAACAAATTAGACATCGAAAAAATCAAACCCAAGTTTTCAGAATCACATGTCTTTGAACGTTCTCATACACACGCCCCACTGTAAATAAAAATAATAATATTATTTAATGATTTTTGTAGAATTGTCGCTAATTGAGTACTAGAATTTATGAGGGGTGCAAACAAGCTTAACAATCTCTATATTTTCATGAAAATGAGTTATACACATCATTATAATCGTCTGTTTATGCTCTACAACCTTAAAATAAGTTTCCTTAACTATAATCACAATATCCCACTGAAATTCAAGGCGAAAAATTGGTGTCAGTAACAAATATCACAATCTCCAAACAGCAATTTCTAACAAAAGTAACAATCTGCATTTCAACCAAACAAATGAAAGATTTACGTTCATATGATGTCTGCTTAATTGCTGTTATTTTCTTTTTCTAGTTTACTGCCGAGTTAATTGTTGATACATTAAAAGTATTTAATTAATAATAAATATTGTATACAATTAATTCTTCAAAAAAAGTTGAGGTTAGTTCTCATTTTTTTTAACACATATTCTCTTTCGAAAATAAATAATAATGATGTAATATCATTAAAAATTAATTGTAGATACTCCAAACAATAAATATCGATCTTCACAGTATGTAATCAGCAAAATAAGGCCTTCCAGTCTAACAACATCCGTGGTACAGAAACAAAAGTGACAATCTCCAAACTTTTTATTTAAATATCTTCCAATTATTAAATTTCCCAAATAAAATGTTTAAAAATTATAATTTTAATGCTTTCTCGGTGTCGTTAGTAAATTTTAAGCACAAAGATATAAACTTAACTAACAAAAATAGTTTTTTCTTGTTTACTCAAAACTTGTCAAAGTGGAGATTGTTACATTTGTTTCTACACCCCTCATATCTAATGCTATATAACTAGGTACTTTTTAATATAAGCCTCAGATCGAATCCGACATCAAACTTGTTAAATTTAATTTTGAAATCGCACAAAAAATAACCATTTTTATGTACCTACAGTATTTCGCATTTACGATGTATTTTAATGGTATTATGTAGGTATCTCGAATAATGTTAACGAATGAGTCAAATTTAATAATCATTACAAAAACTTGCTTTCTTCGTTCGTTTTTAAGCTGCAGCCTATATAACTTGTTTTGAAAATACTTGAACTTATACCTCATTACCAATAAACAAAGAAAAAATGTTTAATATGTATATATTTTTACACCCGTTAAAAATTGGACATTTTTCATTAAAATGGGTTCATAAAATATGTATTATTTACACAATGAAATCGTGAAAAAAGTGCACTTTTTAATGCAAACGGGTGAAAAAATGAAACGCTATGGATATTTTTTCGTAGTACTGAGGTTCTATTTTTTTATCACGAATGTGGAATTTAGTTGCCGAGATCGTAAGGCTATGGAAAATAAACCATATGAGTGATAATAAGGAATATCAATGCCGAGAGGTGCAATTAAGTTTTATTTGAAATTGAAATTTTGTTAAAATGAAAGAAATATTTATTTTTATAGGTTATGTTAACAAATATATCAGTTGCTGTCAGTCAAAAAAAAAAAATGAACATATGTTTAGTGTTGTGAATTTCGGGACAATGAAGTTATCGTAATGAATTATATCTCAAAACTTCTTCATCGGAATTATTTAATTTGTTCTTTTTGAACATTTTTTATTTGTTATTTTACGTACAAATTTACTTTTGTCCAACGTACACCTACCCAAATTATCTTATATGAACAATAATTGTCATAAGTTTGGTAACACTGCATTTGCATGAAATTGACGTTTCAAATAAAAATAACTATTATAAAATTACCACCTTCAGTGCCGGTTTTATAAAGATTTACTTTGCCTTACTTCCAATGTAAATTTAATGAAATGGACAAACGCTGCTTCCTTTTTGACAACAATGATAATGATGTAAGATCATGAAAATTGATTTTAATTTGTTTAACTAATTAATTACTAGGGTCTCGTGGCCTGAGTGTCTGGTCACCAATTTGGTAATCCGGGTTCGATCCCGACCGACACCAAAAATATTTCGAATTTTAAATGGCACAAAAGTGACTCCTGTGGCACACGCCAACAATGAGTGCCCATGCCGTTAGCGATATATGTGATGATATATTTATTTATATTTTTTTAAATTAAAATAACTTGGGAAGTAAATTTAAGTGGATTTTTTTAAAGTCGGGCCTAAAACTATATCTATGTTAGAGACTATCGAAATTTAAAAAAGTCGAGATTCTAACGACGTTAACTTTGTAACGATATCTGTGAATTTCATAAAATAAGACATAAAATAAATATAGTAGAGGATATCTAACTAAATGTCAAATTTATTGTCGAAAAAATTTTACTTGGATTTTATTTTATGAAATACTCGTATAATATTTGATTTTTAATTTTAAACATGAAATTGAGTGTAAATGTTTAATGCATTTTTGTTGTTCGAAAGTGTTGCCAAACACATTAACAGATGTCATTAGTATGCCATTCACAGTTATATTTGTGTGAGTAGTGAGAGACTTAAATCTTAAGTACTTTTAATTCCAAAATGCGACATTGAAAGAATCTAAAAAATATATTATTTACAATTCTACCACTTAAATCTGTCAGTTTTTTCTTGTAAAAGTAAAACAATAAAATCAATTGGTCTTCAGTTGGAATCGTACATACATAGTCCTCGCATAACCAATATATCACTGCGAACAAAGCAAAATGCAGCACGGTTCCTCTGCTTTGTCTCTGATATTTATGTATCTGCAGATAGCATCTCAAGTAATTGTGCCTGTAATTGGTTTGAACCCTTCCCGCCAGGGTAACAACCCTGTAGCAGTTGCTCGGCAACGCGATCGCAACGAGGTAGCATCAGTAGCTACTTGGATTAAGCTAATTTGTAGATTTACCGTAATCGAGAAACAGTTAGAACCTATAAGTCGATTCATGGGAATTTAGTAGATGCGTAACTTGCGGGAATTTGATGACTACTGTTAGGCCAACTAATCGGGATTAGGATTATTGAAAGTAGATTAACACTTCGGAGTACTTGTTTTGGAAAATACTGAATAGAAATTTCCAAACGTCAAACTTACAACAAAGAATATGTTTATATGGTTCATTTCATTATCTTTTGTATAGGTATTTAAAACATCACCTACAATAAAAGTAATAGTAAACAATAAAAATATATGAATAAAAAATTGTACAAAAATATTACAATATGCAATGGAGTAGTAAAAAAATTGTAACTGTTAATTATGCTATTTTATCTAATTCTGCATATAATGTAAAAATTATTACAATTTTCAAATTTTTCATTTATAATTTCCCTAACTAATGTTCGCGGTATGATCAATGAGTTGAAACGTAGTTTTTTGTACAGTATATAATTCGACCAATTATTGACGAGTCATACTCGTAATACCACAACAATGTGAATAAGTTAACATATGCTTTAATTGTATCATAGCAATATTTTCCATAAAATTCTAAAAGAAATCAAATTAAAAAATTTGATGTGGCCAGCACATAACCTCTCGCCAGATATTTTACCTGGTTGTACGCATAAAACGAAAAATATTTTTAGATACAAATGCATATATTCATGTCTCACTACAAAATAATTCTCACATATATTTGCAAAATCTATGGGATATTTTAATATAAATTATATACAATACATACATTTTCTTTATATTCAATATCCTGAAATTTTCTTTTTCTACTTTCTTTTTCTTTATATTCGTCATTTTTTCGAAAATTCCTTTTATATTCTTTTTTACGTATATTCTTTTGCGTTGTAATTTTTTTTTATTTTCATAATCTTCATAATAATGTACAAATATATTTGACAGTGGCATACAAATATTTTTGACAGTGACATTTATGTGTCAATTACAAACATTTGAATTTCTTGCCTTGAAGTAATTTGATCTGAGAATTTTTACATCAAATTATTTTATATGCATTTCATTATCTCTAAATCTATAGAAGATATAATAATGAATTTATATTTATCGAATAAAGGATTTAACGTTCTTTAATATAAGTATTTACATAAATTTTGGATAAATAATATTTAGATGATTTTTTTCTTGTAACTACTACGTCCGGTTGTCCAATTGTTACCAAAACTTAATCAACTCTTCCATTATTGTTAGATTGAGGAATCCGTAGTTAAAAATCTCTTAAGTCTTATAGTATTTGAGAAATCGTGAATCCAACATCCACACATCCACACCCATATCCACACATACATACGGACATTATCGTAAAAATGTTATAATTGGAATCTAGGGACCTTAAAACGTGCTTATTCACTAAAATTTGGATATGCGAGATAAAAAGATAATAGAAGTATTCTTTCAAAAGTATGTATAAAAATATGTATAAATTCTTGATTAGCCGATATTTTCAAGTTTTCTACTTCTTATATATATATATATATATATATATATATATATATATATATATATATATATATATATATATATATATATATATATATATATATATATATCTATGAGTTTATAATAATTATTATGTTGTTAAGTAGTAGTTATGGAAATGTTAGTTATGTACATTGTGAATTTTGATAAACATTAATATTGAATTGACTTAATTATGACTTCTGTATTGAATAGCTATAAAATATAGTGTTGATATTCATATTGTGACTTCTAAATTTATTTCGTCTACATATACAACAAACGTATACGTCAGCCTGTACACTCCAGTATTTGTACATTTATTTCATGATGTGTATTCTTTAGTTTTCTAACAACCTGTAATTATTTGTGAGTGAAACGATTGTTTTGTATGAAAAGTCATAATATTTTCTATCTTATTTTATATTTTCGCAGACATCGTAAATATAAACAAATAAATATATCATCACGGCTTATTACCCATTGCTGGGTGTGCCAATCTACTTTGTACACAGATATCGGTAATGATGAAATATTTGCACCGTGCGGGCGCTTACCAGGCGTCACCTCACGGGAACTCATCGTAAATATAATAACCAATTTATGCGTAATTCATATCACAAACGTAAACAACGTTAGTACTCACTTAATTAACTCGTTAGGGCAACGAATACCGTGATTCGTTTTACAATGCACATCACACACGATTATAAAAAAGATTTTTTAAACATCAAAAAATTTTTTTAAAATTAGTTACTTGAACCAAATTTTCTTTCTGCTTCTTGGGCGTTAAAGTCTCATGGTTGGATCATTTGACACTACGATGGGTTGTCCGGTCAATTGGAATAGATCACTTTAGGACAACACCTAATACCTGGTTTATAATCGATTTAATTTAGAAATTTAGATTTACAAATTTAGATATGAAACTTACGATTTACCTTGTTGGTTTATAGTGAATTTAAATATATGAAATATACCCGATCAACTTATTTTGGGTCACGTGGTTTAAAACAAATGGGAGGACAGTTGTATGATATTTATCACTTTTATTAAGATCAATCTGTATGTTCTACAGATAATATTAATAATATATCCATATTTTTAGAATCCATTTGTCAAATCAAAATTAAAATGTTTCAACTGTCACTTAAAACTGTCATTTGCCCCACCAAAAACATTGTTTGAAATAGTGTGAAATGATTGGACGCATTTACAAATTTACATTTAGAATATAAAATATGGTGATATTTTTAGATATAAATTCTAAATTATAAATTTCTTAAATTCATCATGAACCAGTAAAAGCAGATATGTAGAATTTATATTTATAAATGTAAATTTGTAAATTAAATCCATCATAAACCAGCTATAATATTTATAAGGATGTGATTTAATGAATTTTTAATATTTTTCAAAATACGCCTGATGGACACAATTAATAAAACGAGAATTATTAATTAATTTAATTTATAAAATTAATTGTATATAGGAAATATTCAAATAATTTGAAAATTAGATTGCGTTTTATTGCACATTTAGTTTACGACCTATGTAATGTAAATTAATGTTCTCTAAATTTTCAACTTCATTTTACCAGGTAGATACCACAAAATAGATATTAATAATCTGTAGTTTGTATTACATTTTTTACCTCCCGCTACCCCTGGTAAGGTGGTATAGGGACTATGCTAAAAATCGCATATCGAGATTTTGGTAAATGAGCAAGTTTTAAGCTCCCTAGAATCCAATTTTTACATTTTCACGATGATGTTTGTGTGTATGTGTGGATCCTCCGCTCTAACTCAAATACTCTCATTTAGAACATTTGGAACCTTGTAATTCTACCTTATTCTAATATGGAAAGAAGCCATTAGATTTTGATGTAAATCAGATAATCGGAAATGGCACTTTACTTGAAGCTCAAAATAGTTTTTCTTCGAAAAATACCTTTAAATATTATTTTTTAGAGATTTATTTCAAATATATATATAAAAAATAAAGATTATTAAATTTACTACAGGTTTGTATTAATACTCATTCTATATATTTTTTGGATAAATTTATAAAATTATAATTTAAATTCCGGAGCCTACGCTTTAAACAAACATAACTCCTTGGTTTCACAGTTCAAATCTCAAATGTATGTAACTGACAGATAAAAGGTAGTGTCAAAGAACTAATCATTTCAAATTAATAATAGTAAAAAGAAAATAGGAAATAGAACAATAGTTATATGGAAAGGAATTTAATAGTTTCCAGCAAAAATGTTGTACATTGAAACCTAATGGCAACAAACACTGCGATTTAAATGCCTCCATGTTTAAGCCTATCTCTTATAAGTACCAAACTGACTTTTGTCAATCCTCACAGCAGGCGATTTCTCAGTACGGTTAAAAGAAGCGGGAGTGCTATTATAGCTAGCCGTATGGTTCTAACTATTCGAGATTAAATATGGGCAATATCAATGTAATTCAAATTAAAAGTTATTTTTTGCTAAACCTACCCTGACCGTTCGGTACGATTTCGTACACTAATACCTACATGAAATGGGGAAATTATTTTTGCCACAGCGGGTGTTTCCACACACTATCCGCAAAACTTCATCTAAACTACAAGCTATATGTAGCTTTAGAAATTCTTAGTTGTTATTCGTTAAGCCGTATTAATTTTTAAATATTCTGTGACGTAATTATAGAGGTAATTTTGCTCTCAAACAAAATTTCGCTAACAATTGAAAATACATAAATTAATAGTTTTCATCACTCATAGAAACATATTATGTTAAAACAACTCGTGGGCAATAATTAAAAATTTGAGTGGATAACAAGCGATTTAATCAAATAATTAATCAAAAAACTACATATATTATATTAACGCGCAAGTTTCGATTACCAGTGGTAGCCTATGTCATTCAACATGTCTTTCAGTTTTATATCAGCGCATGGAACATGGTGTGGTACCATAAAATAAATATTATATGGTTTTCTTTTGTTGAATTGTTATTCGCACAAATTAATTTTAATGTAGGAAAAACAATTCGAATTAAGTAATTAACATCATTAGGATTTGAATTTTGATTATCAAAGTCATATCCGATCACTTATATACTCGTATACAGGTTGTGACTTGGACGACGCAGCATAAGGGTTTCAATGGTAAAATCTTAATGTGCGGTTATTTGCTACCCTAATTATTTTAGAACAAAACTGTATTTAGGTTTTCGCTAAAGAAAAAAATACTGCATCCGAACATGCTATTGTTTATAATTTTTCAATTTCCGGAACCGTAAAAATCGTCGAAAAGAATAACATTTTTGCAAAAATCATTGATGCCATGGAACAAAAATTTAAACAAAACGCAAACATCTGTCATAGATTCTTGACGTTTAAACATATTTTCAAAACTAGGAAAATAAAAACACTTTTATTGTAGTTGATGACGACAATGTAATAGTTGATTACAACAATGTTTTGACGAGAATGAATTTAAGATTTCTTTAAGGTTTAAACGTGAAGAAAGAAGAATCTATGACAGATGTTTGCGCTTTTGTTTAAATTTTTGTTCAATGGCATCAATGATTTTTGGAAAAATGTTATTATTGTTTTCGACTATTTTTACTGTTCCGGAAATTGAAAAATTATGAACAATAGCATATTCGGATGCAATATTTTTTTCTGTATATTTCTTTATAAACGTTGTCTAATTGTTGAATTATATATCAAAGCAAACTACCTGAAAACTTGTCAATTACAAAATCAATACTAGTTGAATAATTCTAATCTAATTTCAAATTGAAAAGACCAAGTTCGGGTGTTCGTTACCCACATGTTAAGTTTAGCGTTTGTGAACTGTCAACTTCAACGAACTAAACTAACCGACCTCCCCGATTTATATTTCAGTATCATTTTAGTCGGAGCAAACTTTCTAACAAAACCTAAAATGAAGTCCAGTGAACAAAACCCGCATATTAACCTTCGTGGCTCCGCCGCTGTCGCACGCCACTGGTCCGCGTCCGCGGAGCCCGTAATCAGGAGAACTACCAGCGGCTTTAAAACTGTGTCAACACGGCAAATTGTGCATACACTCATTGTTAAAGTGGGCATCAAACATTCATGGCGGCGGTGGTAGTTCGGCGGAGCGCCGCGTCCCTAGAGGCGCCACCGTCGCGCTGTGTTTGGTTTTAATACATTTTCAATGAGCATGTGAAAGAATGTTTTATATATAATGTACCAGCGCAAACTACAGTTTCACTGCGCTACACTCCTCTCACTCCATCGCTATTCTCGTCTCACTCTACCTATGTACGCCCTTCAGACGCAGGGCAAGTATTTTTTTGTTTTCGGTTTTTTACTTTGTCTTTTATTCCCTTTTTAATCGTGGACTGCATGGATTTTTCTTTATCGCACACTCTAGATTTTAAATATTTATTGACAAACATTCGGTAAAATAAATTATTTTGAGCAAACTCCTGTTTGAATTTAAATTGGATGTTTAGAATTTTCGATACAGTTTTACATGTACAGGTTACCAATAACCACCGCAACGGAGTATAACTTGGAAGCCTGTAGTCACATCTATGCCGATTTGTTTAGAACATGGAATGTGGACGAATATTATGGCTCGTACCACGAGCACGGTTTTAAGTAAAACGCTATTTTAAGAAATGTCAAATTTTATTATTTAATATTAATAATAAATAATATCAAATTTAGCGAAATGTGATTTTAAAGCAGAACATGGTTTGTATTCAAACAAATATTTTTAAAAAAATCGTTTTCAAACATAAGGGCGAAATTAAATGTTGAAATTTGAATTTCACATTTCTTAAAACAGCGTTTTAGTTAAAACTGTGCTCGTGGTACGAGCCATTGAGTTTCAATTTGGTAAAAATTAAGTCTTTCCAAAAATTTCGACTTCGAATAGATAATGCAATAGTGGTAATTACTGTATAAACAGATCTTTTAACAAAAAAAAAATCACATTGGTTAATTAATAAATGGCTTGGTGGCTGAGCGGATTAGCACACATCTCGAAACTCGCAGTGACGTCACCCGAACCATGGTCCGTGTATTCGATTCCCGTCGACCGACAATGTGTGATTTGTCGTAAAAAATAAATACAGCTACTTGTATTTATCACACTCGGATGCTGGCCACTTATACATCTTAAATAAATGTAGCAATGGCTGAAATCCAACCGGCAGTACGGCAGTGGTAAAACACTGCGGCTCGGTGAGCCCGGTTGGAAAGGTAAACGGCGACAGCTGTATTCAAGCCCTAAATAGATAGATAGATAGATAGATAGATAGATAGATAGATAGATAGATAGATAGATAGATAGATAGATAGATAGATAGATAGATAGATAGATAGATAGATAGATAGATAGATAGATAGATAGATAGATAGATAGATAGATAGATAGATAGATAGATAGATAGATAGATAGATAGATAGATAGATAGATAGATAGATAGATAGATAGATAGATAGATAGATAGATAGATAGATAGATAGATAGATAGATAGATAGATAGATAGATAGATAGATAGATAGATAGATAGATAGATAGATAGATAGATAGATAGATAGATAGATAGATAGATAGATAGATAGATAGATAGATAGATAGATAGATAGATAGATAGATAGATAGATAGATAGATAGATAGATAGATAGATAGATAGATAGATAGATAGATAGATAGATAGATAGATAGATAGATAGATAGATAGATAGATAGATAGATAGATAGATAGATAGATAGATAGATAGATAGATAGATAGATAGATAGATAGATAGATAGATAGATAGATAGATAGATAGATAGATAGATAGATAGATAGATAGATAGATAGATAGATAGATAGATAGATAGATAGATAGATAGATAGATAGATAGATAGATAGATAGATAGATAGATAGATAGATAGATAGATAGATAGATAGATAGATAGATAGATAGATAGATAGATAGATAGATAGATAGATAGATAGATAGATAGATAGATAGATAGATAGATAGATAGATAGATAGATAGATAGATAGATAGATAGATAGATAGATAGATAGATAGATAGATAGATAGATAGATAGATAGATAGATAGATAGATAGATAGATAGATAGATAGATAGATAGATAGATAGATAGATAGATAGATAGATAGATAGATAGATAGATAGATAGATAGATAGATAGATAGATAGATAGATAGATAGATAGATAGATAGATAGATAGATAGATAGATAGATAGATAGATAGATAGATAGATAGATAGATAGATAGATAGATAGATAGATAGATAGATAGATAGATAGATAGATAGATAGATAGATAGATAGATAGATAGATAGATAGATAGATAGATAGATAGATAGATAGATAGATAGATAGATAGATAGATAGATAGATAGATAGATAGATAGATAGATAGATAGATAGATAGATAGATAGATAGATAGATAGATAGATAGATAGATAGATAGATAGATAGATAGATAGATAGATAGATAGATAGATAGATAGATAGATAGATAGATAGATAGATAGATAGATAGATAGATAGATAGATAGATAGATAGATAGATAGATAGATAGATAGATAGATAGATAGATAGATAGATAGATAGATAGATAGATAGATAGATAGATAGATAGATAGATAGATAGATAGATAGATAGATAGATAGATAGATAGATAGATAGATAGATAGATAGATAGATAGATAGATAGATAGATAGATAGATAGATAGATAGATAGATAGATAGATAGATAGATAGATAGATAGATAGATAGATAGATAGATAGATAGATAGATAGATAGATAGATAGATAGATAGATAGATAGATAGATAGATAGATAGATAGATAGATAGATAGATAGATAGATAGATAGATAGATAGATAGATAGATAGATAGATAGATAGATAGATAGATAGATAGATAGATAGATAGATAGATAGATAGATAGATAGATAGATAGATAGATAGATAGATAGATAGATAGATAGATAGATAGATAGATAGATAGATAGATAGATAGATAGATAGATAGATAGATAGATAGATAGATAGATAGATAGATAGATAGATAGATAGATAGATAGATAGATAGATAGATAGATAGATAGATAGATAGATAGATAGATAGATAGATAGATAGATAGATAGATAGATAGATAGATAGATAGATAGATAGATAGATAGATAGATAGATAGATAGATAGATAGATAGATAGATAGATAGATAGATAGATAGATAGATAGATAGATAGATAGATAGATAGATAGATAGATAGATAGATAGATAGATAGATAGATAGATAGATAGATAGATAGATAGATAGATAGATAGATAGATAGATAGATAGATAGATAGATAGATAGATAGATAGATAGATAGATAGATAGATAGATAGATAGATAGATAGATAGATAGATAGATAGATAGATAGATAGATAGATAGATAGATAGATAGATAGATAGATAGATAGATAGATAGATAGATAGATAGATAGATAGATAGATAGATAGATAGATAGATAGATAGATAGATAGATAGATAGATAGATAGATAGATAGATAGATAGATAGATAGATAGATAGATAGATAGATAGATAGATAGATAGATAGATAGATAGATAGATAGATAGATAGATAGATAGATAGATAGATAGATAGATAGATAGATAGATAGATAGATAGATAGATAGATAGATAGATAGATAGATAGATAGATAGATAGATAGATAGATAGATAGATAGATAGATAGATAGATAGATAGATAGATAGATAGATAGATAGATAGATAGATAGATAGATAGATAGATAGATAGATAGATAGATAGATAGATAGATAGATAGATAGATAGATAGATAGATAGATAGATAGATAGATAGATAGATAGATAGATAGATAGATAGATAGATAGATAGATAGATAGATAGATAGATAGATAGATAGATAGATAGATAGATAGATAGATAGATAGATAGATAGATAGATAGATAGATAGATAGATAGATAGATAGATAGATAGATAGATAGATAGATAGATAGATAGATAGATAGATAGATAGATAGATAGATAGATAGATAGATAGATAGATAGATAGATAGATAGATAGATAGATAGATAGATAGATAGATAGATAGATAGATAGATAGATAGATAGATAGATAGATAGATAGATAGATAGATAGATAGATAGATAGATAGATAGATAGATAGATAGATAGATAGATAGATAGATAGATAGATAGATAGATAGATAGATAGATAGATAGATAGATAGATAGATAGATAGATAGATAGATAGATAGATAGATAGATAGATAGATAGATAGATAGATAGATAGATAGATAGATAGATAGATAGATAGATAGATAGATAGATAGATAGATAGATAGATAGATAGATAGATAGATAGATAGATAGATAGATAGATAGATAGATAGATAGATAGATAGATAGATAGATAGATAGATAGATAGATAGATAGATAGATAGATAGATAGATAGATAGATAGATAGATAGATAGATAGATAGATAGATAGATAGATAGATAGATAGATAGATAGATAGATAGATAGATAGATAGATAGATAGATAGATAGATAGATAGATAGATAGATAGATAGATAGATAGATAGATAGATAGATAGATAGATAGATAGATAGATAGATAGATAGATAGATAGATAGATAGATAGATAGATAGATAGATAGATAGATAGATAGATAGATAGATAGATAGATAGATAGATAGATAGATAGATAGATAGATAGATAGATAGATAGATAGATAGATAGATAGATAGATAGATAGATAGATAGATAGATAGATAGATAGATAGATAGATAGATAGATAGATAGATAGATAGATAGATAGATAGATAGATAGATAGATAGATAGATAGATAGATAGATAGATAGATAGATAGATAGATAGATAGATAGATAGATAGATAGATAGATAGATAGATAGATAGATAGATAGATAGATAGATAGATAGATAGATAGATAGATAGATAGATAGATAGATAGATAGATAGATAGATAGATAGATAGATAGATAGATAGATAGATAGATAGATAGATAGATAGATAGATAGATAGATAGATAGATAGATAGATAGATAGATAGATAGATAGATAGATAGATAGATAGATAGATAGATAGATAGATAGATAGATAGATAGATAGATAGATAGATAGATAGATAGATAGATAGATAGATAGATAGATAGATAGATAGATAGATAGATAGATAGATAGATAGATAGATAGATAGATAGATAGATAGATAGATAGATAGATAGATAGATAGATAGATAGATAGATAGATAGATAGATAGATAGATAGATAGATAGATAGATAGATAGATAGATAGATAGATAGATAGATAGATAGATAGATAGATAGATAGATAGATAGATAGATAGATAGATAGATAGATAGATAGATAGATAGATAGATAGATAGATAGATAGATA
Organism: Harpalus rubripes; assembly: GCA_963082715.1. Taxonomy (NCBI): domain Eukaryota; kingdom Metazoa; phylum Arthropoda; class Insecta; order Coleoptera; family Carabidae; genus Harpalus; species Harpalus rubripes. The sequence continues at coordinate 18,505,649 of OY720457.1, forward strand.
GATAGATAGATAGATAGATAGATAGATAGATAGATAGATAGATAGATAGATAGATAGATAGATAGATAGATAGATAGATAGATAGATAGATAGATAGATAGATAGATAGATAGATAGATAGATAGATAGATAGATAGATAGATAGATAGATAGATAGATAGATAGATAGATAGATAGATAGATAGATAGATAGATAGATAGATAGATAGATAGATAGATAGATAGATAGATAGATAGATAGATAGATAGATAGATAGATAGATAGATAGATAGATAGATAGATAGATAGATAGATAGATAGATAGATAGATAGATAGATAGATAGATAGATAGATAGATAGATAGATAGATAGATAGATAGATAGATAGATAGATAGATAGATAGATAGATAGATAGATAGATAGATAGATAGATAGATAGATAGATAGATAGATAGATAGATAGATAGATAGATAGATAGATAGATAGATAGATAGATAGATAGATAGATAGATAGATAGATAGATAGATAGATAGATAGATAGATAGATAGATAGATAGATAGATAGATAGATAGATAGATAGATAGATAGATAGATAGATAGATAGATAGATAGATAGATAGATAGATAGATAGATAGATAGATAGATAGATAGATAGATAGATAGATAGATAGATAGATAGATAGATAGATAGATAGATAGATAGATAGATAGATAGATAGATAGATAGATAGATAGATAGATAGATAGATAGATAGATAGATAGATAGATAGATAGATAGATAGATAGATAGATAGATAGATAGATAGATAGATAGATAGATAGATAGATAGATAGATAGATAGATAGATAGATAGATAGATAGATAGATAGATAGATAGATAGATAGATAGATAGATAGATAGATAGATAGATAGATAGATAGATAGATAGATAGATAGATAGATAGATAGATAGATAGATAGATAGATAGATAGATAGATAGATAGATAGATAGATAGATAGATAGATAGATAGATAGATAGATAGATAGATAGATAGATAGATAGATAGATAGATAGATAGATAGATAGATAGATAGATAGATAGATAGATAGATAGATAGATAGATAGATAGATAGATAGATAGATAGATAGATAGATAGATAGATAGATAGATAGATAGATAGATAGATAGATAGATAGATAGATAGATAGATAGATAGATAGATAGATAGATAGATAGATAGATAGATAGATAGATAGATAGATAGATAGATAGATAGATAGATAGATAGATAGATAGATAGATAGATAGATAGATAGATAGATAGATAGATAGATAGATAGATAGATAGATAGATAGATAGATAGATAGATAGATAGATAGATAGATAGATAGATAGATAGATAGATAGATAGATAGATAGATAGATAGATAGATAGATAGATAGATAGATAGATAGATAGATAGATAGATAGATAGATAGATAGATAGATAGATAGATAGATAGATAGATAGATAGATAGATAGATAGATAGATAGATAGATAGATAGATAGATAGATAGATAGATAGATAGATAGATAGATAGATAGATAGATAGATAGATAGATAGATAGATAGATAGATAGATAGATAGATAGATAGATAGATAGATAGATAGATAGATAGATAGATAGATAGATAGATAGATAGATAGATAGATAGATAGATAGATAGATAGATAGATAGATAGATAGATAGATAGATAGATAGATAGATAGATAGATAGATAGATAGATAGATAGATAGATAGATAGATAGATAGATAGATAGATAGATAGATAGATAGATAGATAGATAGATAGATAGATAGATAGATAGATAGATAGATAGATAGATAGATAGATAGATAGATAGATAGATAGATAGATAGATAGATAGATAGATAGATAGATAGATAGATAGATAGATAGATAGATAGATAGATAGATAGATAGATAGATAGATAGATAGATAGATAGATAGATAGATAGATAGATAGATAGATAGATAGATAGATAGATAGATAGATAGATAGATAGATAGATAGATAGATAGATAGATAGATAGATAGATAGATAGATAGATAGATAGATAGATAGATAGATAGATAGATAGATAGATAGATAGATAGATAGATAGATAGATAGATAGATAGATAGATAGATAGATAGATAGATAGATAGATAGATAGATAGATAGATAGATAGATAGATAGATAGATAGATAGATAGATAGATAGATAGATAGATAGATAGATAGATAGATAGATAGATAGATAGATAGATAGATAGATAGATAGATAGATAGATAGATAGATAGATAGATAGATAGATAGATAGATAGATAGATAGATAGATAGATAGATAGATAGATAGATAGATAGATAGATAGATAGATAGATAGATAGATAGATAGATAGATAGATAGATAGATAGATAGATAGATAGATAGATAGATAGATAGATAGATAGATAGATAGATAGATAGATAGATAGATAGATAGATAGATAGATAGATAGATAGATAGATAGATAGATAGATAGATAGATAGATAGATAGATAGATAGATAGATAGATAGATAGATAGATAGATAGATAGATAGATAGATAGATAGATAGATAGATAGATAGATAGATAGATAGATAGATAGATAGATAGATAGATAGATAGATAGATAGATAGATAGATAGATAGATAGATAGATAGATAGATAGATAGATAGATAGATAGATAGATAGATAGATAGATAGATAGATAGATAGATAGATAGATAGATAGATAGATAGATAGATAGATAGATAGATAGATAGATAGATAGATAGATAGATAGATAGATAGATAGATAGATAGATAGATAGATAGATAGATAGATAGATAGATAGATAGATAGATAGATAGATAGATAGATAGATAGATAGATAGATAGATAGATAGATAGATAGATAGATAGATAGATAGATAGATAGATAGATAGATAGATAGATAGATAGATAGATAGATAGATAGATAGATAGATAGATAGATAGATAGATAGATAGATAGATAGATAGATAGATAGATAGATAGATAGATAGATAGATAGATAGATAGATAGATAGATAGATAGATAGATAGATAGATAGATAGATAGATAGATAGATAGATAGATAGATAGATAGATAGATAGATAGATAGATAGATAGATAGATAGATAGATAGATAGATAGATAGATAGATAGATAGATAGATAGATAGATAGATAGATAGATAGATAGATAGATAGATAGATAGATAGATAGATAGATAGATAGATAGATAGATAGATAGATAGATAGATAGATAGATAGATAGATAGATAGATAGATAGATAGATAGATAGATAGATAGATAGATAGATAGATAGATAGATAGATAGATAGATAGATAGATAGATAGATAGATAGATAGATAGATAGATAGATAGATAGATAGATAGATAGATAGATAGATAGATAGATAGATAGATAGATAGATAGATAGATAGATAGATAGATAGATAGATAGATAGATAGATAGATAGATAGATAGATAGATAGATAGATAGATAGATAGATAGATAGATAGATAGATAGATAGATAGATAGATAGATAGATAGATAGATAGATAGATAGATAGATAGATAGATAGATAGATAGATAGATAGATAGATAGATAGATAGATAGATAGATAGATAGATAGATAGATAGATAGATAGATAGATAGATAGATAGATAGATAGATAGATAGATAGATAGATAGATAGATAGATAGATAGATAGATAGATAGATAGATAGATAGATAGATAGATAGATAGATAGATAGATAGATAGATAGATAGATAGATAGATAGATAGATAGATAGATAGATAGATAGATAGATAGATAGATAGATAGATAGATAGATAGATAGATAGATAGATAGATAGATAGATAGATAGATAGATAGATAGATAGATAGATAGATAGATAGATAGATAGATAGATAGATAGATAGATAGATAGATAGATAGATAGATAGATAGATAGATAGATAGATAGATAGATAGATAGATAGATAGATAGATAGATAGATAGATAGATAGATAGATAGATAGATAGATAGATAGATAGATAGATAGATAGATAGATAGATAGATAGATAGATAGATAGATAGATAGATAGATAGATAGATAGATAGATAGATAGATAGATAGATAGATAGATAGATAGATAGATAGATAGATAGATAGATAGATAGATAGATAGATAGATAGATAGATAGATAGATAGATAGATAGATAGATAGATAGATAGATAGATAGATAGATAGATTAGGTGAAAACTTTAAGTGAATAAATTATGTTCAACACAACACAAAAACTATAATTTTTTCTTCTTGTGAGAGAGGTATAATAATTATGCTAAAAAAATTGCACAGGTATCGAGACGAGACTTGTTAAATATGTATGTTACCGGCAATACTGATGTGCCACCGAAAAATTCTCACCGGGAATTTGTTTTTTGCCTGGGAAAATACCCGGAAATTCCTTCATCCGCGACTTGCGGAATTTTTCCCGGAATTTTGTTGGAAAATCCCGTGCATATAATTTTTGCAAATTTCCCGAAAATTTTAAAAGATATTTGGCCTTGATATTTTGTGCAAGCTGTTATAAATAATTAATTATTTAAATTATTAAATATGTAACGTTGTTAATTATTTAAAAAAATTCCATCATAATAAATTCTGTTGAATTTTTTTAAAGTAAATATAAATACTTGTGAAATTTAGTTCAATCCTTTTGAATTACTCCTTAAAGGTTTAATGAATATTGCACCTTTACTTTATTTGAAAATATATTGAATATTTAAAATATAGGGGAGTATTTTTTATTAGTTCTTACAGAGTCGCTCTACTCGTATGTATGACCGATAGTACCATAATTTCACTGAAAAATAAAACAAAATAAACCTACAGTTACAATTTCAATCAGTTTTGTTATAATAATGATTTGTTAGCTGAAGATAAATTCTAAAAATAATAATAATACCGAAACATATTTAAATACTGTTTTATGTTCTATCTAAGAGGTCATGGTAGTGCTTTGCTGTCTCTTTCTTCGAGCTTGTTGTCTTTGTCTAAAAGGTTACTTCAGAACTAAGTAGACGGCAACTGTAAAATTCTAAAATCATAAGTCCCCATTTAATTACTTTCCTACGTTTCGATTCTAAATGAATCATCATCAAGGATAGTTAAAGTAAAGTTGGAAAATAAGATCATTACATTACAAAATCAAAATTGTAAGAATGAAATGTCGTCAAAAAATATTAAAGGTAATAAGATGTGTGCATACATCAGAAACAACTAAAGATAACTAATACTCAAATACTAAACAGTCAAGGAATACCAACAATTCTATAGAATGCCTAGCTATTCAATAGAATACCAAGCTGATTTTACAGTTTACCGGTATCAGTATAAAATTAATGTTACATTATTGTCGATTTGAATGAAGAGTAGTTTATTATATACTAATATTAAGCTTGTGATATAATTTTGCTTAAAATAGAAAGTGTAATATAACTAGAAAATAATTTTTAATTGTACTGTATTGAGAGAAATATTAGGTAGGAGAGAGTGGAGTAACATGACGAGCTTAAGAAAAAACTATTTTAAAACAGAAACACATTAATTTTTTGAAGCAAGCCTGTATTAATATTAGTTACACATATGTGGGCTTTCTTTTCTATCTTATGAACAAAAGAACTAAATCTAGATAAAAATAACAAATTATTCGATAAATTTTTGTCATCTTACCCCCACCAGCGTGGCAAAACGACGAGTCTATTGGGGAAAGATATCAGTTATGCACAATCGTCACATTTGAATCGGCCTATTTTTTCGTAGCCTGTGTAAGCTTCATACCAATCTCACTTCATCCATTCCTTAGATGTAGGATTTTAATAAGATATCTTGCAACCAAGGCGTAAAATATACTTTTTATATTTTGCGTTTATAATGAAGTCATTACGATACGCAATTGCGTATCGTAATGACCTTCATTTCGATACGCAATTTTTGTTTTAGACGGTTGGTACTAGATGACGTTTCTTTAACCCATTTTTACCTAATTTATTTTTAGTTAATTGACAATTCATTTTAATAATATAATGTCAAAATTATTATTATTTTTTTTTATTTAGGGAAGATTATTTACATGAAAATGTACAAATGGTTACAAATATAATCACAAATTGAGTAGGTAAATGTTATTGTAGAAGGCGCAAAATATAAAAAATAGTATAAAGAACTCATTTTATAAGACTTTCTTTCGCACTTGTCAATTAGAAAACTCGCTAACGCTCGTTATGTCTTATAAAACACGTTCTTTATGTTAAAATAATTAATGGTTCATTTGAAACCATTACCTGTAAAATATTCCTTTTTATTGCTATTTTTTTCACTTTTTCTCATATTCTCATCCTTTTTCTTCAACGTACATAAATACACGCTTATCCCACATGGTGACCAAATCGCCATTTTGCCCCTGTCAATTTGCCTCACGGGTAACCTCAAAATATAAAATTATGTAAAAACTAGGAATTAAAACATAATCTGCAAAGTTTACTTGTCTTCCTCACTTCCTCATATCCTACTGAATACGTTATTTAATCAGAAATTCGGACCTATTCTGTAACTCAGTGGTTAATTTTTAAAAACTGGTTAAAAAATTTCGCCAATCAAATATGTTGATATATAACAAAAAATTGGATTTCTTGTTGTCAAATCAAACTCTATTGGATAAATTTTTTAACCAGTTGTTATAAATTAACCACTTTGTTACAGAATAGGCCTGAATATCTGACTAAAACTATTATAATTACCCCTTAACCTTAAAATTAATTTTAATAAAAACTAAATACGTATTTCGAGAACTAAGTTCTCATCATCAAGTACAACAAGGGAAAGTTAAACAGAGTAATCTTAACTACTCTGTTTAACTTTCCCTTGTTGTATTACTGATGATGAGAAGTTAGTTCTCGAAATACGTATTTAGTTTTTATTAAAATTAATTTTAAGGTTAAGGAGTAATTATAATAGTTTTAGTTATATTTAACCTTAGAATCCATCTATTATTAAGAAATTATCTGTGTATTTCTCAAAAATCCTTATTTTGATAATGACGAATATATAACACAGCTTGTGAAAAATTATCTTTGCTTCTAGATCCCATGGAACTGGCACTAGTATGGTATGACTAGCTCTAGCGATTGAAAGTTGACGTTTAGATTATTTAATACATGTGGTTTCTTATGAAAACATTTTTCTATATTTGATTTGAAAGGAAACTGACCCTTATGTATTCCGTTACAGAAAATTAGAATTTTACTTAATACCAGGAGGCATTTAAAATGACCTTAGCAACATCAGGATTCAGGGATGTATTTAAAAAAATATACCGTAAATTCTAGTTCGTTCGTCTGAGGTGTAAGCAAACCTCGAGTCGGAATTACTATTAGAGGAAATTAAAAATAATCCTATTTCATAGAATTGCCAAACTAAATAGTATAAAGATCAAAATATATTGTTATAATCAACATAAACGAAAAATATTTAAAATATTTTAAACGCACCCCTGTTTTGATATTCAGTTACCCTAGTCGGCTATTTATTTTCAGCCAGACATAGTAATGTATTTCTGTGCTTTCCTAGTCCAGTATTTAAATGGGTTTATGCAAAAATTTCATGCCTGAATATTTCGTACAATTCTATTCTTCTCTAGGGTTTCAAAAGAAACCACATCTATAATAGTACAATAAGATACAAGTTTCATAAGACATGATTTTAGCGCACGCGTCATTCTTAGAAACGAGCGGCTTGCTATATTTTCTATTTTGGTATTTTTTTCAAAAAATGTATGTTATTTTATGTCCAGGAATTTCAATTTCGGTTGTTTAATATGTTCTTTATGAAACTTTTCACATACATACTTTTCGTTGTCAAAAAAATTTAAATTGTTATCTTGCTCCATTCTCCCCTACAATATTATGTAAAACAATACGGAATTTGTAAGAGGTATTGTGCTGGCCACAACTAATTATTTGTTTAAATATTTCATAAAATATATTAAAATTAACCTACTTGTGAGATACATACAAGTAGGTATATTTAATATTTCAATTACCAAAATTATAATGAAATAAATATTAACTGTTATACCTATAGTATTGTGCATAATTGGAATATTCACTCGTATTATCAGAACTGTGTGAATGTTTACTCATATGCATCGTTATTCATTGTTGTGTTATTGAAACGTATTGCACAAAATAATAGGTATATTGTTTATTGTTTATATTAAGATACTAATTTATAAAAAAATATATAGTTTCAACGGGGCTTGAAATTTAATTAAAAACCCTATGTAATAAGCCGACCACACACACTTGGTTACTAACATTGCTTATCTTTGCTTGACTCTGTAGACCACACATGAGGCTATGTACCCACGGTTACAATGGCATTGGTATTTATTTATTAAATTTATATAAAATACACGTTCTTTTTTTAATGAGGTACCACTATGTAACTCGTTTTATTATTTGAATCTTATTAGGTAGTTGATGATTATGACAAGAATTCAATATCAATGGGTCCAGGGCCGTAACTAGGGTGGGGCGAGCAACAAATAATATTTATTTGTGACAAATAAATATAGATTCATACAATAAAAACTATTTTTCATTGTAATTTTGTAATTAATATAAAGTTTACACAAATATATTATGAAATTATTTCTAAACAAATACATACTTGTAAGAAACAAATAAATATTCCAGAAAAATAAAAATTTATTTATTAAAAATCTCAATTTAAAATACTGAACATAAATATATTAGTTTATTTGAGAAAATTAAATTAAATTTAAATGAAATAAATGACGGTCAAATAAATAATACAACTGAATGAATAAAATACATTTCATATTAAAGATTAAATTGTTGCAAGATTGCAATAATTGAATGCATGAAGTACCCCTTAATTATGAATACTTTTTTGCTAAAAACCAGTCATTTTTCTCAGTAATGTAAACATATTTTGAAAATGTAAACAGTTTCGCGTAAGTTTGAATGAAAACTGAAACTATTTTTAAAACTGCATGTAAACGTAGTATTTGTTTGCTATTATTTACATTTTCATTTGTAAATTTATGCGTTACAATGCGATTAAGAAATTGAGATTAACTGTATATAAAAACCATTAACGTTGAGAAAAAAGTATAGTAGGCCTTTTCTTTCTGAAGACTCTAGACATATTTGATTTTCCGATCTCGAATCCCGAGACTAATTTGTTTTGACGTGACCTAGTGCTAGTAGCATTCCAAACATACGGAATCCTCTTAACTGTTCATATATATCTTGATTTTAGATCAAGTAGCACCATATAATTTAATCCCGTTTATGGATTATCTTTGTTGAAATTAGCACGTGTTGGACGAGCGAAGGTAGCAATTACAGTCCATGTCGGCGTCCACGTCGAGTCGCGGTAGACTTGGTGTGCACGTGGTTGGCCACGCGTGCCCGTGCCGCCACGTCGGTGTCACTGCAACTCGACACCGAGCACTAGGCCACGAAACTGAGACAGCTATTTGCTTATCAAGAAACTGAAAACTGTGAAGCAGATAGCGGTAGTGATCTTACAAAAAAAAAGCGGTGAACTATGAAATAATATGTAGGTTAGAAAAATTATTGGTGTAGAATGAGCTAGTTGCTTTAAGACAGTTGACTTATATTAGCAATATTACGATACAATTATAAATCTGTATCGTTCCGTTTCAACTGAAAAAATTATATTGTACTCGTAATTACGACATGCCAGTAACACACTACCATTCTAGGGTACCTATGTGTCGCATTGTAAAATCCATATTTTAGTAAATCGATTAGATATTTTATAAAATGAGGCAAGATTATCAAAACTTCTTTACCTAAGAGATATTTTACAATATGGCTTGCTTATTTATAAAACGTTAAGGCATTTTTTTTTATAAAACAACTTATTGCCACATTGTCAAATTTATTAAATTACTGCCTTTATTATATTGTGGATAAAACATTTCAGTCATTTTCTAAAACACCTTCAGTTCCGTTATGTCGTAGGCGAATTGAAAAGACAAAGTCATTTTATAATACGTCTAATCATCTTCAAAATGACTGGGAAAATTGTAAACTGCTATGAGTTTTGGAGTTAGCTGGTAAGTATAATTCTCTAAATATAACAATTATTTAGTGTGTAGATGAGAATGAACAGTGAATATAACAATGTGGCAGTAAACTGTTCGTCGTTTTATAAAACTCCCAGCAGTGTCATAATAGTATATTAAAGAACGTGTTTTATAAGACATGTTTTTTTCGCACGCGTCAAAATTTAGAAAACGAGCGTTAGCGAGTTTTCCAATTGGCAAGTGCGAAAGAAAGTCTTATAAAATGAGTTCTTTATATTATTTTTTATATTTTGCGCCTTCTACAATAACATTTACTTACTCAATTTGTGATTATATTTGTAACCATTTGTACATTTTCATGTAAATAATCTTCCCTAAATAAAAAAAAAAATATAATAATTTCGACATTATATTATTAAAATGAATTGTCAATTAACTAAAAATAAATTAGGTAAAAATGGGTTAAAGAAACGTCATCTAGTACCAACCGTCTAAAACAAAAAATTGCGTATCGAAATGAAGGTCATTACGATACGCAATTGCGTATCGTAATGACTTCATTATGAACGCAAAATATAAAAAAGATTGTAAAGTATTGCCAAATAAAAAGATTTGTCAATCTGACCGCGTTTTATAATATAACTAGGCATTTTATAAAAAGACAGATTTACAATCTGTCTAGTAACCTACATACGGGTATGCCTAGCCGAATCGGGGGTTGAATATATGGTATGACTAGCGAATGAAAGTTGAAGTTTAAATTATTATATAGATGTGAGTTCTTTTGAAACCCTACAGAAGAATGGAATTGTACGAAATATTCAGATATGAAATTTTTGCATGAACCCATTTAAATACTGGACTAGGAAAGCACACAAATACATTTCTATGTCTGGCTGAATCAAAATAGGGGTACGTTTAAAATATTTTAAACATTTTTTGTTTATGTTCATTATAACAAAATATTTTGATCTTTAAACTATTTAGTTTGGCAATTCTATGAAATAGGATTATTTTTAATTTTCTCTAACAATAATTCCGTCTCGAGGGTTGCTTACACCTGAGACGAACGAAATAGAATTTGCGGTATTAAATTTTTTAAATACGTCCCTGAATCTTGTTGCTAAGGTCATTTTAAATGCCTCCTGGTATTGAGTTCAATTCTAATTTTCTGTAACGGAATACATAAGGGCCAGTTTCCTTACAAATCAAATATAGGGAAATGTTTTCAAAAGAAACCACATCTATTAAATAATATAAACATCAACTTTCATTCGCTAGTCATACTATGTATTTATATTTTGTTGCGTCCAAAACGTCAATTTTCATTTGAAAATTTTCCTAAAATATACCTACTAAAAATGAGATATAATATTGCAACAAATACATTAAGTAAAAGCTAAACACGGTAGAGTGTTACCGTACACAAAAGATAAAACGGCGTCGTATGCGTTATACGAACGAAAACAATATTAACGGTATTCTTGGCCATTCGCTTGTTTCGAATTCGCTTGAGACGAATGACAGTTCTAGTCTACTATTTATATATTATTTAGAAATATTGTTTTCCTGTAAATAAATATTAATTTTATTAAGTTTTCGGATATCTATTCGTTTATAAATATAAAATAATATTAAAAGTCACCACATATTACTAAACAATATATGTATCAAAACAGAAAAATTTGTAACAAACAAATTAACTTACAATGCCTACATGTTCATCAATTTCATATATTCAGGTTGTTATTTCACTATTTTCAGTTGTTACTACCACTAACAATAAATGTTACAATATTATTTACACTTAACACACACTAAAAACACTATTAATAACAGTAGAAATAGTTAATAACATTTAGAACATTGCAAATAATGTTGTTTACACGGACAGAGATACCGATAAGCTAAAACTAAACCCTGAACTAAACACAATTCAATGCAGCAATAACCAAACAGACCTGTTAGAACAAAAAGTGCCGCCTAGTACAAGCTTATTCAATGAATTTCATTTGAAAGAAATCAGTTGTTTTTTTGTTATTGCAGTGTGAATATCAAATTTTGTGTGTGGTTTTCTTTTAAATTGTGAGCCGGAAAAGGTTTTGAATTATTATAAACTTCATTCATCAGTTTTGGTGGTAGATCTCTATTAGTCGGAGATGAGTTGTCACTAAAACCAGCCTTCATTGTAAATCCTAAGTGATCCATCCCAACTGATCCAAATGTCCTGTGACCTTTGACTTCGAAGTAGGCATGGTTTTTTAAATTTATATTTACATGGCAAGATATATGAGATAATTCGCTATAACAAATTTGTTATCAAATATTGAAGCACTACACATGAAAAGCTAGTAATTGTAAAACTCTGTCCTTTTCTATATAACGATGAAAGGGAACCCAAGTGTGACACGGATAATGTAGGAGGGAGGGGTTTTTAAATAAAAACCATAAAATTGTTGACCATTCTGTTTTTTTACACAATTAGGTGACGGGTTTCGGCTACTTAGCCATCCTCAGTCTCAGACCAAACCGGAGAATTATAATTCTACACGAAATTGTAGACGCAAATTCTGAAAGTGGTCCACAAATGGAAATTTCTTTACAACACTCTGTTAAGTTCATAAAATTTTCCATATTAACACCTAAATAAGAAACATAAAATTCAATATACCTACTCGTAAAATAGAGGCGTTTTTAATCAGCATGGTTACTTTTGGTATGTTGTGGTTACAATGTAAGTACATTTTATTCAGGTAACAATGACGTCACACGTAACCATGGTATGTTCTAATAGCAAGATTTTTTGTAGCATATTTAGCTGGTAGTTACTTCATAGGCGTCTTGACTGGTAAATTGGCCTTGAGTGTCAATGTCTAAATTGTCAGTGGCACTTTCTAGTGTCAATGTCACTGTCTAACAGAAACCACAACATACCATTATTATATCAATCAGCGTTAACCACAACGTGACTGTTATGACGTTTTTCTAACTACTGCCTTAACCAAGGGTAACTATAGTCATTTGATGATGATTAAAAATCGCCTTAGGTACCTACAGTTATAAATTATTATAATAATAATTCAGCAAAATTTATTTCAATTATCATATACTTACTTAAAATACAAAATCGTCTAGAAATGCGCTGTTGCTGACCTAGGCCGGCAAAAGGAGTTGGCATTACTGTTCTGGTGATATGTTAATTTAAGATTATTTTCAACACAAGAATTAGCAAAATGTTTACAAATTTTAGGGCCAAAGCTTTAATTGTTATAACTTAAATAACTAAATTTTGTCATAAAAATAATAATATGCTGTCATTAGTGACATCACGTGATACAATTGAGTTTCCGCCATCTGTTATTAAAAATATGCGAAAGTAATTGAAATATATATATATATATATATATATATATATATATATATATATATATATATATATATATATAACTAATGTTTGTATGTTATATTTTCAATAGATATAAAATAATTACGCATTTTAAGCTGAAATGTAAGTAATTACAATTAAACCTGCATGCAAAACTGATAAAAATATATGTTCATTTTTTAGATTATGAAACATAGAATAAAGTGTAGAGAAATATACGAAGAATTTATGGACAAATCGGTACAAAAAATCTTGTGTATCACACGCCCAGAAACTGTTTTGCGAGATCTCGTATTTGCAGGCCTCGCTTTCAGCTCGGCCTGTCAAAATATACTTGGACTCGCAAATGTTCAGTTTCTGGCCTAGTGATAGAAATATATTTGCCTTTTGTTTACTTAAAAAACAAATATAACAGCCCGAGTATTGTGCGTTAGGCTAGGTTATGAAGGTAATGATTAGAAAAGTTGCAAGTGCATGAAAAATTTCAAAATATTGTTAAAAAAACTGTTAATGAAGTATAACAATCTTGTTACTTGTAAAAATTTTATTAAAAATTCGACTGTTGTATAATTCAACTGATTTTTGTCTATTATAAAACCAATTTTTTTCATCAAATTAATAACAATTTATTTCCAGATATTGAAATTATACATTAAACTGTACTAACAAATAAATTTTATCTACTACAAACTACAGAAATAAGAATAATATTTATATTAATAAACATTCATCTTTCAATTAATTTCAATAGATATTGATTTCATACTTTCTTA